>VZSZ01004003.1:650273-697223 GCA_013398815.1 Ibidorhyncha struthersii
TTTTGGCAGCACAGAACCCCACGCTGGATTCTCCCAGAAAAACACCGAGGCTGGGGGTGGGAATGACACCGGAATGTCGACGTATTTTGTCTTTTAACTTCTCTGATATTTTCGTCCCCCCAAGGCTGCCACGGCCCCCCGCATCCCGCCCACACGGTTGGCCCTGCACCACTTCGACATGAGCTACAGCCTGCAGCTGAAGGACCTGTGGCCCTCCGTCCGCGCCGGCCTGCTCTGCGAGCAGAAGTACGGTGCCCTCCTCAACAGCTTCTCCGCTGCCGACCACGTCGCCCAAGAGCTGGAACTGCTGAACGCCACCGATTTTGTTTCCGAAGCCCCCAAAAAGGCGCAGCGATCGCAGCGGGGTGCAGCTGCGGAGGAAGCGGGGAGGGGGGAAAGCATGTCTGGCGAGGGCAGGACAGTGATGCAGGCAGAGACGATGACACAGGCAGAGATGTCACCACCGCTTCGTGCCTCCGTCAGCTCCAACATCAAGTGTTACACCTTCCCCAGGGGTGACATCACGCGCTTTCGCCCTGCACGGTAAGACACCCCTGGGACAGACCGCCCGCTGCCGCTGCCGGCCTCGGGGGGTGTGAGCACCCGCTGCCTCTGTACGTCCCCATCCTCGCCTCCAACTGCTGTTCTCTTTTCCCCTCACACGTTTGCTATTTTTACGCAAACTGGTGATTTCCAGGCCAGACGCTCTGGGGCTCCTCGACTATTATCTCATGGATGCAGCATCTCTCCTGCCCGTCCTGGCACTCAACGTGCAGCCGGATGACTTTGTCCTCGACCTCTGTGCGGCTCCGGGTGGCAAGACGCTGGCTCTGCTGCAGACGGGGCTTTGTGGTAAGTGGAGGTGCGCGTTCCTTGTCCCCGTGCGGAAAACAGGGCTGGGAGAGTGTGCTGTGCCCGCTAATGTCTGACCGTTAATTGTCTCTGCTTACAAGAGCTGGGAATCAGGTGTGGTTTTTCAAGAGTCACATTCCCAGCGTGCCTGTCTTGTCCTTTCAGGGCATCTGGCAGCCAACGACATCTCTATTTCCCGGACAAAGAGGATGTATCAGATTCTCCATAGCTATGTTCCCAGAGAAATCAGGGAAACTGTTAGTGTCACATCCTGCGATGGAAGAGACTGGGGGCAGCTGGAAGGTGGCACTTTCCATAAGGTATGTGATGGGGAACTGGTGAAGATAAACCCATCTGGTTCACTTTCCTCCCATTTCGGAGGAGCAGCTCATCCTACAGTATAATTGTGTACTTTTCCATAATCTTAAATGCAGAGAAAGAGGGAAGACTAAGCCACATACAGAGCAATATTTCCTCCTGCTATACCCTTCCTGCGGGATCTGGCACATACGGACATCCGGAGTTGTACCTTTATTTACCTGTTTAATACCCCTTAAAAATCCTGTTCTAATCCATCACCTGGAATGGGGATAAATGTGAAGATTGGATAATTCTTGGTTCTCAGCCTTGTCCAGCCGTGGGAGCTGGGTTTGTTTCCCCGGGAAGGTGTCACTGCAGGAGTTCTGGCCGTGTGGGGTTGCAGCCGTAGGTGCTGCAGTAACGCTTGCCAGGAAGACGCGCAGAGTCCAAACGTTAAACGAGGACGTGCGTGACGTTATCTGCCGTTTCTGTGCCTGTTTGCACATTCCCGACACGCAAAAGCAGCCGGACGAGTTGCGGTTCAGCGTGGGTGCACGCCCCGCTCTCGGGCGGCATCAGCAGGCGAGGTACCGAGAGCTGCTCGGTGGCGGGGCAAGGCTGGAGGAGTTGGGCAAGGGGCAGGTGGCACTGGGAGACTCGCTGGGCTTGGCCTGGGCTCAGGACTGACGCGGGACCTCTGCTGCTGCAGGTCCTGGTGGATGTGCCCTGCACGACGGACAGGCACTCTGTCATGGAGCAGGACAACAACATCTTCCACAGGAGAAGAACCAAGGAGCGTCAGATGTTGCCCATGCTGCAGCTGCAGCTGCTGATGTGAGTGAGGTCGATGCTGCTGTTTGGTGCTATTCGTGTTACGGTAGCAGCTCTCCATGGGCCAGCACTGAAACCTCCTCTTACTTTATGTGTCCCCAACTGGGAAATGTGGAAGCCATGTGTATTTTTCTGGAATGGCAATAGTTGAGCCCGTGAAATCGTAATAAGTGTAAGAAGGTGCAAATGTTCTCGGTTAGATCAAATGTCCTTCCTGTCCCCAGCAGCAGCCATAGGAGGTAGGGATGAGGGTCTCAGGAATAGCATGGATATAGGGTTGTGCTTTCGTGTGATTATCTCCCAGGTCCCAGCAGTCAGCCTTGGGGCATTCCTGAGTGTCCACGTCTCCCAGCACATGGGAGGACATGGGGATGCTTCGTCACCCCATTTCTGTGGGAAGGCTGGATGGGCTGACCGTGGGCTGGGGCAATAAGGAAACAGATCAGAGACTCCCGTGGCAGGGCTTGAACTGCGAGAGCCTCTTCCCCTGTACGTACTTTTATGCCATTCCCTCGGAGATGAGTGCAGGGTTCCTCCTTCCAGCTGCTCTCCAGTGGCATCTCTCCCGTGTTAAGTACTTTATCAATCTAAGCATCTATTTGACCCATATTGCCCTGGTCTGAAACGGTCCTCAAGTTGCAGTGACACAGTGAGGCTGCTGAGCCTGTGGAGTTCAAGGAGATTTGTCTCTCGCCTCCTATGGGTTACGTGCTGGCTTCCCAGTTTCGGTGGGTGGGAATGCTGGTGTCCCACACGGTCTTCTTCCCGTGAGGGGGTGTGTGTTCATCTTCCCTGCAGGGCTGGGATCCTTGCTACCAAGCCGGGAGGAGACGTGGTGTATTCTACGTGCTCCCTCTCCCCGCTGCAGAATGAGTACGTGATCGAGAGAGCGTTAGAAGTTGCAGAAACCCAGTATAACATCAGCATCCACGTCGAGGACTTGAGCCACTTCAGGACCCTCTTCCAGAACACATTTTCCTTCTTCTCAGATTGCCGGCTGGGGGAGCTTGTTCTGCCTCACCTCACAGCCAACTTTGGACCTATGTATTTCTGCAAATTACATCGGATGTAGAAGGGGCTACAGGCTATACCTGCTGGCTATCAGGAAATACCCCAAATTTCCAGGGAAAGAAAAACTGCTTTGTATTTATTTTTCTTTTTAAAATGTCCCAAAGGAAGTCTGCTTTTTTATTACAGAAGTAGAGAATAAATGAAAGACTTGCTGTGGAGTCTCCTGAATATTTATCTGTTTGAGACTGAGGTGTTTAATCTAGGGAAGAGGGAGAGGTCTTATCAGAGGGAACCATTTATCCATCTGTCTTGGGACGGGGTAAATGGCCCTGTGTGGATGCTGCTCTCTCCCTCCTGTCTGACTGCATTGATCCTACACGAGGAGGTTTGGGTTAATAAAGACCATCTGGGAATCTCAGCCTTTCTGTGCCAGATGACACCATCTGTGTAATTGAGTTGCATCTGTCTCTGCTTATCTCCTACCTTCAAAAAGAGCAGTTCGAGGTCCTGAAATAAGAGGTTCCTAAGAGTGCCCCCTGCTGTGAGGTTGGAAATGTGCTCGGGATGCTCCAGATCTGGTGGTGGAAAGAGCTTGGTGCTGTGGAAAGGCCAGTGGCTGTTCCCATCCCTCACGGACGGGAAAGCTGTGGTTGAGGGGGAAGATGTGAGCACTCCCGTGGTAGATGCCATTTAATGTCCAGTGGGAAGGTGTTTGTATGATTTTGAGTAATAACTGTGCATTCATATAGTCCTTGCCATCAGTGAAGGATTACTGGAGTTTATGATAGCTACATTTTTATTTTTGCGAGCAAAATACAGTGATGGAGAGGGTAGACATGGCTGTATTCCTTACAGGGGAGCTCATAGTTGCATCCATATGAAGTCAAACCAGTGCCAGCAAGAAAATACTGTGGAGTTCTTGTAATCCTTTTCTCTCAGCATCACCCTGCTTCTGTAAGAAGCAGCATACATGAAAATGAGGGTGAAACCCCATCCATGTCCATCCTTCCAGGAAGGTGCAGTTCATAGATTTCTCATCATTTGAACCCAGCTTAAGCCAGTCCTGCCCTCTGCGTGACATCTTGGTTCCTTACAGGATCTGTGCTTATTGGCAAGGGGGAGGGTTGGGAAATGGCTTTTCCTTCCTCCTTCCTTCCTCGCTGTAATCTTTGTGCTTCCGATTGCAAAAGAGGAGTCGTGCAGCGCTGTCCCTTTCTCTTCACCTCTGGCGCTGCAGGCGTGGGACCGCAGAGGCTACGCCGCTCTCTTCTCACGGCTGAGGTTCTCCACCTCCTTCATGAACCGGAGGCACAGCTCCTCCTGCCACGGCAAAGCCACGCACTGCACGGCCACGGGCAGCCCCACGGCTCCTGCCACAGCCTGCAGCGGGGGCAGAAGTGGTGAGGGGTTATCCGGAGGGCTCGGACCTCCCAGTGGCTTCTGGAAACTTCATTCAGGCACGTGGCTCGTCCCAGAGAGCTGGGGAGGCTGGAGGCTGAGGCCGGCCATTCAAGCAGCGTTAGCGCACTGGGGCAGAGGGCTGCTGTTCTCGTGATAGACACGGTTGCCAAATATTGTGCAGTGTGTTTAAGACACCATCACCACCACCCCCCCCGCCCCCCGCCGGCCAGCTCTGCTTTGAGCTGTCTTGCAGCCAGATCACTTTTCCTTCAGCATCCTCATTCCCGATCCATGCTCCGCTGACAGCCTGGGTCTGGTGAAGGCGTCGCAGAGCAGGAGGAAAGTGCAGCGCAGTGCTGTGGGCTGTGGCTGTCACAAGGACCTACTCGAGGACGCCTCGCTGCATGGCTCCTTTCTGCTTTCAGCCTATAACAATCCAGCCTGGGGGTGCTCCCCCAGCACCCCCAAAACTTAGTGACTTGGGGCTTGGGAGAAAAGGGATTTGCAAGGGGTATGTAAAGAAGAGGTGATTTTTTTTTTGCACTGGGCCCATGTTGATGGAGACATTTAGGAGACCCTGATTTCAGTGAAACTATTACTTGAACATCCATCAGCAGTCTCCACTCCGCCACTTTCCGTGTCACATACCTGTTTCAGCGTCTGGTCCCAGGGGTCATTGCAGCATCCTTGGTAAAGCTTTAGCTCTTCCTCATCAGCTTCTGTCACCGTGCTGACGGGTACAACCCCAGCAGGGAAGTTCAAGACATTGTACAGCATTGTGGAGGAGATGGCAGCTGAGAGAAGCAGAGGAGAGACTGTAGGTAGTCACACCCTCCTTCAAACGTATACATTACATGTAAGCCCCTGAGACCCGGCTGCTGCTGGGAGGAGAGATTGCACAGGGCTGGTCATCTGCAGGGCCAAGTTCTACTGCAAGGAACAACTGCCATCAGATCACTTCATCCGTGTGTCTGTCTCCATCTGCTCAGATGGCTTTATGGTAGTTATTTTTCCTTCCTAATGCCCGTAAAATGCTTAGATGGGTGGTGAAGCTGCACAGTAGCAGACATTTCTGTCCAATCTTGACCACTGTGGTCTTCTGCCCGCCCGGGAAGGTCCCAGACTCACTTACTGAGGAGTTTCCCAGGGTATCCTGTGGTGAAGGCAGGCCCCAGGACAGGGCACAGCACAACATCCAGCTGGAGTTCCCTCCACCGGGCGATGAACTCGGTGCGGTATGCCTTGGGGAAGAGAGGGGAGATGACGTGGAGGCTGTGTTCATGCCTGGAGCATTTCGGCTTCTCCAGGGTACGAGCCAGGCTTTGGCATGGCCAAGGAGGCAGCAGCAGGCAGCTGTGCTCGTGGAAAGAGGCAGGGGAGCGTGTAAGTGTCTGCTTCCACAGTACGTGGCCAGACTGTGGCTGGGAATTGGAAAGGTCCCTCTTTAGCTGTCCCCAGTCCTAGGACAGCCTTCGTTGTGCTGGGACTGTCGAATGTGGGCATTTGGGCATGAGCACTGTGGGCAACCCATAAAGTCCTGGCTGTGTTGACCCAAAAGCCCATCTGCTCCATTTCTCCATCTTCCCTCCTCCCCAGCACCCCCCTGCACAATCCCTTTCTAACTGATGACCCTCCAGTCTGGCATTTGCCATAAAGCCTCAACTCGTAGCATGATGCCGGAGAGAAAAGTCCTCAAAACACACCTCTATTTCATGTTGATGATTCCACATCTCCTTCACTGACCTGCAAGTGGAAATCATAGCAACATTTTCAAGCTTACAGAGGAGGAGGAATCGCTTAAACAAGCTTCCAGGTTGATAAACCCCAGTGATTTTAGCAATTATTTAAAACGATACTTCTTTCTCAATTTCTCTAAAGTTTCCTTTGGCATTTGGCCAAGCAGTTAAGCACCAAATGTCTGGAAATGGTAGAGAGAAGGTTTGTCTTGTGAGCCTGGATTTAGTACTCATCTCTGCCACAGGCTTCCTGTATGTCCTTATCCATCCAAGTCCCTCAAGCCTTTTAGGATAACACTAGGGGCAGTGCAACACTGGGGAGATGTGTTCCTAAAGGCTGAAGCCGTATCCAGGATGGAGGGACAGCCCCTGCACAGAGCAAGTCAGAGCCTTTCGTGAATCCAGTCCACATCGTCCCACCATTGACACTTAAGAGAAGGTACCGTTCATTTTCATAGACATCTCTGGGGATGATGCCCTCGTACCTCATTCCAGCCAAGGCACCCAGATAGTCAGCCAGGCGGGGAAACTGGAAAGGCAAGAGGTTCCTGTGAGACACATGACATGGGGGTACAGTAACTTGTGTCATCCCAGGAAATCCCCAGTCCCGTCCTGCCTCCATCCCTGGCCATGCTGCACTGAGGGTGAATGATAATGATTAAAAATGCCTCATGGTTCTGAATTTACTTTGCTTCCAAATTCTGGTTGTTGGTTCCCAATTTCCTTCTTACAGCCCCATATTTCCTGCTCGCAGAGGAATGCACTGAACTTAACCATGTCACCTTTCATTATTTTTGATAAATAAAACATTTTGGTTTTTTTAGCTTGGTATCTCACAGAAACATGCATGCTCTGCAAGAATTTTGATTGTCTCCCACTTACTGCTACCTTTGATCCTGTCAGCTGAGAACACCCCAACTGGACAGAGAGGCAGAGAAAATGGCGGATGGAAGAGAGAAGTCCTACAAAAGGATGCCCAGCTGGTGAAAGGACTACAGTGAGGGCCAGTCCTTATTAATCACCAGGAGACCCCATTAAGGGGTGATCTTTGGGAGGCCTCCAACACAGGGACAGACCTTCAACCTGGAGTCCCTCTGCTGCAGTAATCCCAATGCATGAATCTGTAGGTAACTGGGCAATGCTAGCTCTGGCATTTGAAGACCCACTTGCTGTGGGCTCTGTGGTAATCTTTTACAGCTCTTGTCTGGTCCTTCTCTCATTTCCCTTTGCACTGGATAAATCCCAGCATAGGTCTAGAAAAGATCTTCCAAAGTGAGAGCATGTGCCTTGACCTGAAATCCCAGGGTTTCTAGTTAAAGGTGTCTCTCAGTACCATCACGCTTTCGGGCATCTCAAGGGCTTGCTGACACCACTCTGCTTTGAGTCTGAGGCCAGGGACTCACCAGAGGCTTCAGAATCAGAGCCAGCAGCTTCTTCCCCAGCCTCGGGATCTTGCAGCAATTCACTTGTGATTTCAAGCTTGGATCTACAATACCTCCTGTGCTGAGAGACAACAAGAGGAGGGGATCATGCCAGAGAAGCTGTTTGCCCTTTCTCAGAAACCTGAGTATCATCTCCTGTTTGGGGTGGGAGAGATGGGCTGGTTTTGCCCATGAGCTGTGCTCAGGGCTGTGGGGATGGAGGTGTTTTACAGCACTGCTGCCAGAGAGCTCCTACTTACAATACATCCAACCAAGCGCGGCCTCCATCAGCAAAAAAGGTCTTCAAAAACAGTTCAGTCATGACATAGTGGATCCGAGGTGGAGAAAAGGGCACCAGCTGCACCAAAACACAAGATTATGTGGCCGCCTAGAGATATGAATAATTTCCAAGGCCCAACTGTGGATACTTCAACGGGAGAGCAGCACCTCCCTGGGCTCCACATGCCAATGGATGCCCTGGTTCAACCCTTTACCAGCCCAGGCATCTTCCTGTGGGATTATTCCTCCCTAGCGGCTGTTTGTCTCGTCTCTGAGATCTCTCCAGAGCTGTTTCCTTCTCCATTCTGCTCCAGGCAGTCACTGAGCCAGAAACTGCACCGGTTTCACACCTGTCCCAGCAGAGTCGACATCTCCCAGACATGAACTCACTTGCGTGTTTCCACTGGTAGGTCTAGATGGAAGGAAAGGTATTTCCCATCCCATGCCCCAGGGCCCTTTTCCCTCAGTGGTCCAGGAAGGACAGAGGTCTCCATGGGCATTGGGATGGAACGAGAAAAACACCTCTCAGATGCTCTCTGCTGGGGGAGGACAGACCTAGAAAATGCTGGGGCAACCTTCTAGGGTCAAATGCAGCACTTTATGGATGCTGCTGTCTGGTGTGGACCACAGCCCCCAGGAGAGCAAAGATGGATTCGTTACACCCCTGGTCCCTTGCAGGTACAAGTTTGCTAATTGCTAGTGCTGAGAGAGATGTGCTGCTGCCCCAGGTCGGTGTGTGTCTGCGTTGTGTTACGTGGCTGTAGTAACTTAATCTCATACCCCTGGCGTGGGGGTTGGACTAGATGATCTCCAGAGGTCCCTTCCAACCCTGACCAGTCTGTGATTCTGCAGGCCATTTATCCCACAGCGGGGCTGGGGGGCTATGTCTGGTTTTGGAAGGGTGATTTCAACAGTGAGGAGTAAAGCTGGGGACACCTCGTGGGGTGGTTGTGCTCACCTGGTGCCCGGCTGCCTGCAGAGCCCCCCTGGTTTCCCGTACTGCCCGCCGCATGCAAGGGGGCAGCGGGAAGTAGCCATCTGTGTCGTAGTACCCGATCCGCAGAGGAGCAGAGCTGGAATACACCTGGAGCAAAGAGCCACCAGTCAAACATTTCCAACCCTGCTAGGGGTAGGACTGCCCCTGTGCTGAAGCCCACGATGGAAGGGGACAAAAGTTCCAGGTGTTAGGGAGTAACTAATTTTCTGGTATGCTGCATATAGTTTCCATAGATTACCCTTTCCAAATGTCCACCATTGCCTTTTCCTCCAGCCTCCCCTTCAACCCTCCCTTCAGATTGAGTGCAGTCACTCAAGACCAGTAGATTCAACCATGGCTACAAAGGATGGAGGTGGAAGAATCTCCTGAAGTTCGTCTGCTGCAGAGGGAAAGGAAATGTCCTCAGCCAAGAGATTTGCTGCTGCAGGAGTTCCTGATCTTGTCTCATCTTCACCTCAAAACCTCCAGCTTTTTGCTCCTGGCATTGCCTTCCTCCCCACTCTTTTCTGGGATTTCTCAATCTGATAAGCTACGTGCCAAGTGAGAAAGCAGAAGGGATAAGTACTTATTAACCTATTTTTTTCTAATCAAAGAGAGTTAACAAGTTATTGGAAACCAGTACTGTAAAGATAACTGGTCCCTTGAAGAATGCATCCACTGAGCGTGCAGCACCCTCAAAAGAACCAGGGCGTGCTGATTTAAGGACTCACCTCCTCATCAAAGGGGATGGGGGGCACGGTGGGGTCCAGCTGGAACATCTCCTGGCAGAGCAGCGCCTTCATGCAGAGGGCCAGGCTGTCCACGTCCCGCGCCATCGGCCCCAGCGCACAAGGAACTGGAGTGGGATGAGAGCACATGTCCACATTAAGCAAACAGGTGTGCCAAACACTGGTCCAGCCCTCTACATGGCCATGTTGGCTGCAAGGGATGATCAGGCAATGAGGTGGGATGTTTCAGATTGACTCTGGACAAATCTTCGTTGTCACGGGCTTTCCTCAGGCCGTGAGGATGTAGGACTCTTCACAGCATATAGAGAAAAGCAATTAAAAATTCATGTACCTGCCAGGATCCCACTGACAGGACCACTCACACCGGACAGGCTGTGGGAAAAGAAAAAGAAGTATATTGTCATTTCAGTAATGCTGAGATATTCCCAATACATTTGAATAGCGTAGTGGGGTCTTCAGTTCAGGACCGAAACCAGAAGGAAATTATTAAAAGTATTTCATCTGAGTCACATGAAACAGAAAATTTTGGTCAAAATGAAAAAAAACCCCACACAAACCACAACAAATCATAGCTTGGGCTTAACCAACCAGCTTCCATTTTGGCATTATTTAACCACTTTAGCCCCCTTTTCCTTTTAACTACAGGCCAGATCTACAATGAAAACACAGCCATTTCCCTACAAAACCCAACGACGCTTCCTCGTGGGAGAGGTTTTGAGCAAAGCCAGCCAGCCTTTAAGAAACTGTCCTCTCTTTTCCCGCCCCATACTCACTGAATACCTTACCCCTTCTGCTGAGTTTGACAATTAGCAGGCTCCTCACAGGGTGGGAAGGGTCAGACCCCAACACCTACCTGAGCCTTTTGGCCGTGGGTTTGAGCCCGCAGAGCCCGCAGAAGCTGGATGGCAGGCGGATGCTGCCGCCGATGTCCGAGCCGATGCCCAAGATGGAGCCTCCCCCTGCGATCAGAGCTCCCTCCCCTCCCGAGGAGCCCCCGGGGCTCTTCTGGTGGTTGAAGGGGTTCAAGGTCTGGCCAAAGATGGGATTGCTGCAGTCATAGCTGGGGAGAAGAACCGGGCTGTCAGGAACAGCTTAATGCCTTGATTTTTTTGGCTCTCCCTCGTAGTGTTATGTGGCATAGCCAACCCCATCCTTCCATCCCGTAAATCCCTCGGGACACGGCTCATTCCCATGAGCCTTTGCTCTCCCTCCCATGCGCAAGTGCACTTGATTTCTCTTATGTCATGGCAGGTTTTTTTTCCTCTTAATCTTATCTGAAAGCTATTTTCAGTTGAACTGAGATTGTTGGCAGCTGATGGAAGAGGGCCTTATCCAGGAAACATCTCAGGAGACAGGAAGGAGCCTGTCCCGGGACCTACAGGCTGGGTTTTAGCTTCAGGGGCACAACCACAGGAAAGATTTCTAATGATGTATGTTACTTGAAGAGGGATTGTGGCACGTTGGTCATTGCAAACGGGATGGCCCCCTGTCTCTTCAAAACTTTGACCAGGACGCTGTCCTCCTGCACCACAGTGCCCAGGCATTGTACAAGCCCACAGGTTGACAGATGTCCCTGCAGAAAGAAGTGACAATGGACATGGTCAGTGCAGTTCCCTGCAGTTTTTGGAAGGATGACCTGTTGTCCCCTTTGGGGGGCAGGAGGGGAGCAGGTACTAACCCACTCGTTTGCAAGCCTTTGCATGAAGGGTCAAGGACAGACTCTCTTTCCATCCTTAGCAGACGGCTGCCAAGCACTTACAGGTTTAAGGCTTCTCCTGAAGCTGTCCTTGCTCTTTTCCATGCTATTTCTCTTCCCTGACTCAGATGCAACTCCATAGGTGTGCTAGCTCAGGATCAAACCCAGTGTCCTGCCGTTCAAGTGAAGCCACCAGTGGATGTTCAGGGAGGCAATACACATCCCAGGTAAACACAGTGTCATCCTTTTTCAGTTATTCTTGGTGTTTGGGGCTTGCTTTGGGCTTAGACACCTCTTAACTGTGCTGGTAAGTCAACATGGAGGAGACTGCCTAACAGATTCAGCTCAGGAGCGTGTGGTCAGTCCTCATCAGGGCTTGTCTGTGAGGGCGTCCCTGGTGCACCTCATGCACAGGCTCTTTGCTAAGAGGCTCAGTGGTCAGGCTACAGCACAATGGGGATTCGAGCTTAATGGTTCCTGCTACTAATGACTTTCTAGAAGCTGAGCCATATTGTTATCCCTGATACTGCAAACCTCTGCGTAGAAGTCTGAGTTATCACCCAAACAACCATGTAGCCCAGCCTGTGCTGTTGCACATATCAGAGAAATCATTTGTGTGTATAACTATTCACCCCTTGTTTTTTTGCTGATGGAGGGTTCTAACTGCGAGGGTTGCAGCTGCAATGAGATGTGGGACCACAGCCTCAGACCCAGCGAGGCTTCCCGTGGCGTAAGCAGGGGGGGATCGGGCTCCTTCCCCATTCTCTGCGTCCCATCACTTCACCACCCAGCCCAGCTCATGATGGGACACTTTACAGGCACAAAGGGAAGCACCTTGTGGCCGATGTGTTCCTTGATGCTGACAGGAATGCCGTAGAGCAGCCCTTTCTCCCTCTGCCCTTGTATTTCCTGGAGCTGCTCCTCACACTCTGGGATAAAATGTCGCAAGCAGTTTGTCTGCTGGGTCACTTCCAGGGCCTTTGTTGAGCACATGGAGGAACAGGTGTTAGTTAAGAACAGCGTCGTTACACAGCTGCATGCAGTAGCTACCTGGATCTTCAAAACAAGGGCTAGTAGCTTGGCATGAATGGTGATCCCCTCCCCAGAGCATCCTAGCTCAAGCCATCTCAAAGGATTGTTCACTGATGGGTTCAGCCCAGGAGACTGTATTGGGTTTGCGCAGCAAGATTTTGGTAGCTGGAGGGCTACAAGAGTGGCTTCTGTGCAAAGCTGATAGAAGCTTCCCCCGTGTCCGATAGAACCAATGCCAGCCAGCTCCAAGATGGACGCACCGATGGCCAAGGCTGAGCCCATCAGCAACGGTAGTAGCGCCTCTGGGATAACATACTTAAGAGGGTGAAAAAGGTCCTGCACAACAGCAACTGCAGCCAGAGAAAGGAGTGAGAATATGAGAGAAACAGCTCTGCAGACACCAAGGTCAGTGAAGGAGGAGGGAGAGGAGGTGCCCCAGGTGCTGGAGCAGAGATTGCCCTGCAGCCTGGTGAAGACCATGGTGAGGCAAGTTGTCCCCCTGCAGCTCATGGAGGTCCATGGTGGAGCAGATATCCATCTGCAGCCTGGGGAGGACCCCACGCCAGAGCAGGTGGATGCCCAAAGGAAGCTGTGACCCCATGGGAAGCCTGCGCTGGAGCAGGTTTGCTGGCAGGATTGGTGACCCCATGGGGAACCCATGCTGGAGCAGTCTGTTCCTGAAGGACTACCCTCTATGGAAGGGACCCACTCTGGAGCAGTTTGTGAAGAACTGCAGCCCATGGGAAGGACTTATGTTGGAGAATTGTATGGAGGACTGTCTCCCATGGGAGGGACCCCACGCTGGAGCAGGGGAAGCGTGTGAGGAATCCTCCCCCTGAGGAGGAAGGAGCGTCAGAGACAATGTGTGAGGAACTGACCACAAACCCCATTTCCCATCCCCCCGTGCCACTGGCGGGGAGGAGACAGAGAAATCAGGGAAAAAAGTCAAGGCTGGGAAGAAGGGAGGGATAGGGGAAGATGTTTCAAGATTTGTTTTTGTTTCTCATTACCCTACTCTAACTTGATTGGCAATAAATTAAACTAATTTTCCCAAGTTGAGTCTATTTTGCCTGTGATAGTAATTGGTGAATGCTCTCTCCCTGTCCTTACCTCAACCCATAAGCCTTTCATTATATTTTCCCTCCTCTGTCCGTCTTTGGTGAGCACCTGATATCCGGCCAGGATCAACCCACCACAGAGACAGAGATCCCTGCCATTTCACATCTTTCTGCTGATATCTGCTATATTAAAGATTTGTCACAATCACCAGCTTCAACGAGTCTACTCAGCCACCAGCCCACACACCATGGCATGGAGAACATCAGTGATTTGCCCATCACACTGCAGATAGGCACTCACCTTCTCTAAGTAGGTGTAGAGGACAGTCTTGGGAGACAGAGATCCTTCCCGCAGTCTGCCAGTGAGTTCCAGCAGAGGCAGAGACAGGATGGCATCTGTCTGGACACTGGGGACCTGCAAGGGGAAGATGAAGGGGATGCCAGGACAGCAGGTCCAGTTATCCTTTGGCTCAGAGGGGATAAATCTCTTAAATTTTGCCAACGTTATCAACAGAGCTTGCTGGGAAGTCGGACCCTGCATGTGGGGCTTAGACCTTGAGCTGCTGAGTGTTTCATCCTGAGTTTGGATGTCATGAACGTGACAAGCATGGGAACCCAGCTGTCTCTGAAGGTGTAGAAGAGCTTTGTGCATCCACTGCAGCAAGGGACAAGGCAATGCCTCACATCAGAGCCTTCCTCCTGGCACTGTGGGGACTTACCCACTGACCAAGAGGTGATCTGCTGAGCAAACAAGTCCTTGCACGCAAGTCTCAGGTTGGCCCTTCACCCCTCAGAATGGGTACAGGCAGCGTGGGTCAGCCCAGTCTGAGGACAAACATCTAACAGCTCAAGCCCAGCAAATTGCAAAGAAGTCTGTAGGGACCCACAGGTGGGTGAGGTCTACTCAGGTGAAGACGACTGGCAGTTCTCAGTGCCACCAGATTTTGTTAAGGTTTTATATCATATTTATCTATCTATCTATGTATATCTCTATCTATTTATAGATATATATCTTCTCTTTGGTCTTAATTGGGGAAATTTATGAAGGACTCTGAAAAATTTATATCATATTTATATACATATATTTCAGAAAAAGGGTTGTAAAGGTATGTATCACTTGTAGCTGGCATACTTTATCTCTAGGTACGTTACCTGTGTAAACATGAGCTGGTTTAACCAGTACCTACTCAGAAGTGAATGGAGGAGGAAAGAAAGGTGGTTAGAAATCATTGTTGCAGCAGGACTTCAGGGCCACATCATGCTGGTTGGGTGCCTGTCTTGTTTGTCCCCATGTCGTGTCCTGGTTGCTCCCAGGGGACGCTGAATGCCCTGTGCTTTGCTAGTGCTAAATTAGCACTGCTTCGTCTGGGCAGCCGGCTGGGCTGGGAGGTCTCAGTTGCTGGGAACCCTAGTGAAAGCTCTTTTGAAGACTCTCTAAGAGCCATCCAGTAACCAGGTTTTAGAGACAAAGATGTAGGGCTGTGGACAGCTGTGAGAACTCAGGAGGAAGAGGAAAAAGGTTTCTTGCTTCTACCCATAGAGGCAAAAGACATTTCTAGATCCTGAAAGAACTGGGGTTTGGATCAATGAAAGTCCAGTGCTTCATCACCTGTGTTGTTCAAAAGCTCTTCCCAGTGAGTAATTCACATCTCCCTGGTTGTAGACTCCCACCTTATCTCATGCAGCTTGAGGAGAGCAGTGATCTCCCTTCCTCCCAAGGCAGCCTTTCCTCTTGTTGAGGGCTGCTGGCACATCTCCCCTGAACTCCTCATTATAAAAGCTATGGAACCATGAGCTGGAAGGAGGAGCTGAAGAACAGTATCAGCAGACTGGGGGGACTCAGACCCCCCAGAAGGTCGGGTTACCTGCTCCCTGAACTGCTGGACAGCCTTTGCCATTTTCTTCACACCTTCATCCCGGGTCCTCCGAGCCTCTTCCATTTTCTTCTGGACCTGCCTTTTGCCCAGCCATTTCCAGACCACCACAACCGCTGCCGAGCTGCCGAGCAGGGCAAGGGCAGCAGAAGGATTCACCTCCCTCTCTGGCAGGAGCTGTCTCAGCTGTTGCTGGATCATAATATGGCCTTCTGGTCTCCAGGGATGGAGTGAGAAAGAAAAGCAAGGCAGGAGCAGGAGATCTTCCCTGCTTCCTCAGACTCGTTACTCCTCCCAGCACCGCTGCCTCAGGTCAGCAAATAGTTTGTAAGTCGAAAGCTGACCTCTGCAAAGATGCCTTCAGTGGAGCATGCAGTGGAGAATGATTAATCAGGAAATGGAAAAGGCGAAGTTTGGCCAGTGAACCTTGGGGTGTTGGGTTTATAGGGACTTTCTGGACTGCGGGAAGTTTTCCACTGGGGAGGAAGGGCTGTGGGATCAGCTGAACAAAAGAAACAAGGAAATAGCTGCTCTTCTGTTTCCTGCGTAGCCTGAGAGGACAATGGGAGAAGGGGAAAAAACAGCTTGAAATCACAAGACTTTCCTGCGCAGGGATGGGGAATGGTATGACGAGAGGATGCATAGCTGTGGGGTACCCACTCGCTCACCAAATCCCTTGGCCTATGCTGCTCCCATGGTGGCCAGAGGCCATTTCAGGAGGCCTGTGGGATAGGGCCCAGCACTGCCGTCATGTCTGCATGTACCAGAAGGAGAGGCTGTTCCACCCCATGACAGAGCACACTGGTATTGCCTTAGGAGTGGAAAATCCCACAGGGTTGCAGGCCAGAAGCAAACTATTTCCAACAGACGTTGGGACAGCTAATGCCTGAGGTCTTCCCAGCACAGATGCCTCTCGCTACGAGCACACAAGAACCATGCACTGAGCTGAAGGCAACAAGCCAGCCAACATCAGCCCCAAAACAAATGCCGTGGTCTGTTTGCGATCTCTGCTGGTTTTGGATGATGGGTCCTCCTATGGATCCCACCTTGAAAAAGGGTTTTGTGCAGCCAGATTGTGCATTACAAAACTTTGCAAGGTTGCACTTGACGGCCAGAGGCCCAGAACCTGATCCTGCTCCAACAGAGTGTGGAACTGGATATGGAAAGGAAGGTGAAGAGCCTTTCCCCATCAGACCTAGGTAGTCCTCTAGTACTTGACTTTTCATCCATTGTCACGTCCATTCTTAGTGGTTATAAGAATTTGCTGTTGTTCTTTGTAACAAATTGTGTCAGTAGGGAACGTTCTTCTCTTTGTTATTAATTGGCGAAATTTATGAAGGACTCCGAACAAAACTGGCTTTGGTGTGCTCTACGAAACAGTCTGGAGCCAACAGCTAAGTGGTAACAAATTAAGCTGGCCTTCTACCGTGTTTGCTCTCAGTGGCACCCTTGCTCAGAGGATGCCTCCTCAGCTAGGGCACTGCTGGTCATTCAAGAGCAGTGGCATGGGGAGATGCCTGCAGCCCATCCAGCTCCTGCCCCTGCCCCTGTCCCACGGTGCTGGCTGCAGCAGGTGCCTGCGGAAGGCGCAGGTGAACAGAGTCAGCACGCAACAATTCCCAGCCCTCTCCCAGCCTCTGGGAATCCATGCAAGGGCTTCCCGAGGCAGAGGTGGGCTCTTTGCCTACATGACACCAACATAACCTCTATGATGGCCTGAGTAAATGTGGGAGGTTTTTTTCCTCATGCTGGGAAGCATCAGGGCATTGGCTTCCCACTTCCATTTGTGCACTGGGACCTGTGCTCCGATCCTGCCCTTTAGACACTCAGCAAATGTTTAATGGAGACAGAGCCAGCTATGTGTGGAACAACTTTCAGCTATGTGTGGAACAACTGTGTGGCCTTTCAAAGGGCAGATTTATCAGCAGGCACAGCTGTGTTTCCAGGTGGCCGGATGCTTCTGAGGAAGCCCCTTTCCCTATCCATGTGCAAACATCTCCACCTCCTTCATGAACCGGAGGTACGGCTCCTCCTGCCACTGCAAGGCCATGCACAGCACGGTCACAGGCAGCCCCACGGATCCTACCACAGCCTGCATTGGGGACACAGGCAGTGGGGTGTGACTGGAGGGAAGTGAAGGTTGAATCCGCCCTCAGTACCACCATGGTTTCAAAATCCAAGTGTGTTTTGTAGCCTCCGAGTAGACCTGCTGAGGCACTTCAAGCAGCTACACGGAGGCGGATGGGCTGGTGAGTGGGTGGCTTTGTGTGGACCCACATCTAGGCAAAGGGGAGCACGGGGTGCTTGGGAGAAGAGTCTGCTGAGAAGGAGACCACTGTCCCCATGGGGAAACTGAGGCAGGGAAGAAAAGGGATGTCCCAAGTCAAATCTCAAGTCCATGGCAGAGGAGACAAACCTCTGCAAACGTCACAGGGCAGTGTTCACTCCTCCACACTGCACTGGTGTGTACTAAACAACCAATGCCAAGTGTGATGTTTTTGCAATGTTTTTCTCACCAGAAGTGATTCAGGTCCAAGGTCAAACTTACCAGGGGAGTTAAGATGAAAGCCAAGACCCTTTTCACAGGAAGAGTCAGCCTGTAGCAGCTGGTCTAGAATTTCACTGTGGCAACCACAATATCTCTTTCACTTTGGACCACCACAGAAAAAAGGCAGTTATACCAACTCAGACAGTCCACTCCTGTCCCCAGCAAGAGCTGCACCATCTTTGCAAAAGCAAAACTGCACTGATGTGCTCTCATTGTACTCCATCCAACACCATCAGCTCTCAAGCAGGCTGGGGTTTGACGGAAATTTTCTATTTCTAAGACTAAACTGTCCTCCCTTTGAATCAGTAATCATTATTTTTAAGCCAGCTTTGACTCCATTTTGATTAAAATAACAAAGAATAAATACTGACAGTTGTATCTCATGTTCATGTTTTTGGAACCAAACACTGAGGCACTTTTTCAAAACAATTTACAAAATGAGGTATGTTAACTACGCTGCTCTGAAAGAATTTTAAAGACATTTCACAAAATGCTGAAATGGGCTGGTCCCCGTTAGAGAATTTTTTCCAAAGAGGGCTAAATAAATGTTTTCTGGGAACTCTCCAGTTTCTGACTCATTTCAGCCTGGAATATCTACTGAAAGCATGAGACTTTCCTCAATTCCAGTCCAAGTCCACCAACACTTACAGAACACCACAGCTGGTAACAAACTTGCCACTACTTCTTTATTCTGTACCTTTCCAACAACCAAGAACATCGGTTGAGAGGTGAAGGTCTGTTTCTATCAGTGCTTTTTTGCATTGCTCAGCCAGGACCCTGCTGGCTCCCCTGAATAAACTGCAATAGGATGGGGTGAGAAACCTCCCATACCAACCCTCACATCTCTGACAGCAGGGGCTGCTTTCTCTCCTGAACACCCTTACGTCTTTTCCACTTTTGTGGGTATTGCACTGTTTTCCTTGGGCGTTTCCATAGCCAAGTGGGTTGTACGGATCCTACTTACAACTTCTCCAGCAAGGCAGAGGCACCAACAGCAAAGATGCTGCGAAGAGCTGTTGGTTCTTTGCCAGAACTCCAGGAGCATTCCTACTTCTTCCATCATGGCTGGTGTCTTGCACAGGTCTGCCCCCACCGAGTGACAGCAGAGACTTCAGCACGCTGATGGTGAATGACTGGGATGCTCCCAGCTGCTCCATGGCTGGGCATAAAGCTTACAGCAGGAAGTTTGGCTTTTCACTGCTCTCCCATGGGCAAGCAGGGCAGGGGGGGAGCCAGGTGATTTGAGTGCGAAGTAGGAGAACAGTAGCAGGAAAAAAAACAAAAAAAAGATAAAGAAAAAAGAAAAAAAAAGAGCAGATTGAGACTGTGGTTGGAGAGATGAGGATTTGTGCAGCTAGCGGTTGTTTCAGAGTGAAAGATGTACCGAACCTAATTCTTGCATTTTTGTGTTTCAAGGCTGAGGTGATAGGCTGTCAAGGTATTTCATTTTACCTGTTTTTAAACATTTGCTTCAACTACCTCCTCCCTTGAAACTTCCTTGAAATTATCATCTGGGGTCTTGGTAACACTGGTGTCTCTAATGCCCTCTGCCACTTTCTGTGACACCAGAGAGCTCTGTTCAATTTGGATACGGTGAGGCCTGCTGACCTGTCCTAACAACTCATGTTCTGCTGATATCAGTTCTGCTAGTCTCATTTGCTCCTGATGTCGTGACTACACAAAGCCTAACGTGCAAACTAAAGAAAAAAACCTGCAAAATAAAGTGAAACCAAATAAAACAGCTGGATTGTCTGATGACTCAACCTCTCAACCTTGCTCAGTTACTTATCTGGCTGCAGAATGAAATACAGGTTGAGGAGAATAGATTTAAATTCTTATTAAAATTAGGAAGAAGGAGGAAAAATGATCAAAACAAAGACCGCAGCCAGGATATTGTTCTGGAGATGAGAGAAACGTGAAAAAAAAAGCCCTCTTGGCCCAAGCAGCATTTCTACCTAATTCTCTGAGACAGGCCAAAGCCTGGACTTTGGTCAGTGCCAGGCAGCTGGACAAGCACTCTGTAAACACACAATACAGATGTCCGAGGGCTGTGCAGCCTGAGCCAACAGCTTATGGTGAAGGGGCCACGGAAGGGTTTGAAAGACAGCGGCACTGTGCCGGTGGGTGTGAGAAGGAGCTGACATCTTCTCACCAGCCCCAGGGAGGTCTAGAGGAAGAACTCTCCTGCAAACCTAAAGTAATGCCAGCCAAAAGGTCTTTTCCTCCTTGAATTTCAGTGCCTGAACTCACCAGACTGCTCTGAGCATCACCCTCTCCACTTTTCCCCCATGTTCTTGCAGCAATGCCAACTGACATCACGGACAACATGTCTTGAGAAGGACCCTGAGTTTTACTCAGCAAGGTGCTTTGCTCTCTGCCAAGCTGAAGTACTTACCTGCTCTTTAAATTCCTAAACAGACCCCTACATCCGGTCCAAACCTGTATCTTGCCTCCTTGACACCTCTTCCATCTTTTTCTGGACCTGTCTCTACCTCATCCACTTCAGCGCCAAGAAAGCTCTGGCTGAGCTGCAAACCAGGGCTGAGAGCACCCATGCACTCTGCTTCAGTATCTGTTGGATTGTAGTGAGGGGTGCTGGGAGCTAATGCTGCAGGATCCTGAGATCTAATGACTGGCTGGAGGCAGGAGAGGGGAGAGTGGGAGGAAGAGTAAATCCCTTCCAGAGCCACCCACAAAGAGCAGCTGGAATGCAGAGCGCAAGTATGCATGGGGAAATTCCTTTCAGAAATAGGACCCTTTCACTTCATTCAGCCTTGCAAAGATATGGGGTGGATACACGAGCAACGGACACTGTCCTTCCCTGATGAAACAAGGGCTATGCATGCTCAAATCTAGCCAGGAACATTTCCTGGTCAGGTTACCTGTTTAATGGTGAGCTCCCATCTTCTCTATGAGAGGACAGCCATAAATCCTCTGCTCCTGGCCTGAGACAGTCATGGTCATTTGGCAGCCTCCCATGAGGCAGGAGCTCCGTGTCTGGTGCCGCCCAGCAGCAGTCCTGCAGAGACAGGGCATCTTCTGGGAGCAGGGCTGTGCGTGGATCTTCTCCCTGCTCTGTGCTGAAGGGTCAGGAGTCAGGACTCACCGTCTGATTCAGAGCTGCTTGTGACCATGCGAGGCTGCTGGATGACTGCAGCATCCCTGCGCAGCCCCGTGGAGGCAGATAAATAACAAGAGCGGAGTCACCCCTTGGCCCTGTGGCTCTCCTGCTCTTGGGGAAATACTGCCTCCAGCCCTGGTGCCTGAAGAGATATGTGGGCTTGGAGAAGGCACGCATCTTCGCTAATGTTGGTGCCTTGTTTCAAGGCACACTTGCTTATTCAAAGCGGTTCCGTCTCCTCCATCACCCCCACCTTCTCTTCCAGCCACATCCACCACCTCGAGAGTGAAGAACGGGTTGAGAAGCAGCACACAATTGTCACAGTGAGGCTGGAAGCACCAAACAGTGTGAATGGTCTAAATGTAGCCACAGAAATGCTTAAACTGAGGTTTCCCTCAAGTTCTTATAGGCAATAAAAAATTCTCAACCTTCTTTTCCCATTGCTTAACTGGAAGAAACAATGAGGAACAGGAGTGAAGAACAGACCAGTTACTATTTCTCACAGCTTATGCTTAAAGAAAGAAAATCAAGCTTTCCACTACTCACTGCACAGCTAAACTGCAGAGCCCACTGCCACCAGATGGTGTGGACATCCAGAGAGTAAATGAGTTCAGGAAGGGGCCCAACAGGTTCATGAAGGAGAGCTTTCTTGGCAGCTATTAAAAATGATGGGCTGACTCCAAGTCTTTGCCAAAAAAGTCTCTTAGCCAACCTGTGGCACAGCTGGAGAGGGAATCCTGCACTTACCAAGTTATGCTCTCCCACAAACATCTGCTCCTGCCCACAGCTGGAAGTAAAATATTGGGGTAAACATCTCTTCGGCCTCATATCATGCAACACATATGGTTACACTGTAGTTATTGGATTCCTTTGCTCTAGCATTAATTCTCATTCCTTTCTTTTGTTTTTTTTTTTTTTTTTTTNCAAAGAAGGACAATTTGGACAGAGGTGAGATTTTTGCTGACTATTCTAAAACAGCATTTATTGCCAGTTTATTGAAACGGTGGTTCAGAGTCTGCAGGTCGCCATCTACTTTACTTTGTGCATCAGGTAGAAGGTAGCTGGAGTGAAGAGCAAGGAATGAAAAGCTATCGTAGCGAAGGCACGTTCCCAGAAATCACACATTTCTCTCTGTGCCATGGGCGAGTGTCTCCACCTCCTTCATGAAGCGAAGGCACAGCTCCTCCTGCCATGGCAGAGCCACACATTGGACGGCCACCGGCAGCCCCACGGCTCCTTCCACAGCCTGCAAAAATGAAGCATGGTGCTGAGTCAGAGCGCCAGAGCACCTGGGGAGGCACAAGAGAGAACGCTGTCTTTTGACATTATAGGAAGAGAAGACAAAGGAAGACGTGCAAGGGGACAGTTGTCAGGCTGATATACAACCAGCCCAGCTGCACCACATGCAGGGTAGTAACACGGTGTGTGCAAACCACATTACTAAACAAGCTCGCACTCTCATCTGGAGATGCGGACAAGCCTTGGGACAATGTGCCAGAGGTGTCACTGTGCCAGTCATAACCTTCTGCTAAGACTTAAGCGCTTTCCCTGCTGACCTCTTTCAGCCTCTGATCCCAAGGGTCTCCGTAGTGCCCTTGGTAATGCTTCAGTTCTTCTTCGTCGGCTCTTGTGACCGTGCTGACCGGCACCACCCCAGCAGGGAAGTTTAAGACATTGTATAAATTGGTGTAGGAGGTCGCAGCTGGAAAAGATCACACAGAGCATGCAAAATGGCAAAATTTAGTGTGCTGGGCCAGCAACGACTTTCGGATGATAATTTGGGTTGCAGGAATTGTAACCTGGAGTTGCTGGACCTGAAGAGACCATGAAAACATACTGCTTTCAAAGGGACTTTTGGTGGAGAGGTTTGAGGGCCACGTGGCTGCTGAGACAGAGAGAGACATGTGCCTTCACCTGTCAGTTGGGTGGAGGTTAGATTTGCTCTTGGAGAGACAGATACGAGTATTTTTGTCCTGATTCAGAGTCTGCATCTGTGTCTGCCATACCTCAGGGAAAAGTCCCAGCTAGCTTTCCAAGATAATCCAGATGTCCAGTTCTGTAACGCCATCCTGGGGATTTTGGATCCCAAAAGGCCATTGCTAGACAGATGGAGGACCCTGACTGTTTGCTGTAAGTTATAAAAAATGGCCTTCTTCTGCAAGTCATAGGCGATGAGCCTTTCTACTATTTGCAAAGTCTCAGTAAATGTAAAATGCCCACATTCAGAAGAGCCTGGCCTTGTACTAAGTTCTACCACCCTTCTGACAACTATCCTCACAGCCAGTCTCTGCTGCAGGATTAGCTCTTGGGCTTTCTACAGGACAGACGATGCAGGAGAAACTCCCCCATGAATGACTGGGACAGATGTGCCACTAATTGCTGCCCCATAATAATCCAAACACTTGTAGCTCAGATGAGGTGGGGGCATGAGAAGACCCACCCAGAGGAGACCTCTCCTTTGCTTTCTTCCACAGAGGGAAGACCAAGCACCGCACACGGTTTGGGGAACGTCCAAGAAACCAAAATATCTTGTTCCAGCTCTGCCCACAACCGCCACCATGGTTACACCCAGAGACACCTCAATGGAGATTACCAAATAGCTTCCCCGCATAGCCATGGTTAAAGGCTGGCCCCAGTGCGGGACAAAGAATCACATCCAGCCTTAGCTTCCTCCATTTAGCAATGAATTCAGTGCGGTAAACCTAGAAGGAAAGACAGAGGAGATGACAAACAATGTCTTTTGAACAGCAGTGGCAGATCAATGCCTACAGGAAAAGGAGGAAAAAACCCCTTCCTGGGTACAACTGAAAGATCAAATAAAATCTGAGCTGTGCTCCGAAAGAGCCAAGGGATTTTGTTCTCCCACCCTTAGGTTTCCTGTCAGAATACCATGTGCTGCCCCGACCTAGACATTAATGCTAGGTGGGCATTTCAGAGTTGATTTCTTCGAGTATTAACCAAATCCTGTGTATGAACAGTGTCGTCTTTGAATTTTATTGCATGGAGATCAACAATAGTTTGAAGAATTATGTCTACCTGACTAAAAAGTCAAATTTCCTAAAAGCTTTAGTTATTTTGGTAGAAGAATCTAGAAGACATTAATTCGAAATATTTTCACAAAACCTTCTTTCATTCTCCATCAGGATACAGGTAAGAAAAAGAAGTGGCAAGAGACAGCTAGGCAAGCCCGAGGTCTTCCCCCCACAATGCAGGAGGCACAGCTTCAGGCTTGTACTGAAGATCCGTGAGACCTCGATTTGTGGTCTGGTTTACTACAGCTTTGCTTATCATCAGGTAATGAATGAATCCATCCTCAAAGAGCTGTTCTACTTTGTCTTAGTAAATAGCCATGGATGGACCACAGCATGGTTGCTTCTGCAGCCATATTCTGGTTACAGCGACACATTCGTCCCATGGTCCAGCCCCTGTTCCGCACAACTCTCTCACTCCCACTTTTCTGTACAAGGGTCTTCTGCATCTCTCACAAAAGCCCCAGCCACGAGGGGCTTTTTTAGTCTGACCTCAATTTCCATCTGCAGTCTGAGATCCTTCCTGCTGAAAGTTCAACAAATGAGACGGGTTTTCAGGAAAAACAGTCAGTGTAGCTAACCTGATTTTTTTTTTTTTTTCTGAGAGAAAACATGGTCGCTAGCCAAAAGTTTTCAATCAGCTCTTGTTTGCAGTAGATGAAAAAATGTGAATATGGTTTCACTGAAGAAAAACAATCCAAAACATCTCTGAGGCTGACAAACCTTTTTGAGAGTTTTCTTTTTTTTTTGTTTTTTTTTTGTTTTGTTTGGGTTTGGGTTTTTTTGTGTTTTTTTTTTTTTGGTTTTGGGCGGGGGTTTTTTTGTTGTTTTTTTTTTTTTTTTTTTGGGTTTTTGTTTTTTTTTGTTTTTTTTTTTGTGGTTTTGGGGGGGGGTTTTTCTTGTTTTTTTTTTTTTTTTTTTTTTTCCCGGGGGAAGAGGAATCTATTTACACCTAAAAAAAACCCTCAAACCCATTTCCTTCCAAACACTCCCATCAACCCAGTGGCCGGGCAGGTTTGTAGTTCTTCCTCTACCCTATGATCTGCCAGACCTGCTGCAAGTGAGCCTGCACATCCATCGAGCGACTGGCACTGATGGGGGCTGCGTGGCGCAGGCTGGGGGCATGTTTCTTCTCGGGGAGGGTTGTGAGGGTGTCCCAGGGAACACGGATCCTGCCTTGTGGGAGGACACCAAAACAGCTCAGCTTCTTCAGCCTTGCAAAACACCAGCTGAAAGGGGATACAACTGCTCTCTATAAATAGATCAAGGACGAGGGAGGCAGTGGAAAATACCAGAGAGGAGAGGTGCTATTTGAGCTCAAGGACAGGAATAAAATGAGGATACACTGGAAGTGAACAAACAGCACAGGAAATATGAAGGTTTCCAACCAACAGAGCACAGAGGAGAGGAGCTGGCTAATAAAAACTAATGCAAGCGTAAAACTTAACTGGTTTTTAAGAGGAACCTGACCAGTTTGTGGGCAGCACTGGACTGAGTTGTCCAGGAGAACGCTTCCTGTCCTATGTTCCTGATCCCGAATGAGTTCATATGAAATCCACCTAAGCCAAAGGGTTCACAGCCACATTTTTTTACTTCTAAGGTCTCTGCTTGATAGTTCAAGCATGGTCTTAGCTTGTGACTATAGCACCTAATGTCTGAAATTAAGGATTTGCACCAAGAGACAGAAAGAATTAAAAACTGAAGCCTCATCTTTAGTGGCAGCTCTTATACTATTTCTGCTTAGAAAACCCAGGGCAAAGGATAATCTTTCTTCCCCATCTTCCAGTAACTAGAGACCTCCACATGAACATCAGAGCCTTGAGCTCTTATAACTTCTTGCAAAGCTTAACGTTCAAAGAAAAGCCCAGCTGCTTTATTTCCACATCATCCATTTCCAACTCTGAATCCATCACAGAGCTCAAAGTAATTACTTAGAAACTTTAGGGATCTCTCACTATATTAAGTAAGGGAAAAGAGAAAAAAAAATCACATTACCTCCACTGCTCCATGCTGATCCCAGAGGTTTTTGGCAGACCTGGAAAGGTGGCAGAATTAATCAGCTTTGGGACTGTGGCAACAGAAAACAATGAACAAAATGTACAGACAACCCATTGTTATGGAAACCGCATGACCCTTCTGGGAACAAGCTATAGGCTCACTCAGCTGATTCCACTGGGTTCACACATGCTTACAGGTACATCAAAAAAAGCTCGTGTTAGAAACATGCCACCATGTCTAGGCGCTCTGGCACCTAGACAAAGATCATGGCAGTCTTCCAAATTCACTTGCTCCCAGTTTGGTGTGTCTCTGCCTCTCTTGGAAGGACAAGTACTTCACACCACACTACACCCGCATGCAGAGACCTCTGCATTAACCTGGCACATGATGCTCTGGGTACCAGAATCCACCTGATGGGGAAAGTAGCCCATATCTCTCTGTGCTGACCTCCATGAAGACATCCTAGCCCTGCCACAACGAGGATCCTTGAGCTCTTAAAATAATCTCCGGCTGCATAGCCCTGGCTAACACTGTGCTAAGCCCGGGTGGTGTTGAGGCAGCGCATAGTCACCTGGCTCAGCCTGTGCTGCACAGCTCTGTGACAGGGCTTCGCACAGCGAGCTGGCATCTACCTGCATGAACTGGGGGACACATCCATGTGCATTCCCTTTCTCTAGAGCTGTTTTAGTGCGTCTTACCCCACTCCACAGAGAGCGCTGAGGTCCCGAGCAATTCGTGGGTACTTTTGGAAGGAAGAGAAAAAGTTGGGATTAGTCAACAACAATGCAGCTGAAATAGCTGGCTACCATGTGATTGCATTTTGGGCACACTTCTTGTCCTAGCAGAGGGCACTCTGAAGAACAAGTAGAGCTTCCAATGAAGTGGTTTTACTCCCACACAAATTTTTACAGTTAATCACAAAACCCCATGCCAATAAGGCTGTAGACCACACTGCTAGCCCTGGAGAGCATCTTCTAATGTGGGGATGCTGTTTAGATCCTTGCTAGTGATATCCATTCTCTTGGAGCCCATAGCTGGACGAGCTGTATGGCTTATGGGTTCCTGAGAATGGATCATATTTCGACCTTCCCATGCAAAACTCCCACAAAAGGCTGTCAGACCCACTTGAAAAGTTCAGCCTGGCTTTAGGGACTAAGCGTATTTAAGAGTATTTAGCTATTAATCCCATCAGGCAATCAACATGAAGCAGCAAAGCACTCCCAGAGGGGAGCAGCCCACCTCCATGCACGTGGAAACTTCCCCACCTTGCAGATTTCCTCTAACACAGCTGAAATGTCCACACACTTACTATGGGTTTCAAAATGATAGCCAAGATCTTTTTCACCAGCGCAGGAAGCCTGTAAGTGTTGTACTGGGATTTCAGGTTGGGATCCACAATGTCTCCTTTGCTGGAAGGGCAGAGAGTGAAGGAGAAGTCAGGACAAGCCATCTCTGCCAGAGCTACAGCAACAGCCGTGCTGCTTCCAAAGAAGGGTTTGTTGTAGAGGGGAGTTGCTAGAAGACAAAATCTGCCTGTCTCAATCCAAAACACTGAACAAGAAACACTCATGTGGGGTTTAGATGCTCAGGTGTGAATGTCCACTGCAAAAGTTATACAGAAATAAATACTTTACTGCCTATGTTGTCAGTGCTGTAAAGGCTTTAGAGTGCTTTGCAGCAGTGGGGCCACGTATAACTCTGGGCATATTTCACCCTGAAGTTGGCGAGTGGCCGGGTGGGTGTTTGGCTGCTAGGCAGGGCTAACCCACCACACCTCTGTAGGAAGTTCTGTAATACGTGATGTTTCCCATGTGCCATGGGCTAATCACACACATAAAACCAGTTGCCACAGCACTGCTGATGCATAGTATCTTATTACCCTACCGCGTTATCCGTGCGCCCAAACTGCTCTTGAGAAATAGCTGCTGCTCATGCTAAATTCGTCCTTCCAGAAATTGCTCCTCTGCTGCTCATTATTCAGCTCGCACCCTCAAGAATGTAAACACTCTGGATGCAACCACTGGCTATACAGTGTCAAGTCTCATGGCCCACACTGAAATGGGGGTTTTACTCACAAGCAGTCCACCAGGTGAGCAGCACCATCTGAGAAAATCCCTCTGGTGAACAGCTCATCTATCACGTAATCAATCTTGGGCGGTGCAAAAGGAACAAGCTGCAAGAAAACCATCCCCATTCAAGAGGCAACAAAGACGAATGATTCATAGAGCCCTCTGTGAACCTCCCTGCCTCACTGGTGACGTGAGTGGGAAGTGGTGGGAAGCTTAGGCCCTCCTTGCTGCTGCAGGACAGCAAGACCCCATTTTCAAAAGGACCGGGGTTAGCAGCATTGTCCTGGTTTGAGCAACACAGGACTAATGTCTCTTCTAATACTTGGGAAGACTGCACTTTTAGAAGACTCTAGTATCTGAGTTTGTGAAAATATTTACTTTATAGCCAGCTATGGTGTGTGGGTTTCAAGGTCTCAGTGTTTTCAAGCTTGCCAGGTACAGGGATGAGGAGGAGCGAGATCTGAGCACTTGACCCAAGATGGCCAACAGGATTATTTCATACCATCAACATGACATTCACTATAAATTAAAGAGTTTGCTGCAAAGTTCTCTCTCTCCCTTGATGGCTGCCATCCTGAGAGCTTCATGTCCTGGTGCTGCACTCCTGAGGCCTTTTTTTCCTCCTGAAGCCTTAGCGCTGGCAGTGTCCGACATTTGCTGTCTGCTGCTGGGAGTGCACAGCTTCCTACTGATATAATTGGCTGAGTATAATCTTTGCATATTCTGTATTGGTATCGGGATCAATATTGGTTGTTTAGTGCTATTAATATTAATTATCTAATCTTACTCTATTAAATCTGTTTATACTTCAACTTCCAGGATTCCTTGTTTTCTCCTGATTCCCTTTCCTGAGTGGGGAGGGGTCATCGGCTGATAGAATGATTGTCTAAATGACAATAAATTGTTCTGGGTCTCGAACCATAACAAGCATCTGCCCACTGTCCTTTCCTGTCTCCAAGGCATTAACACATATTGTGTCCTGGCACAGGTTCCACTCCTCCACATGTCAGAGAAGAATTTTTAGAGGCTTCAAAACACCAAGTATTTTTAATTAATTTGCATCATTGGAACAGCTCCCATATAGAAATTCCAGTTGGTGGAACCTCAGAATAATTTAGGCTAGATCTGGGGGGCCAAATGCTCCAACCTCCATCCCACTTACCCACCGAGAGGTCAGTAAGCTGTGTTTAACAGCTGAGGGATCGTGGAAATCATTGAGTTTGATATTTATGGGAACACCAAGCATGATGGAAAAAAACAGTGCTGTAGAAAAGGATGACTTGGAGATATCTAAAGGTGATTCTCCTGGCTGGGAGGCTAGGAGCAAGATCACTTCGGTTTGGGAAACAAAGTATTGCATGCGCCTTCCTCTTCAGGATCCTTACAGCAGGGAGGGATGATCCCTGGTTTATGGGCAGCAAAAGCGGAGATGGGAAGTGACTTGTCCAAAGGATAACAGCTCCATGCAACCACAGGCATGAAAACCTACCGTATGCCCTGCATCCTGGAGGAGTTTTCTTGTCTGCTGAATGGCTCGTTTCATGCTGGGCGAGGGCTGGAAGTAGCCATCTCCTTCATAATACCCAATTCGAAGTGGCTTTGAACTGGTGTAAACCTGTGAGAAAAGGGTATCACCTGCACACATGAGATATGCAAGATGGGACCAATCCCAGGACTCAGAGAGGCAGCAAGTGAGGTCCCCTGGACTGGAGGAATGATGGTAGCAATAGAGCTGGTGGAAAGCAGTGTTGTCCAGAACACAGGTCTGCAGCAGTGGTCCTTGGTATGGTCTTTCTGACACCACCTCCTGCCATGTGAACATCTCCCAGCTTTGAGACAGCAGGTGAGATGGCACCTGTATGGACCACATGCCTGGGACGCCTGGCTACAGACAGATTTCAGGGGCCTGTTCCTCTAGGGTAAGTGAATGGTCTGTATTGTCTGGGTGTCAGAGACAATGGAAAGATCCTGGGATCCTAGGACCTGAGCCAGAAGGATGCAACCAGATGGTAGAAGCAGAGAGCTAATGACAAAGGGCAATGATTTCTTAGGTCAGTGACTGCTAAATCAGGCTCTCTAATTAAAGGTGTGAGGGGTGAATTCCTCTGATCAGGAGAAATCAGTTCCTTTAGGGATTGGGCCAGGATGGAGCCAACAAACTTGCCTGGACGCTGTCCTGTGCAACCTGTTGTAGGTGACCCTGCTCTGGTGGGGGGGTTGGACTAGATGATCTCCAGAGGTCCCTTCCAACCCTGACTATTCTGTGATTCTGTGATTCTGTTCTGGACATTGCCTGGAAGTGAAGGGGTCAGTACGTGGCAGGTCTCATCAGGGCAAGCCAACAGGGGCCTGCCAACCCCACTGTGTGGCTGCTTCTTGTGGTTGCTCATGCTGGGTGTCCTTTGTTCAGAGGGACACTTACTTCCTTGGGTCCTTCACTATCTCAAGACATGAAACCAAATAGGAATCTCCCAAGATCTCACTTTGTTGCTGGGCAAATGGAGGCATGGGATTGCCTCTGAGCCTTACCTCCTCATCAAAGGGGAGTGGGGGCAAGGTGGGGTCCAGCCGGAACATCTCCTCACAGAGCAGTGCCTTCATGCAGAGGGCCAGGCTGTCCACATCTCTCGCCATCGGCCCCAGCATCCCCGTCACTGCAAGCACAAAGGTATTACCACTTGCAGCAGATGGTGCTGTCTCATAGTTACTGGTAGGGGCGCAGCATAGAAGAGTTTCAGTCAGGCCAGGGAAGAGGAATGGGGAATGAGTGTAATGTGCAAGGAGTAAGGAGGTCCAGCAGGGACAATCTGTAAGTCTCAGAGCAGAGGCAACCTGCTGAGGCTGACCTTCTGGGCCAGGCTTCTGCAGGCACAAGACCCGCTCAAGAGAAGCAAGGACTGCAGCCCTCCTGCCAACAGCAATACCACCTGGCAGCAACTGAAACCAGCTGAGTCTCCTGGAAGCATCTCCAGTGAAATATCCCAGGACTTTGGGATGCACACCTCACATTTCTTACTGCTATGCATTGCATTGCCTGAATGGGTGTTGCTTCAATTCTGCTCAGATTCAGCTAACACCTACCACCATCCAGAACAGAATAAATGGTGCAGAAAGGTAAAAGTACAAGGCAGGCCCTGGTCTAATAGATCACTGGTTTTGGCTGGTCATGAGACACATAACTAAGCAAGCACATTTGCTGGCATGTCAGCAGTAGGAGGAGGTGGAAGAAGCAAAGATTTGACAGTAGTAACATGTCATATGGGTGGTCTTACCTGATTTCATTCCTGTGATAGAAGAAACCACACCCAGTTTGCTAGGAACATAATGGGAGAAGCAAATTAGTAGCAGCTCTTGCTGTAAGGTAGGTCACCATGCTGTATTGCAGACTCTCCATTTGCCCCCAGTCAACATCTAGGAGGGCAAAAGGTCCTGCAAAGACTTGACACTTTCTAGGCTAGGAAGACTTCCACGGGCTGCAAGCTGCTACGGATTATAGGCTGTTTTTATTGTCTCCTTTCGCTGGTCCATTCGATTCCTCATCTGTGAGCAAACCACCTCTGATAAACAGAAAACTCTTAAGCAAAACAAGGGTTGGAAAATATCTGAAAAGGTGATGACCCTGTAGTATTTGCTTTCAGCTTTCTGGCCAGGACTATTAAAAAATTGAATAAGTATTTGCTGTATTAACAGATGGAGATAACATGTCATTAATAGAGTCCTTAGCCCTAGCTGACACAAGGAAAGAGGCATGTTAGGGTGCTAACTTAAACCTGGCGGAAATTGTGGACACTATCGCAAAGTTTGATGCACTGTGGAGGACACTTTGCAGTCTCCACAGTGGGTGGAAGAAGAGGACAGATGTTGGGATGTACCTGATCCTGTTGCCTGTGGGTTTGAGCCCACACAACCCACAGAAGCTGGATGGCAGGCGAATGCTGCCAGCTACATCCGACCCGATGCCCAGGATGGAGCCTCCTCCTGCTATGAGAGCTCCCTCCCCTCCTGAGGAGCCCCCGGGGCTCTTCTGGTGGTTCAGAGGGTTCAGCGTCTGGCCAAAGATGAGGTTGCTGCAATCATAGCTGGTGAGAGGAAGATCAGCAGGTGAGTGAGGTACTTCTGTCTCTGCAAACCATAAATACAGGGCACAGAGCATCCACCCAGGGATGAGTGTGGAATTAGTCCCAGCAGGTAGAATCAGCATGAAGTAGATTTGTTGGGACAGCTGAATTTAAAAGGCATCAAATATAAGAGAAATAATTTCAGATTGAAATGAGGAGGCAATTAACTCAACATGCATGATTAGCTTGGACAAGGTGGGAGCTTGTGCATGCAGGCCCACCCTCTCTCAGATAGTGAGAGTCCTTTTTGATAACATTGTCATGAACGTGACCACACAATTACTTTATCATCGTCTGTGGGATGTTGGTTTTCACGAAGGGTATTGCCCCCTGGCTCTTTAGAACCTGGACGACGACACTGTCTTCTTCCTTCACTTGGCCCAGAAACTTCACCATCCCTCCAGAGGAGACGTGGCCCTTGGGGATGGGAAGCAAAGCCCTTTAGGTACCAGGAAGGAAGCTGCTTGGAGATGTGACAATAAGAGATGTTAAGTCCTGATGCCTCCTGTGACAAAGTTCCCACCTAAGTTTTCTCACAGGCAGAGCAGGATCTGACTGCTCGAGGGAAAATCAAATCAGAGCAGGTTATATATTTCTGCAGAAAACAAAATTTTCCATGGGAAGAAAGGTAAGTTTGCTGGTCCCACAAATATTTGGTCCAAAACACCCTTGTTTGAGGGAACTCTTGGCCAGTCCTGATGAGATGAAAAGGAACAAGCTGGATCCCATGTATGGGGGCAGAGGAGCAGAGGATTGGGCATCCTGATCTGTTCCCAGTCCCAAGGCAAGAGGCAGGGGAATCAGGGATGTACCTTGCAGTTAATGTGGTCCTTGATGCTGACAGGAATGCCATAGAGCAGTCCCTTCTCCTTCTGCTTCTTCAGTTTCTGGAGCTGATCCTCACAGCCATGAATGAAGTCTACCACACAGTTCACCTCCCGAGTCACCTCCAAAGCCTCTCCAGAGAGGTCAGGCGAAGAGCAGCAAGACAGATGAATGGATGGAAGAAAGGAAACAGCATTTAAATTGAGTTTGCTAGCTGAAAATTCAATTTTCTCAAACCTCCAGTACTCATTATTCAGGCCTTACCTATAAACCTTAGATATTTCTTGCTGAGATAATTTTTTGCCCTGGATCTCTGTCCTATTCATTCGCCCATAAACCACCTTTCAGCCACCACAGTATTGTCAAATTGTGATCCTCAGCATTGTTAGTTCTCTCAGCAAAGAACTGTTTTTTTTTTTAATTTGAAAACCCCTACTGCAGAAGAGCTCAAACAGCATCCTTCCCATGCTGGAGGTGTCACTCACTTTGCCCATGTAGGAGTAGAGGACACTCTCTGGGGACAAGGACCCCTCCTTTAGCTTCTCTGCCAGCTCCACCATCGTCAGCGAAAGGATGTGCGCAGTTTGGGTGCCTGGGTTCTGCAAAGGGTAGGAAATTGAGTACAGGGGGAAGAAAATCACAGAAAAGGCTGGGATTGAGGCTGCAAGTACCCAATTCTAATGTCAGCCCAGCAATGACCTTGAATGGAGAATTTTAGGAGACATTCCCTGTAGAAATGCCAACCTCCCACATAGCACTGTGTGTGCTTGAGCAGGGAATTTGCTGACGGGGAATTTGCTGAGTCTTGGTTCATAAAAACAGAACCAAAACAGGCAGAAAACTGCTTCTTGACTGGAGAGTTGCATGAACCTGTACGAGAGGTTTGACCTGTCTCTGTTTACTCTCCTGCAGGCCTTCACACCCTTCTAACCCATAGACAACGTGTCAAATAGCAGTTCAGCCAGCTAAAGTTTTACAAAATTTATCATTAACATGGGGGAAAGAAAAGTGTGTGGGCTGTTCGCAACCTCCCCCCGGAGAAAAGAATAGCAATGAGTATTTATTCAGGGTTTAAGACAAATCCCAAATCCAAGGACCTGACCTTCTAAAATCCAGGTACTCCTTTAAATGGGTGTGGGCAGGAAGAAATGGCTTTTGGTCACCAATGTGTAGATGTTGGAGAGGTGTGAAGGCCCCCCCCGTACTTTGAGGACAATGGGGCAGACCGGTCCCTGTGGAGGGCCAGAGGTGAGGACAACAGGAGCAGAAAGGCTTGGCAGTAGGGATGGACGAGGAGAAAATTGCATAGGGAAGTCTGACAAGTTTATCTCATTCAGAGGGTCCCAAACCATCAGAGGGTCCCACCATTCATCCTCAGGTCTGTATTAAGACATACTTCTTTTATGCTGCCTTTACAGTGGGGTTGTTTGGTTTTTTTTTTTATGACAATGAAGGGTGGTGACCCTCAAAAAAATTGGTGATGATCCAAAAAATACATGCCCTAACCACCATTCAGAGAGAGGTTGATCAGGACTTCCCCCTTTCTTTGGTTACCCAAAATACAATCCCTCACAGACACACTTTCCCCCAGATTACCTCTTGTTTAAACCTGCGAGCTGCCTTCTCCATTCGCTCCAGAGCCAGATCCCGTGTCCTCCTTGCCTCCTCCATCTTCTGCTGGATCTGCCTACGTCCCAGCCATTTCAGTAGCACAACAGCTGCAGCTGAACCGCAGAGCAGAGCCGAGAGGGTGCGAGGCTCTGCCCAGGATGGATCTAGGACCTGCCACAGTCGCTCTTGGGTCATGATTTCTCACCCAGTCCTTCCTGCTGTGGTCCAGTTACAGACACTGGGGTCTCCCACCTTCTCCTAAGGAGGGCTGATGAACGCAGACTATGCGATTTCCTGCTGTGCAAGATCAGCTCTGAGGCAGAATTGCATTAACAAAGTCCAGGAATGGAATTTTTAGACCATGGACTTTGAAAGGGTCTGCCTGCCGGAGAAGCATTGTGGGTCGGGCTGCAAAGCAGTGCGCTCAGCTCACACTGGGTTTGGGGCGGGTGGTTGTCCCCCAAGGCTGTGTCTCCCCAGGCCGCTGCCTGCTGCTGTACCTGGCTACACAGAGCGGACAGAGCTGAAGGTCTGCAAAGCCCAGGTCTGGGCTATCCCCACTATACCCATGTCTAATAATTAATTAGCAGTTAAGCCCATTAACTAGAGGTGCTCAGCCATCCTCTCTGTCCCCTGGACACCAGCATGTGCAGCCCTTGGAGCCTGGGACAACTCAGCTCTGCTTGTCCTGGGGAACCTGGTGCAGGGGGTGAAATTGCACGTATTGAAGAGGAGGGAACTCAGGAGAATCAAGAGTATGAAGGTGATGGAAGACACAGTGACTCCGGAAAGGCAGTGTGGAAGGAGCTATCTGAAGATGCCTTCAAGGAGAATGACTGCTATGTGTCACTTTCAAGCCAAGTCCCCTTGAAAAGCATTTTGACAATGCAGATCAGGGAGTGAGCACTTTTGGGAAATCCTCTCTGATAGACCCAGTATCCTATCTGCTCTCCAGTTTCTAAGCCATCTTCCAGCCAGCACAAGGCAAAGGAGCTAGACTATGCAGCCTTGCCGGCCCCAGAAGCTGCCCACTCATGGGACTGTCCAAGAGTACAGAAAGAAGGGGCTGGAAAAAAAATGAGGCTTCTCTTAAACCTCGAAGGTCTGAAAGCCCATGGGGAAGGAGCAGGAGATGTCTCTGAAGATTCATTGCCAAGATGCAAGGCAACATTGCCATATTGGGAGAGCTGCTGACTCTGCTCCAAGAAGTAGAGTAGCAGAGCTTGTAAGGAGGCTTCATCCAGGGTAATCGTTGCTCTTGGATGGAGAGGTCTTCTTTGGGCTTCAAAAGCCACTGATCGTGCTGCTATCGTGCTACCTTGCTTGTGGGATTATTCCTGTGGCAGCAGGGAGGGAGCTCAGGGAAGAAGCAAGACCTCATAGAGAAAGCGGTTGCTGACTGGAATGGTGAGGAGGATCCTCCCTCTTTGGCCAGGACAGAGAGCAAAAAGAGCCAAACAACTCCATGTGGGTGTGACTGACCTCTGCCCACTGACCGTGGCGATCTGGTCTTCATTGCCTCGTCCCAGCCTTAAGCTTCAGTGCTGCCATTCGCATTGACATCCCTCTGTCCAGGCTGGGCTGGGACCAGCCTGCAGCTGGCCATTTTTGGCAACCCTAAGTCCCCAAAGCCAACCCCAAGTCCCCAGAGCCACACAACAGCTTTGGCCCTCCCCGGTGCACTGTCCCACGGCAGAGGGCACAGTTTGTGGGATGTCTTTGCTCAGGGCTTCCAGTGAGGAGTGTTTACTGGTTCAGCTCCAGTGGTGTCTCCGTCATTTGGACTCCTGCACCCTGCCCACCTCCATACCAGGGAGAGAGTGGTTAAACTAAGAGAGTGATGCAGTGCTTGGCTCCCTGGGAGCATGGGCGCAGGTGGCATTGCCTCTCCCGGGACAAGCTCCTCCAGGCTTGAATTTTAAAATGCAAACAGATAAACCCCATCCAGCATTTTCTGTGTGGGCAGGGGCGACCTGCAACTGGTGAAAAACCCCACCCAAGCTCTTCTGGGGCTTGGCTTTACATAGCATTCAGTCCTGGCAAGCCTGGAGCTCCCTCCCTCCTTTTTTCAAAGCCTGCTGATAAACAACCAGGGTCCTGGGTGCCGCTTTCTCCTAGGCTGGGATAAACCTCTCTGCCCAGGCCTTAAAAAGACCCCGTGCTTTTGCATGACTCTAGTTGAAACAACAATAATACCTTGAAAAAATGCCAAATATAAATCCTGCCAGAGCATTGTTACAATCCACTTGTGACATCGCTGCATTGGGAAAATGCTTTTGCGTTGTGATACCCCTTTCTGGAGCACCCTTGGAAACCTGTTGGGAGCAGCAGCTGGTGCTATCAGTGGCTGGAAAATCCTACTGAAAAACTTGACACGGCTGCCTCCGCCAAGCTGGGGGAGAGGGTGTGCAGGGCAGGCTGTCCGGCTGTCTGTCCGACCCTGGCAGGCTGCTTTACTCATGCGATACAGTGAGCTGAAGCACTTCATAGCTCTAGTCTGGGGAAAGCAGGAGTAGACGTCTGAAGGAGACGGGAGTTACTGATCACTCCCGATCTCCCCTCCGTGGCATGCAGGGTGCCAGCAGCCCTGCGCTGTGGGAAGCGAGCCAGCTCCCTCCTCCCTGCTTGCCAAAGCCTGCTGGCAGGCTCAGCTGTGACCTCGGATCGCTGGTCTGCTGCAGGGAAAACACCGGATTTTGTCCTCAGGGAGCTGAGAATGGAGGGGAAAAACCCTTTTCATACAGCACTCCAAGTAGGGAGTCTGAACATCTCGGACAAAACCTGTCCCCGTGCCTCAGTTTCCCCATTTTTAAGAGAAAGATCATGTTCTTGCACTTCCCTGGGGGGTGTTGAAAGGGTTATTAAAATCCACCCCAACCTCCCCCACACAAACACAGACCTGAAATAACAGACTTTCTGATAACAAAAAAAATATTGTATTAGGACAACGATTGGAAGTGCTCCACCACTGCAGAGCTCGCCCCGCTTTCCCCTTGCACCCCAAAGCCAGCACAGCCATCACCTCTCCTCACGGAGGGGAACACGAGTCCTGCGGGTGAGTCAGATCAAAGGACGACCCTGTGCTGACGATAGCTGGGATCCGGCTCCGGGTGAGTGCGCAGGACTCAGACGAGCCTGTTTTTCTTCAGGATGAGCGTCTCCACCTCCTTCATGAACCGGAGGCACAGCTCCTCCTGCCACGGCAAGGCCACGCACTGCACGGCCACGGGCAGCCCCACGCTGCCATGAAAAGCCTGTGGCACAAACAGAGGGGGAGAGGGCAGGGGGATGTCCAGGGGAAGCGATGGGGATGTTCGCGCCCTTGGGGAACCTGGTGCCACTCACCTTTGCCAGGGTCCGGTCCCACCAGTCCCGAAAGTACCCTTTGTAACCCTTCAGCTCCTCCTCATCCTCATCAGTCACCATCGTGACGGGGACCACGCCGGCGGGGAAGTCCAAGGCGTTGTAGAGCATGGTGTAGCTGACTGCCACTGGGGGAGAGGGGGAGCTGGCAGCGCCAGACAGCCGCAAGGAAAGCCTTCACCCCCCTCCATGCATGTGAGCTTCCAGCTAATGGGACGCTTGCACTGGGAACTCAAGGGCTATGGGATGGAGAGCCCAGCTCTTCCCACCACTGACCAGTGCCTTGGGGACGTGAGGGGTGGAGGAGGAATGCTCCTCATCGATACTGGTGGAGTGCTGCAGCAAGGGCATGCTGGAGGTAAAGGTCCCCCATCGGCAGTCCTACCTGAGAGCTTCCCAGGGTAGCCGATGCCAAGAGCTGGGCCCAGCATGGGACAAAGCATGACGTCCAGATTCAGCTTTTTCCACTGGGCGATGAACTGGTAGCAAAACTCCTGAGCAGGAAACACACTGGCGGTTAGTGACGTGGATGCAGTGTCCCATGGCTGCTGGCTGAAGCTCTCCTTGCGTGCCCAGCTGGGCTCTTGGCCCTTCCCCAGAAGCAGCCATCAGGCCACATCAGGCCTGATCCTGCTAAAATCCAGCAACCCTTTGCTGCTTGGTCAACAGCCCTCCCAGTGTACAAGGCACCCTTCCCCCTGCTAAACTGGAGGAGGAGAAAGACTGAATGCAGGGGCACGTGGCAACCTGGGACACAGGCATGGGTCTGGAGGGAACTGGAGTGGAAATAAAGGCAAGTCTGCTGCAGCTGATGGTCTGTGTTTCCAAGGGCAGGAGTAAAAAAATCAGGTCTAATTTGGGATCATGAATGTGCCTATGTGTCGTCCTAATCTTCAAATGTGCTGAGAACTTGCACGTCCAAGTGAGGAGTGACCTATGTTCCTACCTCACATCACCAGTGACTTGATCATCTCCTAATCTTGGTGGGTACTGAATCTGCCTCTTCCCAAAGAGAAATAAAACAAGAACTATCTAACCCCAAATTGCAATACTTTACCTCAATTTCATGGTGAAGGCTCCAGACTTCATCCACTGTGCTGAAAAAGGAAACAAAACCAACAGAAGGCATCAAGAGGTGCTGCGAAGGGCAGCTTTACGGGCAGAGAAGGGCATCAAAAAGCAGGTGGGCACAGGCTGGCTCTGCTCCTGGAGCTGCAGCCAAGGGAAGACAGGACTTTGCCAAAGTCCTGGCTTTCCTCGGAAGGGCTGGGGGTCTTATTTCTGCATCTGCCCATGACGGAGGGCTGAAGACTAAAGGCAGATTGGTGCAGTGCTGCTTTGGCCCAACAAATGTCTGGCACTGTTACTGCCGCTGTGCTGAGGCGGTGGAAGCCCAGGCACATCACTTCTCAAAGGCCAGGCTGTGCGAGGTGGGCTGAAGCTTTGATGCGGGGACAGACGTACTGCCTTGGAGGCACAGAACAAAACACACCCTCTTTGCTATGGGACTTGACTCATGACTATCTGCCCAACGCTGACATCACGGCAAGGAGCAGCAAAGCTCCTTCCCTGTGCATTTACCTTCCTTCTGTCTTACAGGGTCCCTACCTTGTGGCATGATGGATGCATTAACCAGTGCTGAAGCCGACACTGTATTTCCTTGCCACTAGCTTCACCCAGTTCCTAAGCAAGATGCTCTGAGCCCCTGCCCTCGTTCCCATTCTCAGTACTAGAAGTTTGTCAAACCCTGCAGGGTTATGGTGCTGACGTGAACTGCTCTGAGTTTGCTCCCACCCTTGTGTTTGCTGCCTTTATTTTCTCAGAGGCATGCAGCTGGGGCAGTATCCCTAATGTGGCAAACACTGCTGCTCTCCAAAAGAGAATCCCAAATCTTCACATATTTGCTCAGGCTCAGATTTACTCACTTTGCTCTCATATTTCTTATGATAGCTGAAAACCGAGGCACCTGAGAAGGAGAAAGTGGGGGAAAAAAAAAAAAAAATTATTTCCATTAATCCCAGGCCTGCCCTCTGAGACAGCTCCGTCACAAACACAAGCTGTTGACCCAGTGTTCAGGCAGGGCTTGTGGATCTTCCCAAAAGTGGGGAGAGGACGAACAGAAATAGCGTCACTCCAGTTTGGAGATGTGTCTAAGCACAGCCAGGAAGCAATGCCTAGAGACTTCTCTACGATAAAGCCTTACTGCAATGGAAGACAACTTATTTACCACCTATGGCTTAACTCCACCTATGCTAGAAAGAAATGAACCTTACGAAGGGTTTGGCAATCCAGAAGAGAAGAGTTTTTAGCCAGCTCGGTGACTTCGCCAACCAGAAGAACAGCCCCATACCACTTTTCTCCAGCTCCCCTTTGCTGAAAGAGAAAAGGGCGTTTAGCTGAGCAGTGTTAGGAAACAATCACAGTAGATCAGCTTTCACAAGGCCAACCCCTCTGAACAGCATATCTAAGTGACAAAAAGAGGTTTGCTCTGTTCCTCTGGGCTCCTCTGATTCTCACAGTATTTACAGGAGATCAGCACCCAGTTTCCTTTCATCTGTCAAGGCTGGTAACAATCCCAGAGAGACACATGGTTCGGCTGAATCGCTTGTCGGTAAGCTCCCCAGTAAATCCCAGTGCATATCAGCCACTGTCTACATCCAGTAGATCTGCTACCTGGATCTGGACGCTAGCAAGACCCTGGGGAGGATTTTCATAGAAAGGCACCAATCGCACCAAACTGCTCCAGGCTATACTTACAATTTCTTGAGAAAGGAGGCTCCCCCATCTGCAAACATGCCCCTGACGCAGAAGTTAAAGATCATGTAGTCCACGTTTGTGAGTTCAAAGGGCACCAGCTGGAAGGACAACAGATGAGGAGTCAGTGCCACAAGCAAGCTGTGCGGGAGAAGCCATCGAGGGCTCGCAATGGGCCAAGCTGGGCTGAGGTTTTCCTGACAAGCCCTCAGGAAAGAATCTAGCATCTGAGGCCACCAGGTCCTTCCCCTTCCATCCATTCTTCCCTGAAAACGCTGTTTTCCCTTTCCCACTGTTGAGCAACAACTGATGAGTCAAAAGACACAGGATGGGCTTGACCCCCTGATGGCCAAGCAGCCCCAAGGCACAAAGGTCCCTCCAAAACTGGCAGTGGGTGACAGTCTGCGCTGACAGTGACACGAGTCTGCGCTGCCCACTTCACTCCTGATCCTTGTGCATGCAGCCAGGACTGTGCCTCACGCACAGGAGAAGACCTGATGAAATGGCAGAGAGGAGGAAGGAGACAATCTCTGAAACCTGAGACCCTACAAATGGGTCTGGGTCAATACGGGACTACTTGGCTATAAGAGACCTGTCATCTGCAACTGCTTTATTTTCTCCTTAGGTGCTTGTTTCCAGATACAAAACCAGGGGATGGCTTTCCATGCAACATGCAGTAGATCTGTGGAAGGATATGATGCAGAAAAGGTGAAGCTGGCTTAAGAATAGACTAAATTACTGGGACAAAAGCTCATCACAGCCACTGAAGAGAGGTGGTCCATCAGGCTCAGGAAACATGCTGAGCTGACAGTAATCATACGCCACCAGGACTGTAAGGTGCCTGCAGGCACTGCATCAGGACCTGGCTGATGCAGCACCTAGCACAACGTGGATCTCAGCCAGGGTGTGAGTAAATGCACCCGCACCTGCACTGTGTCTACTTTCTAGCAAGTGCTGTGGATCGGGGTGGGCTCCCTTTAGGGTTCTCCAGCACCTAAAGAGCACCGAGATCCTGCTGAGAGGAGAAATCAAGTTGCAATATACAGAACTTCTCTTTTCCAGAAGCAGCTATCTACTTTCATCAAAGCTGACTGGATTGCAGGCCTTCTTTCCCTGCCAAATTTGCTTAATGTTCACACGTGGGTCCCAAAGACATGGTAGGAAGGAGCAATAGATGCAGCATGACTGTTGGGTTTATGCAACATCCTACCGTGTGGCCAGCATCCTCCAACAGCTGCTTTGTCTCCCGAACGGCGCGTCTCATAGCAGGGCTTGGCATGGTGAAGAAATCGGTTTCATAGTAGCCTATGCGGAGGGGCTGCGTGCTGGAATATACCTGCAAAGCAAAGGAGAACATCAGCTTGGAAGGATGTCAGCGGTGTCAGGAGCCAACTACACCCATTGCTGCAGGGCGAATCTGGAAAGCAGCACTTCTCGCCCACTTGCCCACCCACAGCATGTGGCAGGTTGGAACAGGTCCTGGAGGGCCTCCATGAGCCACTGGTGTTTTCATCCTGAGCAAAAGCAGCTCTTCTCTAGACTTTTGCCCCCTTTGAGGTCCTTTACCTCTTCATTGAAGGGAAGGGGGGGCACTGTGCTGTCCAGGTTGAACATGTCCTCGCACAGGAGCGCCCGCATGCACAGCGCCAGGCTCTCCACATCTTTTGCCATCGGCCCCACCGCTGCGACCACTGGAAGAGACCGGAATAGAGCATTCATGGCTTGGAGTCTTTCAAGGGCACATCCTGCAAAAGCAGGACCTCTTGGCATGGTTTTGTCTTAGTCTAGTGCTGGCAACAGTTCTTCTTTGAGAATTGGGCTGGGGATGCCTACAGGTGTCTTCCCACCAGCAGGCCCATCATTATGGACCCAGAGTTGTTATCCGCCAATACGTGCCCCGACACCTCCATTTCACGATTTACAAAGTTAAACAAAAAGCTTTGCTGATCATGACACAAGGACAACACAAGACACTCCCTTTGACTGCTAATTGCACCTCCCATGAAGCAGCAGCAGACAACGCAGCAGCCTGGGGGTTACAGGGTGCGTTGAGGTTCATGTGTTACACAAACTGCTCCTCTTGGCTCATGCACATTCCAGTTTCTCGGGAATCACGGTATAGGGGTGGGTCTCTGAAAGTGTCCCCGAAAGGGAACCTGCTTCTCTCTCTGAATGTGTTGGAGAAGGTGCCCCATAACCAGCTGAGGGTTCTTCTCACCCCTGCCCTACTGCCCCTCCCTGGTGGACAACTGTCAATTCTTACCTGCCTTCTGCCCAACGACACCAGAAATGATTCCTTTTTTACTGTGAAGAAAAAAGAGACACAAAATACAACAGCTGAGTAGTTTCTGCAGAAGGGAAAGGCTTTAAGAAGTAGCAAGTGGTAAAGAAAACACTGCCCTCCCTTTGCAGATGCAGAGATTGACAGAAGGAAGGGCCAAGGGGAAGCCCAAGAGGGACCCAACCTAGCCCAGAATGATTTATGCCCTCTCAGTCAGGAACAAGCATCCCCTTAGCACGCAGATGGAGCGGTTTCCCCATCTCCGTTCCAGGGGAACCAATGCTTCCCTCCATACAGGCCCCAGAAAACGTCTGGGAAGGAGGGAGAAACAAGCCCTTCTCAGTTCCTCCTAAGTTTTCCCTTGCCCACAGGAGAAGGAGCATCCCAGCACAGCGGTCGGTAGGCTGGCAGGTGTGTCACACCCAGAGACATCACCGAATTACTCGCAGTACCTGAGCCTGTTCCCGGTGGGTTTGAGGGCACAGATCCCACAGAAGGCAGCGGGGAAACGCAGGCTCCCTCCTACATCCGTCCCAAAGCCTAGGATGGACCCACCTCCTCCTACAAGTGCCCCTTCTCCACCAGAGGAGCCTCCAGGGCTTCTGGTGTAGAGCAGAGGGTTGAACGTCTGACCGAAGATTAAGTTCTTGCAGTCATAGCTAGAGAGAGAGAGAGAGAGATTGCAAATGAGACAAATGCAGATATCTGCAGATGTGGACCCCAGTCACTACCAAAAGACCTTCAGAAGGTAATTAGGTAATTCACTGGTTGTTAGGTTGATGTCACTTAGTCTGAGGGAGCTTCCCAAAGCTCCCATGAAGACCACTGGCCTTTTCACGGTGGTCCCAGCAGCTGGATTCACTGCTAGCTAATTTCATTGTGGTCACGCCTTCTCCAGACAGACCCTCTGGCAGCACAAATACATCAAATCTCCTGGAAAGGCTCCCTGTTCAGGCGGTCCCGAGGGCCAGAGGACATCCAAAGCAGCCCACATGAAGCAGGTCTAGCCCTGCCCCGCTCCGTGGACAGGGCATGGCTGAGCCCTTGCTTTCGAACAGGCCAAATGACAGCTGCAGTGACATCTGAACATCAGACTTCCCCAGAAACCGCTGCAAAACCTGATAATCTCCGGGGCAACCTCTTTGTGTGGCTTTTTTTAAGCGGGGTCAGTTATTGCTGCGTCGCCTTAAGGAAGGCACTTCATAACGGCTGCGCAACGGTCATCCACGGAGGAGCTTTGCCAGAGTTCACTTGGCAGGACACAGGGACACTAGCGGGGTGGCTGTCCGGCAGAGCACTCCTGACCTCACCCCGTATCAGTGGCATGAAGAGGGGTCTTGCCAGATAGAGCTGGAGGTTTGGGGGCAGGATAATTTAAGGTCGTTAGCTTAACTAGCTTCCCCTTCCCCCCTTCCATAAATACGTGTTTGCACCGTATAGTTAACAGGACCACCTGTGAGGGGTCAGTTTAAAAAAAAAAAAAAGAAAAAAAAAAAAGAAAAGTGATTTAAAAACACCCAGCACAGGAAAGAAAGGCAGTGATTTCTCTCCTCTTCTGCTTCTTTATTTCATTTGCAACTAGAGTTAATTTTCATCCTTCATGTAAACACATTTACTTTTTTAAGTAAACCTTAAAAGACACTGAGGATGGGGACTGGGTGTTGTGATTTAAAAAGAAGTGGGAAATGTGAATGAGACTTGATGGAAACCCTCACTTGAGATGAGGAAGGGAAGACTGCCACCGCACCGAGGGAAGGGAGCGCTCACCTACCTGATGAGGGACTGGGGAACGTTGGTTTTGACAAACGGAATCGCCCCCTGTCTCCTGAGCACCTGCACCACCACGCTGTCCTCTGCCGCGGGTTTATTGAGGTTCTTTATAAACCCTAACGTGGAATCATGGCCCTGGGAACACAGGACAATGAGGTTTCCAAATGGAGGATCGCAATTCCCCCTGCCCTTGTATTTTTATCTGTATATATAAGCATGCGCACGCACTTCCAACAACCGACCCATCATGCATACGTTGCATGGTGTATTGGTAGTAAATCTGATCAGCTCTCTACTGGCTCATATGGGAGACTGGGAGCAAACTCCGTCACCAGCCAGGGCAGGCTGTCCCACGTCGGCTAGGACAAAGTCCAGCCAGACGCTGAGGTCAAACCTCCCCCTGCCACTAAACTTCAAACCACAGGGATCTCAGGATACACCTGGTATCGTGCTGGCAGTACCTGGCAGTCGATGGAGTCTTTGATGCTGACAGGCACCCCATAGAGCAAACCCAGCTTCTCCGTCAGCTTTGCTTTCCGGAGCTGGGTCTCACTTTCCTGCAGATACTCCGTGATGCAGTTGGTTTCTGTGGCGATTTGGAGAGCCTTGAGAAAAGCAGGAAAATCCCGCAGGTGAGACACAGCCCGTAGCGTTGCGCAACAGCCTTCTCTTTTGCAAAGGACACCTGCCTCTTCCCCATTTTCCACCTCTCTCTCTGGGCAGTCGGTATGAGGGCAGCCCTTTCTGTTCCTGTCCAAGACATTTTCACACCAAACTCCAAAATGTTGTCTGGACACAGGGGAGCCGTAGCACCAGCTCGTACGTGATGGACAGAGGCACTCAGCCCAAGCAGAATACCAAAGGCTCGCGGTCGAGCTTCTGGGGTGGCATTAAAATGATAACCCCAAAGTGGGAATCCAGGAGGTGATCAGGGCATTATGGCAAAAGCGGACACTGAGTCTTCGAGGTTTACCAAACCATTTGGAGATGGAAGGGAGACAACAGCAGCACTCTGCAACTTCCCCATACACCTGTCCCTAGGAAGGTACGAGCTCCCCTAGGAAGGTATGGGCTCTCCAGATGCTGAGCTTGCTCCTCCCCTTTGCTCCAAACCAAGCCAAGAGCCATGGCAGCAGATGCCCAGCTCTCTCCTTGGTCACAGAAAAACATGGAAGGGCCCAGCACTAACCAGCAAGCGGTGACTACTCAGCAGCATTTGAACCTTGTGCTGATCTTCTCCCAAGAGAGCCAGCCCCAGCGTGGGTGAGACGCTGCCCCACCACCCTTGCCTCTCACCTTGCCCACGTAGGCATAGAAGACGTGCTCCGGAGGGAGGGAGCCATCACGGAGTTTCTTGGAGAGTTCCGGCAAAGGCAGAGAGAGGATGGAGGTCATGTTCACGGAAGGATGCTAAGGGAAAGGTTGAAGAGGCAATGACAAATCTCTGCCTCAGCTGGGGCTCCTTCTCTCCCGTTGGTGCCCACTGTAATCCATCTAAAAAATATCTGCTATTCAGTGGCCGAATGCAATATCTGCTGCAAGACCACAATCCTGCTCCTGCCCTGATACCAGTGGGCATGGTGGGAAAACTGCCAGGCCAGTAGTAACCCAGGCTTTGTGAAAAGCCTTGCCTTCCTGGCCAGACATCAAGCACCTGCTCTTTAAGAGAAAGACTTTTGCACATCCTTGTTCAGACAGGTCTTGGCCAGGCCCGGGGGAATTGCCTGGTGCAATGTTCTCTCCCAAATTACAGTGGGAATTGGCACGGTTTGAGACATCGCTCCAGCGAGAAATGAAACTGGACCCGGTGCCAGATCTTCAGGCACCACCAATGTATCCTACAGGGAGGTGCACAAGCCAGTGAGCCCCTCGGCTGACAGCAGACAAGGTCATTTTTTGGATCAGCAGAGATTTCCCCGCCACCTCCTAAATACCATAGGAAGAAAAAAAAAAAAAGCATCAAACTTCATCCCCTAAGCTGGACTCTGACCCCCAGCGAGTCCAGTCCAACCCCAGGCGGGGCGGTTTGCTGGGAGCGCGGGGGGGGGGGGGTGCCGTGGGCCAGCCGGATTTGGGGGCACGGCGCCCCCGACGGCGTCGCACCCCGTCCCCGCGGGCGACCGCACTTTGGCCTCCGCTGATAACACAACCGGCCTCTCGCCTTTTCCTACCGCCTCCTCAACGGCCAGGCTGAGCCTCCCACCATGGCGGAAGAGGCCGGGAAGCTTTCAGACAAGGAGCAGGGAT
>VZSZ01004003.1:703284-714157 GCA_013398815.1 Ibidorhyncha struthersii
TTTTTGTTCTGAGCGCCCAGCTTTTTGAACAGGCCAGGAGAGGGAGACAGCCAGCCATTTACTGCACAGCCCAGATTTCCAGCTCTCCCGGTTTGCCGTGGGATGGGAGCAAACACACTTTGATTTTCCCGGAGGGAAAGTTTGATCTGTGCAGGCCCCCGGGTGACCTGCGGTTTACACTTACACAAGCAGGATGGGCACCGTGCAGGAGGGGAAACTGAGGCACAGAGCAGGCCCACGCCTTGGTGGAACTGGTCGGTGGCACCCTTCTTCTTGAGGACCTCCTGGGTTGTGATTGCTCTGTGTCGGTCGGTGTAAGCCTGCCTGTGCTTTGGGTCTGGGGTGAGCCCAGTAGGTGGGCTATGAGGGGCCATCACCTCAGATGTCACCCCTATAGGGACACACAACTTGTGCGATGCTGATGCGCCTCCTGCCGTGTCCATGCCAGGCATCTGTTCAATGTCTTGTCCAACTGGCAGCCGGTCCCTGGTTCAGACCCCCCGACGGCGAAGTGATGGGTGGTGGGGACCCCCACCTGTGGGTAAGCTGTTGGTGGTGAGCTCACCCCAGCGCTGTGGAGGTACGAGGGACATGAACGTGCCTGTGTAGCAGTGGGAGGGCCCTCGCTGGCTAATGTATGTCATCTTCCTAGAGCGATCAGAAAGCCACAAAGCATCGCGGCCCACGGTCACAGCAAACAAGTCGATGGATCGACCGGTCCCTCCTGCCGCCCGTGTTTTCCCCCCCACTCTCATCTCTCCCGGGCCGGCACTACCGAAGGACTGGTGAGATCACCCCTGTGTTGAAAAGAAATAAATAAATAACCAAATAAAAATGCTGACGTCGAGAAGTCAATCAGCTTTGTGTGGCCTTGTAATATCTCATTTTATCCGCGCCACGCTTTATTAAATTCTCATAAACCTGTCAATGAGGACAGATACCATTTCAGTTTACCCCATTAGTTCTACACAATGACATCGGGGGAGAGGAAGACGGGGAGGTGGGGGGGAGTCACTCGGCGCAGAGAAAAGAGGAATGAATTTAAAGAAAGAAAAAAAAGAGAAACGCAGAGCCCAACTCAGCTTCGTGACAATAATGTAATAACATCGGCGCCCAGGGAAAGTAATTGAATTAAGTGGCTTTTGTTAATGGTTTTAAGATTTAGAAATGTAAATAATAGTTAGGACTCTTTAATGGGACTCCGGTTTTAGGTAACTGCAGCCCTGAGAATAAGAAATGCTTTGCTGTTTAATATGATGTCAGATAGTTTTGTTACTCCTCCGGTTTCATGCTTGCAAAGCATATTTTGCAGTTTTAAAGCTGGGTGTGTTTATCATCTTTCCTTTCTAACTTCAGACGGAGCTTAATTCGGGAGTATTTGCATGAACCCTTCTTAGCCAGTGCCTATCAGTTATTTGCACCACCAGGAATAAAGTATTATTTCTCCCGAGCTGCTTTGGAAAACTCCCCGACCACAGGGTTACTCTGCTGCGAAGCCCCCCGTCTATTTACATGTTCGTTAAAGGCAGGCGGCAGCGGGTGCTCTCTGCGGCAGGGCCGGACTCGGCTCCCGGGAGTAACGCCGCCGGGAGCAGTGACGTTACGCCGGGCTTAGGCCAGTGGGGATGGAGAATCCAGCCGACAGGTAGGATGAGCCGGGCGATTTAGAAATGACTTTCATGGGAACTCGTTCTGCTTAGAATATTATTGGATTTTCATTTAGGAGCCTATCAAAGTGCAAGAATAAAGTCTGAGCCGCCTAACCCACATAGGTCTAAACAAACAGTCCTCCCTTCTGCTCTGGGATCTGGCGGCTCGCAGATTGGAAAGGGTCCTTCGTTAAGGCACGGGCTGAGTCTCAGAGAAACCCACTGTGCCAGGCAGAATAACGGGCTTTGCATTTATTCAGGCTGAAAATCACCCCCGTTGCAGGGGGGGAGGCGGATGCCTGTCCTAGTGCTCCCTGGACCGTGCCGCAGGGATGCTGCCTTCCTCGCTTGTCGCCTTGCCTCTGCCGGCTGCTGCGTGGGCAGTAGCCACACAGGGACCTGCAGCTCCACTCCTGCCGTGCAGGGAGGCAAAAACTGTCCGATGGCTTTTGCTCCAGCGCAACAGCAAGTGAGCAGCTCTGCATACACTGGGTGACTCTGACATGTCCTCAGGGGAGTTGCCTTTTGGTTTGCTTCACCCATAACCTGCGGCAATCTCTGCTGTTGACGGCTTCAGCTCTGCTTCTGTGGCTGGAGAGCCTGTCTTATTACTGCAAGCTGTGCTGCGCACCCAGCGGGATCTTAGGACCTACACAGCTTCAAAAGCCTTCCTCCATCACCCTTAAAAGCCTTCCTCCATCACCCTAAAAAGACTTCCTCCATCACCTTCATAAGCCTTCTCCCATCACCTTGATGGGCTTGGCTGGAAAGAGAGCCTAAAAGCCCCAAGCCCAAGCCAAACCTGACCCAGCTCACACAGGCAAAGAAGAGAGTTGTCAGACTGTAAATGCAAAAAATAAAAGGTTCAAGTTACGCATTTCCCACAGGGTTTTTTTTTTAAGTAGGTTGTTTAGAAAAAAAATTAAAATAAATAGTTCGGGTCCTCCTGGAGAATTTGAGAGGAGGTTTCTTGCTGCTGTCCATTTGCCATATTGCTGTACTTAAAGTGAAGCTGGGATAGAAGAGAAGGGTTTCTTTCTTCCCCTGTGGAAAAATAAAATACAAAGAATAACATTGCAATTAAAACAACAAATCCTTCACTATTCTCCCTGCATTAGAAAAGAAAATCCAAACACCCTATAAATTATCAAATTCTTAAAAACAGCCCCTGACTTAGCAATTTCCCTCTGACAGGTCCCCTTTTTTTCTGACCGTGCCACCCTGACAGTGGCCGAGGGAGAGACAGCCGCAGTCTGGGCTCCAGCCCTGGGCTCTCCTGCGGGTGCTGTGACCTCGTGCGCGGTGCTGGGTCCCAGCACAGCCCCTTTCTCGGGGAGGCTGTAACGCAAATGGTGTCGGCAGCTTTCCCTCCTCAGTTTCAATGTAGAAAGAAGATGGGGATGGATGCCTGGAAATTTGGGGGTTCAGTGTTTTCTATGCTTCACCGTTTCCCAGCAGAGGTGGGCTGCAGGCTCAGCACCTTCCTCTCCTCCTTGGATCCCACTGGGATAGAATCATAGAATGGTTTAGGTTGGAAGGGACCTTGAAGATCACTGAGTTCCAACCCCCCTGCCATGGGCAGGGACACCTCCCACTAGACCAGGTTACTCAAAGCCCCATCCAGCCTGGCCTTGAACACCTCCAGGGATGGAGCTTCCACAGCTTCTCTGGGCAACCTGTTCCACTGCCTCACCACCCTCAAAGTGAAAAATTTCTTCCTAATGATGATTCTGCTGTGTCCTCAAGCAGGACTACAGGACTTTTCTCCCTAAGCCAGAATCCCGTGCTCCTGCATCCTTCCAGGGAACAAGTGACCTGCGTTGGGGGACAAGAGCCGGGGACCTGGGGGAGGGCTCAGGATGCCCTCTGCCTCCATCAATGTGAGGGACCACCCTGGCTCCCTGCTTGGGGGGATGGGACAGCTATGGCTGTAGTTTGTAGCTCTGCTTTGCAATTTGGGGTGCTCAGCAACGCAGCAGGATAGCAGCTGGAAAGAGATTTACACAGCTCTACAGACAGAGAAGGACTATTTAATGCTTGGAGAGCCATTAAATAATTTGCCATGATAAGACCCAGGCGATGCTATTTTCTGCAGATAAAAAGCAGGTTATTTTTCATTAGCTGTAAAAAGGCTGTTGGTGGCAGCGAAACATGCCACCGGGTCTGTGGCTCAACACAACATGAGCAGATATGAGCAATATTCCCAAAATAATTGAAATCCACTGAGGGCTGTGTTGAACTGCTTTTTTTCAAGTGCATCAGGTGAAGCAACAAAGGCATGGGACAACCCTGATTCAGGAAATGGTGCCGATGGATGGGGAGGCGCATATGCATGGAAGAGGGGATGGGAGCATGCCAGAGCCACTCCCAATCTCCCCAGAATGTATGTGGACGGGAGCCTGGCCCTGACTGTAGCATTTTGCCTGATCAAGACTGAATTGCAGTTTTTTTGGTGGGACTGTCCCAGGACTGTCTTCACTGAGAAGCTCCCTGCTCAGCCAGGAGCCTGTTAGAAGCAGACAAGGGAAGAACAGCCCTGCAAGCCAAAGAAATCAGACTACGGATGATTTACATGGAGCATGAGGGGCACCAGAAGGGCAGCCAGCCCAGAAAATGAGATTATAAACTATCATCCTCTGTTACACGCTGGGACGTGGCTACAGGGTGGCCCTCTGTCATCATTCGGGGAGGCAGCCGTGGCCTAGTGATGAAAGCAGAAGGCTTTTGTCTCCTCAGATTGGAAAATCCCCCATCCTGAGGAGCGTCTGAGAATACACTCGGGTTTCTGCCTTCCCTCCTGCAGCCCTTTCCTGACCTGTGTGCAGTGCCTGACACCTTTGTAGGCCACAGGAACATCCGACTGGCCACTGCCACATCTTACTGTCACCGTGGCGCCATCTGGAGATGTTTGTGAAGTCAATGCGGGAGCTGCAGTCTGATGGACTGAGATGCTGGAAGGGAAGAAGCCCTTTCTCCAGCTGGTCAGGTCCTTCACTGTAGTGCCTGAAGTGAAGCCGCTCCTGCAGTTGAGCTAGCAGCTTTGGGGATGGTGGTACCTGCAGAGCATCACCCTGAAGTAGTTTTAAACATTGCTTCTTTTGGGGAAAGGAGAGGAGCGAAGAACCTGGAATGGGAATACAGGAGTCCTAATGTGGATGCAGCAACCTGCTTAAACTGAGTTAGGATTCAAGCAAGGCCAGCGTTGCATCTGAGCTGAGAGGATGCAAAATAGCCTGTCCGCTCACGTAAGTGTGAGACCCGCTGGTAGAGGGTTGGGGTTTAACGTTCTTCACCTACACGATGTGAACCGGTAGGAAGGGAAAAGAAGAACTAAAAGGAGTCCTCAGAAGAGGCAGAGCCCGGTGTTTAATCTGCGCTGGCATGGAGATGGTTAATAAGATAATCTCCGGGCCCTCTAACACAAAGAGAAAGTGAGTTTTCTGATCCATAAAGGATCAGTCTGCAGGAAGCCCCATCAGACTCCTCAGCGTGAAATTACACCACAGCAGGGGGGTACAGTCCTGCTACTGTACAACATTAAAGAGATGAATTAGGACTTGACATTCATGTGCTTAATATGCCTATTCCTGGCATTATCCCACAAGGACCAGTCACCGCCAAGGACTTACGGTCACCGGGTCTAGGAAGGTATTTAGGGTTGCTCATTTACTTGCTTCCAGAGCCAGGCTATCTGCCTTCCCCATCTAATCTCTCGGCATTAGGAGCAGGGGGGAGCGCAGCCCAGCTTTTCTGTCTCACAGCAGTCCGGTCCGGTGAATAAACACCGGGTGCACCCTTGTTGCTCGAATAAATCACCGTGATTCTCTGGACTGGTGTGCGTCGAACGACGGAAAAAAACACGACGCACATAAAATCGTGACTTGGTCCTCAAGAAGCTGAGAAGGGGGGAAAAGAGCCAGCCCTGAAAGTATGTCTCTCGGATAGTTGCTGCTAACAAAAAATAAATATTTACTGGAAAGGAAAGCCTCAGCAGATCTATATTAGAAATTATTCAAACTGGGTTAGCCTCCCCAGTGTTAAACTGGTTGGAGGTGTGCCTTGGACAAACGTGGGCACTCTGAGCTACTTTACTGACCGGGATTTGCCAAGAAGCCAGAGCCTTTCCAAGCCCCAGGTCTGCACTCTGTGAAAACTCCCGCCCGTTTGAACTCCGAGCCAGGGCAGAGTGCTTTTGGTTTGCTTTTTATCCATGAAATATTTTGTTGAGAACAAAATTTTAGGGGGAGGGGGAGAATCTACTCCAAATTCTGGAAGAAATAAAAAGGAAAATGTTGGCTACGAGGCTGAATAGTTCTGTTTTTGAGCTGATCATTTTCCAAGAGAAAATCCAATTTTTTTCAGAAAGTAGCTGTCCTGCAGGAAATTCCTGATTTCACGGGTGTGCCGCACTTCTGGCAAGAGCACTTGCGATCAAACTGATTGAAAAGCCATTTAATTGGAACTGTTTTAAGAACGAACTAGAATTTGGCAAGGTTAATAGGGGGAAGCATGGACAGGCCCAGAAGAAACAAATGAGAAGCAGAGTCCTCCCAGCAGCTGATTTTGCAATGGTCTGGTGTGGAGAAAGGGTGAGAGCCTCCCCACCATGAGGACATCCTTACGGCTGCGATCACATTGTGCGGCACGTGGGTGCTTTGCAGCCCACAAATCCTGCTCCTCCAACTCTTCTTTTCAACCATTTTCTCTAGGGAAAGGGCAACGGGAATACGGTGGGATCCTGGGACTCATCCGGACATGGAAGTGGTGCTCAGCCTGAACATGCTGAGCATGAACATGCAGGATCAGTCCTGAGCCTGGCCATACAAAAGCATCTCTCATGTTGGATGCAGTGGATGCTCAGATTTGTGATAATTTCTACAGCACTTTGAATGCGTACACATTCTTGCTCTCCCCGCTTGAGAAGGGATATAGCAGAGAGGTCATGAGGAAAATTCATGGAAAACAGGTGAATTGTGACTCTTAAACACAAAGCTGCCGTATGGGGACTGTGCCACCATGCCCCTTTTCTGGTGTCTTCTGTTCTCTGTTAAGCTCATGTTAACCCATGGGGGTGGAGATGGGGATTTCTACGGGCTATTTTTTTCCTTAGTCACAGACTTTGTGGGAATATCTTTCTACTTAAATGTAAATCAGAGCTGACATTGTTGTGGGTGAAATCAAATAATTTATACCCAGATGTCTTTACTCTTTTCCATCATATGGGAATTTTTGTGCTGGGCTCACGTATCCTGACATCAAGCCAGGCATGGAGTTGCTTCTTGGACATATAGAGCGGTCTCTGGTGAATGCAGTTGCCATCAGATAAACAACAAATGGAGTTAATGATTGAGGTGGCTGAATACCCCATCTCTATGGATAGGATGTGCTCCCCTGGGGTTGGTTTCTCTGCCTAGAGGCACCACCTCTGCGAGTCATGCATGGTAACCACCCCATCTCCCAAATCTTCAACAAACTAGTCCTCAAGTCCAAATAAATACTTTCAGGATGAAACAAGAAAGGAACCTTGGATGCTGAAAACCACCCAACTTTTTGGTTGTCCCATTGTCCAGACAAGGCCCATTCTGTTGTCCCATTCTGTTGATTTAAAACAAATCCCAAGAGAAACATCCCTAAGTAAACCAATGTGTGGAGGCTGGTGGAGCACTTCACACCTGAACGATAAATCCCCATTTTCCAACCAAGTGACAATTTTTAGTGTGCTTGGCTTTTGTGTCCTATGAAATTAGAAGTCTCCTGCTGAGGGTTGGGTTTCATGTCTGGGTCACAGTTTCTACAGAAAGGAATTTTCATTATGGTCTTGGAAACACTTAAGCCTCCCTGTGCAACTGATCTAGCTGCGCTTTTCATAACCAGCAGGACCATGGATGCCATCAGCAATCAGGGGTGAAATCTCAAGCAACCCGAGAAGGAGGTATGAGCCTTAGGATGAGACAGGATCTCATAGTGAGATTAACATGGACTGTGAGGGTAATTAACCACAGTAACTATTTGCTGAAGGTGAGGCGGAGGGTAACTCCTTGAGGGCAGACTTTAGACCAGGGGATAGATTCCCTGTTTCAAGGGGGAGTTAATTCACCAAAGTCCTTTGGCTGGTGTTGTGCAGGGTGACAGACTAGATTATGAAGCTGGAACAGAGGTTTGGGGATCAGTCTAGCAATAGCTGAGTCCTCAGGCCACACAAAGTGTGAGAAACAAATAACTCTTCCCAATGTATCAAGTGATGTGGGAGAGTGTATCCCAAAGAGATATGAGACCTAGGAAGTTCTCATAGGGCATAAACCAGCAGATACACTCTGATCAGCAAAAGTCAAAGAATATATTTCTAAGCCTGGCGCTTGCCCTGTTCTCTGGGGATGTAGTGAAGGGACTAGTTAACAGCTCTTTATGTAGTTAAAGTGGGCATATATTTGAAACTCCCTTTGCTTTTCTCTCTCCAGGTTACGTAACATCAATAGTGTTAATTTTTCTTTATGAATGCTGTTTTGTAGTTATTTGCATTATTTTTTCTCTGGACTCTCTCCAGCTAATACACATCTTTATTGAAGTGGTGCTCGAAACCAGACATGTTTTTCCATCTCAGGTCTAACCAGAGATGATTAGAGAGAAGATGCATCCCCATGTCCCATGGGCTCTATCAAGGTTCTCCCGGTTGTAAAAGTACCTCATGGGGATTGTATGGCTTAAATCAAACAGTTACACCAAAAATCTGTGATAGCAGTTGTGTAGGCTGAAAATGGCACAGCCCTTTGTGATTTTTCCCTCTTGTTGAATGTGATGTAAATGTGGAATATGTCTCCCCCCCCATGCAGCTTTCTCTGCATAGGCGAGATACCAAAACCACGAAATGAGTTAAAGGAAAGCAAAATAACTGATGTAAGGTGGACCTCTTCATCAGTGTGCTATATTCAAAGGCTTTCTGCATTGAATAAAACAAGTTTTGACACATAATTGTGAGAGAAAAGAGCTGTAAAGGCTCTACCATACATAGCCCGTACCCTGATAACAGGTGATGATCCATTGCAACCCAGCTGGGCTCCTGAGGTTTGGGGTAAATCTGATGAGCTCTGAATCTCAAACATCAGTGAGTGTACAAGGATATTCAGCCTCCTTTGACAAACAGGAAAACCAGAACCAAGAATGTGAAGCCTTTTCTCCAAACCACATGTAATGGGCCAGAGGAGACAACAGCAGCGAGACAGGCATCTTTGACTTTCTCAAGGTCAAGGCCACCCTGTTTCTTAACTGAAAGTTAATCCTTTAGTGTGGGTGGTGTGAGGTCTATTTTTAGGTCTCTCTATTCTTTTATAGCTGATCAGATTTTTACCTCTGGGAAGCTGGGAAGTCTCACAGTGCTCTTCTTGCGACAGCTTTTTTTTCAGAATAAAACTGTTTTTTAAATATTTGGCAACCGAGGCGCATGCTTGGGTGGTGCTGGGACATCTCTGGACTCTTCAGACCCACCTCCTGCTTGGAGCAAGGCTGTTGCCAACACCAGGTCAGGCTGGCCATGGCTGTGTCTAGCCATGTTTTGAAATCCTCCGAGGATAGAGATCCGCCACCTCTGGTGTCCTGCCCCAGGGCTGTACCACCATCACAGTCAGGAATTCGTAATGTTCAGTCCAAATCTCCCAAGCGGCAAGTGGTGGCTTTTATCCCTTGTCATACCGTCTTCTTACAGAAGAAAAGTTTGTCTTCATCATCTTCGTGTCCTTCTTGAAGCAGTTGTCAGCTGCAGCCACTAGAAAGGGCTAGGAAGAAAGTGTTGATGGACCTAGGATGGGGATCCTGGGAGAGTTAGTCAGGGGATGCTTTTGCAGTGCTGGGGACAACAGCTCTCTGAATTATCTGCATTCTCTTTAATGACCCAAATTGCAAGTGCCTTGCTGTAAGACGGTTCCTCTTTAATCACTGTATTTAGAGCAATGATTGCAGTTAGAAGGGATCTTTTGAGGACGTCTGGTCCGAACCTCACCTTGGTCATGCTTGGCAGCATCTGAGGTTGGGGTTGGCAGGAGCCCATCCTTTTTCATCAACTATGCAGCAGGCAGAAAGCAAGTCCCTGGTTTCTAGAGGACCGAAGTGAGGCAGGATGGAGAGACTGGTGATGTCCTCAGAGTCCCACCATTTCCTTAGCCCTGGAGGTGTAGCACATGGTGCTGTTTTAATTACACTGCTGAGGAGACTTACAGTTGTGGGGTCTGTGTGACAAATATGAATGCTTCTCATGGGCTTCAATAGAGGCTCCTTCTATGCAGGACTTGGTAACCTATGTTGGGAAGCTCTTCAGGGCAAGCGATGGGACTTACGTGTCTCTGAGTGCTGAAAGCTCCTGTTTCTGATGGGAATTACTGGGAGCTCCCAAATGACGTTCACTCATTTCATTTCTACAGCAGACTTCTTGCATGATGCTGGGCAAGTCCCTCAGTGTCTCCTCGTTTCTGCTTCCTACCAGGAAAATGTCCCCTCCTTCTCCCACCTCCGTCTTCTCCATTTAGGTGATGCACGTCTCTGAGGAAAGGGTTATTTTTGCACAGGAAGGCTATGTACAGCGCTTTGCACCACTGGGCTCTCATCCTCCCGAGGTAAAAAAAACCTCAAGCAGGATAAAAAATAAATACTAAAAATAGCACGCTGCTGAGCAGGTTTGTGGGGCCGCTGTGTGGAGACCCAGCGAGGCAGCCCTTAGGAATGCAACCAGAAAAAGGACGCGGGGCAAGGGGAGAGACAGCCCTTTCCACCAGCCCCCACCTGCCCCTCTTTCCCCCACTGTGTGAACCTACTGTAGATTTCTTGAATTTCCCTTTGATGTTTATCTCCCCCCAGTAATTCTATTTGGGGGATTTGCTAAAGCGACAGTGAGAAGAATACAGCCTGGAATAGGGCGGCCGAAGGGCGAAAGAATGTTAGAAACAGGATTAAGATCATATTCTACAAGCGGTTGTCAACCGCTGAATAGGGCTAAAGTTTCTTATCGGGCCGGGGTGCCAGAATGCCTTTGGATTCTTCTCCCCTCTTTCCCTCCCCTCCGCAGAGGGCTTTCAGCGTGGCAGGGAAAGCATAATCACCGCCCTGAATGGGGAGGTGGGCTCTTGCAAGCTTCACCCCATGGTGCAGCAGCGCAGAGGGGGTCAGGGGATTGCCACGGGTGTCATGGGCAAGCCTCGTTTGGGGGGAAAAAAAAGCCCCGGGGGGGGGGGGGGGGG
>VZSZ01004003.1:714219-750207 GCA_013398815.1 Ibidorhyncha struthersii
TGCAAAGCTCTTTATTAGGGAAGAATATTCTCTTTTGAAAGTCCCAAGCTCGGTTTCTTCTTTTTCTTTTTCTTTTTCTTTTTCTTTTTCTTTTTCTTTTTCTTTTTCTTTTTCTTTTTCTTTTTCTTTTTCTTTTTCTTTTTCTTTTTCTTTTTCTTTTTCCATGGGATTTCATAGCTTTCACTGGGCATTTTACTTGTTATTTCTCTCTTTTTCTCCTTCTTTTTTTTTTAGATTGGATTGGCATCCTGGTGGGAACTCAATTGGAAATATTTGGGGCTTGCTTCTAAATGTTCCAGATGATAGGAAACAGAAGTTCCAGAAAAGCAGAAGAATTTGGAAATAAGGAGGGGAAAAAAATGAAAGTGAATTTTGAAAAACAACAGAGGCAAAAACACTTGTGAAAGAGAAGTGTTGGAAACTTTTGAAGCTACTTTCATATAAAACAAACATACAAATACACTGAGCTTGCCTGTGCTGTGGAATCAAGTAGTGTTAAATTCCCGTGTGCTCATTTCAAAAAGCTAAGGGAATATAGGCTTTTGATGTTTCCACCTGTAAGATGCTTTTGTCTTCTTTGCAGGTTAGGACCTTATAACAGAGAAGTTTTTGAAGGGGCCGGTGTCCTCACCTTTCCCAACCTGCGACACAACAGACGGACCCGTGGGAGTCCTCTCTAACCTGTATGTTCCAGTAGAAAAGAAGTGTTTCTGGTAAGATATTCAGATCCATTTAGGGAAATCTGGGTTTTGTTTGACTAATGTATTTAGACTATGCGGGTGTGGAATGTTTTTCACTTGTTCTGCACAAAGCAAACAGAAAACTTGCCATCATTTCTGGTTTGTGTTGGAAAAGGAAGTCTTGCAGGTAATATCATTTCTGGGCTGATCAAAATAGCCGGGGAAAGGAGCAAATTAGCTTTCTGGATCATGACTGCATATAGCTATTCTGTAACAAGGCATTGCATTTTTCTGTAGCGCTTGTCTGTTTTAAAGTGTCAAGAAAACTTCATCAAGTGACCCACTGACTAACAAATGCTCAGCAGAAGCAGTAGAAATCCAGCAAGAGGGACTGTTTCCCCAGAGTTTGCAATATTTGGAGATCGAGGGGATTGAAAGCCAAAGGTGTTAAACCCCAGCCTCTGGAGCCCTGTGAATATGAAAGCATCTTGGCTTTTAAATGAGTCTCTCCCTTGTGGTTTGCAGAAATTTGACAGCTGGATACTGAAGTCAAGGAGTCCTTTATCTGCATGACAAAATCTCATTAATTATTTTAGGGACTCGAGAGTAACTTTCTTGATGCTCATGGCCGGCGATACTGTGAAACTTGAGTGAAAGAGGGAGTGAATGACATTACCATGTCCAAAAGCAATGAGATTCAAGAAAGTTAAATAGCCCACACAAAATGATGTAAAATAAATTAGATTTTTTAAATTCCTCCGTTTTTCATAGTCCTTAGCAAATAATTCTTTCAAGTCAAACTACGAGGCCACATTCTGTAGTTCTTATTGATTTCAATTGGAACTTTGCCTAAATAAAATATGCCCGCTTTTTTTTTTGACTCTTTAAATCCATCATTCCTTGATATTACTCCCAGACTTTGTCTCGTCGCTCCCCACTACGATCAACCCTTGTTGCATGAGGGCAATCTACTTGCATGCCACAAGAGCTCCTGCCCCAAGGAGCTGACAAACTGCTGTATTTTTGCACTTAAAACTCACAGTTCCAAAGATCCTCAGTCATTTAAAGTACTGGAATATGAAAAATCGCTCCTCGTGTGAGGCGAATGCAAAGAAACAGGGTTATGGGAGCAGAAGGGAGCATCACAAGGGCTCCCTTTTTGCCCGTTTGGGCAAAAGATGCTCTGTGGTCAATGTTTATGTGTATCACTCACATATTCCTTCTCCCATTCTGCTCCTGGGTCATTGTTTTTTAGGTGAATCAATGGTTTCCACAAATGAAAACAAGATTAATATATTATGCTGGTTAAAGATGGTGTTATTAGCTTCCTCTCACATTTGGGGAACTCAGAGGACCTTCAAAGCCATGTTAAGAAATTGCAGTAACTCCATCGAGGCAAGCCAGGGTACGGGAACCACCTTAATGCTCCTTCCCCAGCAAACTGCTCCCCTAGGACATGCCCGAGACCAGCGAGCCTGCTCCTTCCCTCCATTTTGCATTTGTCTGTGGTTGTACCAGCTTCTCCTGAACACCTACTGCCAAGTGTAACTCAAGATATCGGGGGCAGCTCTCCAAGGAATTTTCCAGGAGAGCAACACAACTTTTGGAAGCCACCTGAATGCAAAGCGGGACTAGATCTGGCTCCTTAATACCCCGAATCCCAATGTTGCTGCAATGCCTCCGCCTTGTGCAAGGGCAGCTTCATGTCCAGTGCCACCCTGCGACTCAAGCAGATAAGGCGATATAAAGTATTTATTCTATAACGCCTAATAGTCTACATAATCTCTTTGGCCCTTTTCATCTCCTTTCTTTTTTTTAACCAAGGTCGAGACAGCATAAAACAAGGGATGGTACCTTTGAAAGAGGAGAAACCTTTTCAAGACTCACTGGGAGGTGGGCTGTTACCCCAACTCCATAAAACAGAAGATCAGTGAGAAATTTGCTCCTACCTCATAAATTTATGATGCAATTGTCTGCCGTTAGCTCCTGGTTGGTTTGGCACTGCGAATATGGTGCAAAGTGCTCTTCATTGCATCGCTCAAAGACACCTCAAGACTCATCCAAGCAGAAACCCAAATATTGAATTGCTTTCTCCATGATGCTGGTCTGTACCGTGGCCATCCTGACTAAGGCTGATGAGCTCAGCAGTGGATACCAGCGGCAGCAAACAGCTTGCCAGCACTGGGTGACAGTCAGGGTGACAGCTGGGAGCCTGCGAGGGGGACAGGCGACTCTAAACACATGCTTAAACACGGTGCTATTTGCCCAATAATCAGTAACATCGAGAGGGCGACATTAAACAAAATAATAAATTGTGTGCTGGGTTTCAAATTGGATCCCTTTTTTATTTGATTTTGCTAGGATTTATTCCATTTGACAAACCATGCTGTTTAGAATACAATAGTGGCATAATCACAGCCCGGGGCCCTCATTCTTCAAGATAATGGGATACTTATTCATCTAAGGCAGGTACAAGTCTGTCCTTGGCTTTCATTTTACAAGATTACTTGTATTTCTGTCTCGTTTGCAATAGGTGATATCTGTCAGAAAGCAATTTTCACCCAATTTAGGGTTCTTAATATTTTGTCTTTAAACTCCTTTGTTGTTGATTTTTCCTTCCCCCCACCGCTTGACACGCATTTGGCAAGCAACCTGCGGACAAGCCACTTTCTCCCCCTCCCCTCCCCTCCCCTCNATAGCATCCCCGGCCCTGTTTACATAGCTTGACGATTTCTTAGTTAAGCGTGACAGCACAGGAATTTTTCAATGTACGAGACGTCCTGGCTGGTGTGTGTTCCACTTCATCCTCAAGAAAAAGAGAGCGGCACTTGCTTTTGTTCGGCCTGACAGTCTGAAAGTTCAGCAGATAGGAGCGCCCTCGTCCCCCCAGAGACGTGCCAAAAAGCAGTGTTTTGCAGGCCAACTGGAAGGGTTGAGCTGAGGTCCCAATTCAGGCTTCGAGGGCTTAATTTCAACATTTTTTTCCAGTAAAGGTGAATGAAAAGTGGGTTGTTTTGTNNNNAGTGGGTTTTTTTTTTTTTTTTTTTTTTTTGGCAGGAGCGCAGTGATTTTTTCAGGTATTGTTGGGAAATGAAAAGGAAAAATAAATTGGTCCACTAGCAACGTTCTGCTCAGTGCTAAAAAGAAACATTTGTTTTTTTCAGTTAGAAATTAAGCGAAATGGGGAAAAATATGTGACAATCTGGATCTAAAAAACATTTAGATAAAATTCCCTCCAGGATATCAACCTTTCCAGATTCCCTTCATGAAAAGCTCTTCTCGTTGCCCTGCTTTCCCATTTCCCCTCGCTTACCCCTGCAGCCCCCTGGGCTGCTTTTGGGTACCCCAGGTTAATTTGTCCTTAAATTTCGATTCTGATAATGCAACAGCTCCATCTCGACTGATGCTTTTCTTTCCCCTCTTCCCCCTCACTCTTGCTGAAAGCTGCAGGAATGTGGGCAGATGTGAAGCCCCCTCCCAGCACCGACGCTCGTGCTGAGACCTGATGGAGACGTGACACATTCCTGCAGGTAACAGAGCCTTGCAAACGTCCTGGGAGGTGGAGGGACTTAAAAACGCAGGTGGAAGCAAAGCAAACCAACAAAATTGGGGAAATGGGGCTGAAATCAAAAGCACATCTCTCGTCTCTCTTTTTTTAAGCCGGTTAGAGGAGCTCCCTGCAAAGAGGAATTACTTTGAGGCAACTCAGACACCTTTCTTTTCTCTGTGGGTGTCTCCAAAGGCAAAACTAATTCACTTCTTCTGCTCCATCAGGTCTCCCCTCCATTGTTCCCCACTAATGTAATTTTTGTTTTGTCTTACTTCAGAAACATTCCTGCCTGAGTAATCGTCTCCAGCACGGAGAGGAAATTAAGACGTTATTGAGGGTTTGAGAGATATCTCATGTTTCAGAGTGGATCAGAAGGCCTTTTTCTTTTCCTTAAGGTGCCTGTTACGGGGAGGTGAGGCAAACATGTTGGATGGCTTAGCTGGGGAGAGAGGGCTGGGGTAGAGCGGGGCTGGTCTTCAGGAAGCTGTGATGCTTCTCGCTTCTCTTGACACAGCATTAAATATGTCCTTAATTCCACACATGGGTCCGTCTACAGCAGATAATCTCTTGCGGGAAGAGTTTCATCTTTGGTGGTCTCCACAGGGCAATCACAAGAAGTTTTTACCAGATGGTTCCAAATTTTACTTGGGGAAGGGAGGAGGTTGGACTACAAGAGGTGTCAGACGAGATTTTTTTTTTTGGTGACATGAGGCAAAACTGAAGCCGACACATAACTTCTGAGTAGGTTTTTTTTTCCTCAACAACCATAAGCTGAAGGGAGCTGAGCTGCTTCCACCGGGCAAGTGATTTATCTTGCTATAAGAAAGTTCATTTTTTAACTAAAGAACAACAAGACCATACACATGAAAATCCATCAGCAAAGTTTTTTTTCCAGGGTAACACTGTGAATTTCAGTTTTTCCCATGTGTTTCCCGTGACAGCTGTGGAGACCCGCATGGACATTTTAAGCTGCCTTCAGAACTGCTTTGGTTTTCTCTGCTTCTTTACATGGCATCCCTGGAGGGATGGTCTCCTGTCCCCAACAACCACCCTGGCCACAGCCACCAAACTGCTGAGATGGGCCACTTGGCTTAACTCAAAGAGCCTTTGTTGTGCTTGTGACCTATTAATTGCCTCCATAAGAAAGAACTAATGGGTAAATTAGCATAAATATTGCATTTGGAATTAAACTGTGCTTGCAGCTGCCTTTGCAGTAAGGGGTGGTGTAAAGCTGATTGTGCAAAAATGGTAGCCCCAAAGTCAGTCTGGGAACAGCGGGTGCCTCACCTGGGTGTCCTGATGGTGGTGTGACCCCATGGGCCACCCCACAGGCATCTTTCCATATGGAAGAGCTCCAGTCAGATCCCATCCCCATGTCCAATAGCATGTAACTTTTAGCCTCCCAACGTCCTGTGGAAAGGAGTTCCTCCACCTAATGATGCGCTCTGTAAATGGGACCTCTTTAGTTTGCTTTGCAGGTGATGGACTGACCTTGGATTTGTTCATTCAGTACCCTGGTTGTGCCCAGTGCAAGAGGAACAACCCCATGGTTTGGGGGCTTTGCAAACTGTGTGTGAGCTGTGCTGAGAGCTGGACAGTCACAGAGTGTGGTAGAGTGGAAAACAGAGCTGCACAGATGCTGTCACCAACACGGAGCACTTTATGTCCGTTTACATCATTTCATAAACCCACCAGATTTCTTGGTCATGTCCCAGAGTGGACCAGTCATTGATGTGTTTTTCCACTACGATGCCTATAAAAAACATAAGGAGGAAGTTTGATCTCCAAGGAGATGAAAAATTCTACCAACGTCATCTTTTATGGGGCCTTTCACTGTGTTTATTGAAATAACCTCACACCCCTGTTTATCAGTTCGCCCATGTGTTTTCTTGTGGATACGGTGCAATCCAACCCTCTGATATTTTGCTTCACTAATGCAGAGAGAATGTGTTTGAGAGAAAGCCAAACTGAAGGAAATCCGTACCTTGCTGGTGGACTGGATATGCTTTTTGCCTCTGTGTGTGAGTGAATTAACTTTACTTCATGTGCCTGCAGTCCTGTCGGGAAGGCGATTTGCAAAACCCTGCAGAGTGGATGCTGCTGAAAGCTGGAAGGTCTGTGAGCATGGCCTCCGGTCTGGTGGCTTCCAGGAAAAGCAACGTTGAGAAACGGACTTGGCTTGTCCCAGCGCTGCCCTGCTCCTGGCAGGAAAACAACTTGGGGCACAGGTTTGTGAAAAAGAAGTAGTATTAGAGCCACAAGGGTGCAATACAGACACCCTGATCCCAGTCCTGCAATGTGGAGGCGAGACTGGGACTAATTGCAGGTCTTGGCTGAACTGCCCGGATGAGTCCTTGGTGAATCAGGGCTTGGAGACAATTTCACTGACATCTGTTGATTTCTGTGGAAGTCAGACAGATAAACACCTTCCAGGCTCTGGGTCTAATCTGGAAATCCTGGTGTAGGGAAGGTGCGGTCCTACCACTTCTGCACTTGGGCGCTCTCCTGCCACTGCGGGAATGAAAATATTTTCCTTCATCAACTGCCAGAAGCAAAGGATGGGCTGCAGTCTGACGGCAGGGAGGCCGGGCTTCACCCCACCGGGCAGCCACGCTCGCCGAGGGATGCTGGACTGACCCTACCTGGTGGTGGGAGAGACCAGAGGAACGGAGATGAAGAATTTCCCAGGGCTGAGCAAAAAGCCAGCCTTTGTCAAAAAAAGGGGCTACAAATCCTGAAGACACCAAGTAAAATGCATGCGAAAGCCTCGAGTGATATACGGACAAAAGTTGCAGGTATTTAAGTCGCTTAGGCGTTATTAATATTTGCTTTGTCAAAGGCGAGATAGGTTTTTCTGACATATGCCTTGCAGCAGGTTAAAATAAAAGACCAGCATGGTCCCTTCTGGACTTGCAGCTCCTGAAAACAGCGCCAGCCCCAGTGTGTAATAGGATCTTCACTGCTATTCCGGGGCTTGAATAACATTATGGTGACTTTGCATAGATTTTTGCCCTTAATGCAAATAGGGAAATGGTTTTCTAATCAGGTAAGATAAGGCTGAAACATGATAGATAGAGTTGGGCTTGTTAATGAAATACAAAGAAGTAGCCTGTAGGTCCATAAACTATTCTTAAAAATAATGCAACGTTAAAAAAAAAAAAAGAGTTTCTTTGGCTAACAGTGATGTGAGAAAGCCTTGATGCAAATCTTTGTAACGAGTGCATTTCGATGAGCATTTGAAAAATATATATGTATTTATTTGCATTGATATGTTTATATGGCTTTACATATCAACTTAGTCAGGAAAAATTGAATAAAATGTCTCAGGTCTGGGAAATGAGAAGAGATTATGAAAAGCAGATTTAATATAGCACCGTTTTTTGATGTTTGTGGCACATTTCATCATATTGCCAGAGACACCCAATTACACAGCTTGCAGAGTAATCAGCAAATGGGGGATCCGAAGGAGAATATTAACTGTGGTCTTTTTTTTCCCCTTCCTCCTCCTCCTTCTTTAGCAAATATTATGTTATGCTTTATGGAAATGGATCAAAATGCCACATGTGCAGTTAATACTGAGCTCTGGAGCTCTTTCAAATCTTATTTTTCCCCTCACATTGTATTTTTCTGGAACAAACCCCCTGATAACTTTAGGACATGGTTTTTAAGGCCAAAACATCACCTTGAACTTCCTGCAAGTTTAGGTTCCAGTTTTAGCGGGTGGCTGACTTTACCCCATTGACCTTGCGGGGGGAGGAGGGGGGGGGCAAAATTAGGTCTTATTGTTAATTGCAGATAACTGTGTGTGAGGAGGTGATCATAGCTCATCCGTTCATTTCCCTCTTGGTGGAGGCAAGAATTGACCGTGCTATTTGGTGGCGTTGAAGGTCACAGACTCTCGTTATCCACAGGGTCTTTAATATTCAAAGCAAACCTGTAACTGCAGTGAAAAAGGAAATCTAGTGATTAATATTCCCCGTATTGTGGAAACAAATAGCAATGGTTGCAGTCTAGGGCAATTGTGGCCGGCTGATATTTTGGGTGCATGAGATCAAACAGTCCTCGAAAGCACTCATGGAACTGGGTCAAAAAAATTTGAACTAAAAATATTGCAGGCAGGGGTGTTTCCAGGCTCTGCCCACATTCCCACCGTTCCTGGCTCTCTGCCTGGTTTAAGAGAAAGCCACTTTTCTTGAGAATGTCAGGAAAATTATTAATCATCATTACAAATGCACTTGTTTTTCCTTCCTGATGACTTTTTACCTACTAATTTTTTTCCTCTACAATATTTCTACACCTGGGAAAAGACACTAGGAAGTAAGTCATACTGGTGCGGGATGACATTCTGAAATTGAATAATTTGATTCTTTTTCAAGAGCTTCATTATCAGATGACTTCAGGAAAATCTCAATAAATTAAAAAAAAAAAAATTTTTTCCATCACCTTCATCAGGCACCAAATTAGGCCTGTAGCCAAGATGGAAAGCCCTTGACATTGCTAGCAACTTCTTGTTCAGACAGAAGTTTCACTGTGTAGGTGATGTTCAAACTAACCCTGAAGGAGCAGCAATGTAGAGGTACAAGCTTTGTAAAAACTTCTCTCATCTTCTTGGCTAGACCTAGAAAAGGGGACAGGTCTTCCATCAAAAGAACAGAACCCCCCCCCAAAATTTCATGAAAGCCCAAATCATTTGAGAATGGTCAAATTTATCTTGCACCACTGTCTTCAAAGACAAGGTCTCTAGTCAGGTCTTTCCCATCATCAGCTCATCAGGCATGAATTTGTCTCCTGCCTTGTTCTGGAAGATGAGAGAGCAGACGCCTTGTGATGGCCTTGCACAAGGTGCTGGAGAAATTGCTTCAGTGTCTTGCAGCCATAGGGGGATTTTCACCTGCCACCCCAGCTGGAGACAGTGACCCCAACAGCAATAAGCTGATATTCTGCACCATTTTGTGCAGACCTTTCCATGGGGTCCTGGCCTGCCCTGGCAATGGCACTAGCCATCGTCGGCAAGGACGTGGTGGTGCCGCAGGGCCAGGCAGGGGAGCATGATGTGGGCACCATTGCCTGACCCACAGTCCATGTCCAGGTCCTCGCAGCCCATCAGTGACATGGCTCAGGTACAAAACAGGTCAGCCTGCTTGTGTTGCACCCCTGCCCATCAGCCTGAGTAGCTGTTAATGACAGATTTGCAAAATAAATTTTCCTTTTTTTTTTTTTTCTTTTTTATTAGTGGAATATGAAAACAGGCAATAAATTTACAGAAAGCAGGACTGGCACAATTGGTACATAGCATCATGCTGCAGCTTTTCGGAAATGAATATAAACTCTTTTTTTTTTCTGCTTTTACCTACCAGAATAAATAAATATGATACACATTTGAGTTCCTCAATAGTGAATTCTAAAGCACAAGGTCTTACACTACAGCTCAATTTTACAGCGATCTGTACAGTATATTACTTTGATTTCCTTTTTTGTTCTCCTTTAAAAGCCTTTGTTCCTTTGCAAGATAGGTTTGACACACAAACACGGTTACACTTTGGAGCTAACTGTACGCCTTGGGTCAGAAGAAAAATAAATTGATTGCCTCCTGGCATAAGAAAATAAACCAAAAAGTTATTTTCCATTGCACAGACACATCTAAACTTCTCTGGTATGAGATGGCGCTGCTCAGTTGCTAGAGCAGTTAGAAAAGGCTTTGGCCATTCGCAGGGCACCAGATGCACTATTTAATTCACTATAGGTTTAATCTGTATCTTTCTCAGACAGCTTTTGCCGAGGGCTTTTAGCCTGGAGCACAGAGTACTAAAAAAAAAAAGTTGTACGTTTTTGTTAGTATGTGACAAATCTTACATTCTTTACAAATTAATTCTGGGGCTAAATTTTGTCCTTAGCGGTCGCATTGCTCCACTGAAATCAGTGCAGTTATTCCACTATGGCATCACAGCAGTTCAGAGCAGTGGCGGGGTCTTACTTTATGAGTGTTGGCATTAATGAGAGCCTTCATTAACGAGAGGCACCCATATACAGAAGAGGTGACATTAACATCTCAGCTTTTGCACCTCTTCCCCAGGCAGCCTGAGGAAACAGGAGCCAACACGGACGCTGCTGTCTGCGCAGCTGGGAACGAAAAAACGTGTCCGCAAAGTCTGGAAAACAGAGGACGTTAATCATTACTGGGCTGTTTTGTAACGTGATGGGAAAGTCGCACACACACATCGGAGTGGGGGATTTTTTGGTTTGTTTGATCTTGCTTTGCTGGAAATTTATTTGTTTGTTGGGTTTCTTTTTTGTGCTTGTTTGTTTGTTGCACCAACCTTTTCTTATCCGTCTGCTATGGATTTGGACTGAGAGCAGACCTACTCAGAGAAATAGCTTTTTTTCACTCGATAGAAAACACAGGAGATGTATTGTGTTGCTCTAGAACAGATCATAAAAAATCAGCAAGGGGCACATGGAGGGGTAAGGAGGGAGGAAAAGAAAAATCAACACAGCTTGTAAAAACCAGCAGGACATTCTGTAATTTACTTTTTTCAAGCTTAATCGAGTTATGTTTCATAGCTACTGTAATTAAACTAATAGAATACGTTGGATTTGAATTTGCATTTCCTTTCTACAGAGTTTTATTTAATTCTTTACGTATGGACTCTTCAGAAGTGTCCAGAACTTGCTCAAAATTGTCATGTCAATGGAAGTACCACCCGTGGCACATGGGGACAGAAGTAGCTCCAGTTCCCTCCTCTGTATCCACCCACTTTGGTGTTTCTTCAGCGAAGATGAGCATCTCTTTAGCTGGATGCGGTGGCAATAGAAACCTAGAGCTGGTGAAAATTCTTCACATGGCGAAACACCTAAATGAGAAATGAGATGTGGGGGGATCCACTTGCTGATGGTTATTTTCATGTTTGGCAGCATTTTTGCATTTCCTACACAGCAAATGATGCTTTTTGGTGGGGGAAATACAGACAAAACTTCTCTCTCTCTCTTTATTCCCCTATTCACCATCAAGGATATTTCCACTTGTTTGCCAAAAAAGAAAAAAGAAAAAAAAAAGGGGAAAAGGAGGTTCCCTTTCTGCCTCCCAGCATCACTACAGGATGTTTTCTCACTGGTAGTATTTAGTATTTCTTCTGCACTGCTTAAGTACCTCTTTCATTTTATTAATACCTATCAGACTTCTCTTGCTGAGTAGAAGAAATTTAACTGCAAACTCTTACCCTGAATATTGTGACCTGTTTTCTCCTGGTCCCTGATCCTGCAAGGACTGTAGCTAAAACCTTTAAAAATTCGGTAAGTAGGGTTTGGAGCCGTAGCTGGTTCACCAAGGAGAGGCAAAGTAAGAAAAGCCATAAGAAGGGGGAAAGAACGGCAGATAAATAACCTGTTTCAAAACCAGAATTAGGGATATTTTTTTCCAGTCTCTCCATCACTGTCTCTCCATCACCTAAAAAAAGGACCAGGCATGCCCTTTCCCCAGCCTCTGTGCCATGCTGTGCATTTGTTTGGCATTCCTTTCATGCTTTAAAAAATCAGCTTGATCATCTGTGTTACCGAACAAAAAATGTTGCTTCTCTTCTTGCACTTCTCTCCCTACGGCTGAAACTGTACCAGGGATGCCCTGGCCCGGCACCACGTTGGCGCAGCATCCAGAGAAGAGAGATAGCTTTTTCTTCCCCCCGTAATAGTTCATCTATCTGATGGGGTAGGATCCCTGGGCTATGCTCCAGGCTTTTTATGCCTGTGGTGGAAGAAACTGTGTTATATCCAACTGCAATGTTTGTTAAAATGCATCAGATCTCTGCCTGGACAGTGAGGGGAACCTCAGTCAATTTTGTTTCTGAGACTCCGTTAACAACCTCATTTCCCTAAATTGCTGGGGCTGATGGAAGGAAAGGGAACAAACAGACCTCACTTTCTTCATCACAAAGCAGGGGGGATTTGCAGGAGTGCTTCCCACCTGAAAAAAATATTCAGGTTTGTAAAGTTCAAGGAGGAATGACGCAGAATCACTCCCTTTGGTCTTCCCACTACATACACAGGCTTGAATTGGATGGGGAGTTTGTCCCTGTGTTTTTGGATTCTTTTACTTTCTTTTTGTCAGAAAAATCCCCAAAGCCCAGAAGTATTAAAACAATTTGCAGGAAAGAGTAATTTTTGACAGATAATTAATTATTAAACTTTTGCAAGGTGGGAGCCTAAATTCTTGCTTTTTTGCATTTCTGAATCAATTTTGGCTATATGTGTCAGCTTACTCCCATCGGGGATGTTTAATTTTGACCATCAGAAGATAAAACGCAAACTTGGCATAAAATATTTCAGGGGCTCATATATATTTAAGGCAATATAATTTTTCTTTTGTTTATTTTTAAATTTAAAATATTTTCATCCTGATTCAAAACAGGAGAAATAATCTCCATGTAAGAAATATTCTCTTTGCCCTGGTCCAGGACCAGCTACACCTTGGTCAGCTGCTGCACCACACAGATGTGGATGAGGATGACACTGAACAGAAATCCCTAGGGACTGATGGAGATCCAGACGTCTCCTCTCCCAGTTTGCTTTCTGGGCTGTGGTGGCCTCATCCCGATGTCCCGCGCCAGATGCTCCGTCTGGGAAGTTCCTGGTAGCTCCTTCAAGCCTGCTGTGAGGATGTTAGTGATACCACAGGGGATGAAAGGAGTCAGGCACCAGGGTCGGTCAAGATGTGTAAAGGTGGTGAATGTTAAAATGAATTTTTCACTGAGGCACAGGGAAGATTTTCCCTCCATGGCTCGGTGGGGAAGGTCTCCTCTCCCTCTGGAGCATCACAGCAAATCTAGTGCTGGATCAAGCGAGCTTATCTCCTGTGCTCTCTGTCCCCACTTTACATAAGCAGGGCATAAATCCACGTGTTCTGACCTTCCTCTGGCGGATGCTGTGGTATCCATCGTGACCTACAGTGAGGCTGTATCTGCCCTGATCCAAGCCAATGTCGCCTTTTCCAGCCCTGTGGTACCCAGGCAGAGGAGAGACGCCCACCTTACCTGGGTTGGCACAAGAACGACTACAACCCTCTATTTTCTGCTTGAAAAACCCACTGACATGAGTTGCAGTTTCATGGGCATCTTTCATTACTTAAAAAAGAGCTGAAGTCCAGATCTGGTCTCGCTGCCAATTACCACCCTCGTTAGTTTCATCAGCCCAGTCTAGGCTGGCACAGAGAAAAACATCAGAAGGGATGTTAACTAAATTTGCAGTTGCTCTGCTCTGGCAAAGCAACTCCATAGCCTATAGATGTGCTGAGGTTAGCAGGAGGCAGAAAAAATAAAGATGAATAATAGCTTTTTGAGGAAGGGGGAAGAGAAAACTTAAAGCCTTGTTCTGGTGTCTCTGGTTTGGGTGACAAACTACAAAAAAATGAAAGCTGGGACTTTCAAAGGATCTTTTTGGAGACAGTAAAAGCACTTTGGTGGTTTTAATTTAATCAGACTCTTTTGAAAGCAGCAGCCAAAAATCTACTTCCTATGAATACATTGGGTTTTGGCAAAGTGGAGACTTCTGCCGGTCACAGGGGCTGATTTGACAAAGTCAGGAAAACTAAAGCAAGAGAGAAAATCCTGTAACTGAAGTGTTTGGCCCAACAGGAATATTTAAAGAAGATGCTCCATTTTCCTTGGAAGCTGGTGCGGTCGATGAACTGCCCTCTTGGGAGGTCTGCTCTTGCTACAACTAGATAAGGGATAAAACAAAATTTCGCACCAAACTTGGCTAGTCTTACATCTCTGTTTGAAGGAGTTAGGTGCTTTTCCAAGAGACATTAACGGAGTTGGAAACACTCTTTCCCCCCATATTTTAAGAGGTAATTTGACCCCTGGCTTCTGCCCTGGTGTGAAGCAAGGTGGGAGTGAGAAGGGCCGTAGGCTGCGGGTCTACACTTCACGGCTGATCATCTGCAGTGAATTAGCAAAGCTCTGCCCAGTGTGTTAATGGCAGACCCGCCTGACACCCTTGGGATTCAAGCCGAGCACCTGCCACAGAGTCAGTCTGGATTTTTTGGTCCTAGGCAGTATTAGAGATTAGATCTGGATACCTTCCCTCCCTAACGCTCAGGCTAACAGCAGTGGGTTCAAAGGATTTATTTGGTTTGGAAAAAAAAAAAAAAAAAAGGTGATTTGGGTTGGCAGAAACATTGCTTCCCAACAAGGAAAACCACCCCAGGTTGAACGATGGGTCATTCCAATGAAACAAGGCTGAAACTGTTCGCTGAAACTGTTCACTGAAACTATTTTGAAGCTGAATTTTGGTTACTCACAAACCCTGCGTTTTTGGCAAGTTTATCTACCCCCTCCCCCAGCGCCAGAGACCATAAAGCCCCTGCTTATCACCTGCTTTGCCTCCAGCATTGCAGCACTTTTCATTTGTTACATTTTCACTTGTTAACCAGTTTCTGAAGCTGCAGAGCTTGAGGGTAGAATTTGGTGATCAGAGCGTTTTTCTAAACACAGCTTGCATTAATCAAATTTTTGTCAAAGAACCATATAATTCATGGTGTATGAACACACCAGGAGTTCATACAAAGTTTTTATTATTCTCTATTGTCAAAGTTGAACCAAAATGCTCTCCAAAAAGAAAATCCCGTAATTTGTAAATAGAGTTCACACTTCACAGAAGATCAAAGAGGAAACAATCATCTAGATCAAAAATAATCCTGTGAATTTGGCTTTCATTTTTCTCCCCAGCCAGCAGCATTTGGCCAATATTTTGTCCTCTCTCTTTGAACAAGTGCTATTAAAAAGTAAACGAAAAATTCTTGCCTTATAGGAAGTGCTTAAACGGGAAATTCACCTTCACGTCATTTCCCGGCTGTTATAAAATTGGCTTTAGCACAGAAGGGAGAAGTGGAGTGGTGAAGTGCACAATCGTTTGTCTTCATCCTAAACACCTTTAGGACACTGACCCAAGAAGAGCAACTAGCTACGAGCTGAAGTCGGGAGGATGGCTGATTCGTAACTTTGATACTAGCTACTAAAATTGAGAAGGAAGGGGGAATAAAAGCAAAAGAGGTCACAGTTCTGTAACACTGACAGTAACACACAGGTGATGGGTGCTGTCAACATTATAAACTATATACAAGACAAAGCAGGACTCCTTCTTTTCCCAAAGAATTCAACAACAACAAAAAAGGGTGTATATAACACAGTTGGCACATTATCGCAGGTGTGAGGAAAGGGGGCTTCTCCTGAACATTACAGGCTTAACTCATGGCAGTCTGGAGGACAGTTCATCTGTCTAAACATACATCCTCTCCCCCTTCCTCCTTAAATATTTAGCGAAGGCCAGGCCAGTAACGATGTCTGATGCAATCGGGGTGCTAATAAGACGCTAATAAATGCAAAGTTTTCCCTGAAAGGGAGCACCTTACTCCAGGAAGAGATGAGAGTGGATGGGGGTTCAAGGAGTGACATGTCTAGTGCCAACCTCTGGTGCATCTTCTCATGGGCAACGGTAGCTCATCTGGCAGTCAGTTGGGTAGGGTGTCAAGCCCAAGGGAAGCCGCGTGCTGCTTTGCCCGGAGCCTTAGGTTCTCAATACTCGTCGTTTTACTGTTCAGGCTTGGAAGGGAGCTGGAGGCCTGCAGGATAGGTGAGGACCAGACCTGCTGAGCGTGGGAGAGCGACTGGTAGTACGACTGACAGTGCAGGGAGCTCAGTGGCGCCATGTTGACGTTCATGCCCAAGTAGGGCATGGCAGACGGTGTCCCCATTTCGAAGGAGGAGTAATGGACCAAGTTGTTGGTGGCAGCCATGTGCTGGCGGAATTGCTCCTGCAGGCGGAAGAGGCTCAGGGGCGAGGAGGAGTAGGAGTGAGTCTGAGCCAGGCCGCTGCTGGATGAAGGCGTCACAGTCGCGCTGATAGGGGACTCTGTAGCAGGAGACAGAGGGGATGGGGGTTATTTCTACAGGCTGGATGCAGGTGCTGATCCGCATCCCAGTAGGGTTCAGACTGCGGCGTGGGCTTCTTTCTTGCATCAGGAGGGTGAAAGAGAGGGGTTGTGTTAGCTCAGGAGGGCTAAACACGTCTGTTTCATACTTAGCATCTTAATTCCTAGAAATGGGGCTGACCTCTTTGCTATGGCTTTCCTGCGGCTGCTGGGCACTGTTCTCCCCGAGCTCTAACCTGAGCAGAAGGTCTTTGCTCTTTCTGTGCTCCTGCTACAATAGACATGGTGCCTTCTGTGGGTCCCTTTTAGTGCTGGGGACAAGAAGACAAGTCTGGGCAGCCTACCTGCAAATACCCAAGGCACAGAGAATAATAAGGGACTATACCCAACCACCAGCACCCATCTTGGTAAGCCAGGTCCTGACACCAACCCCCAACAAGATGCTGCCCCTCACCTGCTTTTGGGCTTGCTCTCTTGCAGTTCAAAGCCTTGCTGTCCACACCAGGGCTCTTGTCCACTTTAGATTCATCCAAGGTGCTCTTAAACTCCTCCTCTCTGTCGGTCTGGTCCTCAGGCGCAGACTCGCTGGCCGACTGCTCCGACAGGGTTAGGTTGAGATCCGTGCCCACCTCGCTCGGGAGGCTCTGGACTTTCTCAGTGTCTGGGGTGGTGGCCTGGGTCTCCAGCATGGGTGGTTCTGTCTTTCCCTCACTGTGGCTCCCTTCACAGTCCTTCTGCTTCTGCAGCTGCTCCTTCTGCAGGCTACGCTGCTTCTTCCGGAATTTGGCCCTCCGGTTCTTGAACCAAACCTTCAATGCCACAAACAGCAAGGAAGAAAACTGGTAAAAATCCTGTTTAGTGCCAAATTCAGCATCATTCATACTGGGAGCTTCAGGGGAACCCCAAGTTATGAGGTACTGCAAGCCCACTGTGCCCAAATATCATTCTGCTTTATTGGATCTTAGAGCTCTACCTGCTTTCAGTGTTTCTACAAATAACACAACAAATATATTTAAAAAAAAAAAAAAAAAGNTCCACTGGTATTTGGGGTTTTTTTTGGGGGGGAGGTTTTATTTCTAAATTGGTCAGGCAGTTGCATCCAACCAGAATGTCTTATAGCTGAGTCTGATGACATTACATTGGCTTACAGTACAGTGTTCTGTTAGTTTCTAAAACCATTTGGTTATAAGTATACCAAAACCACGGCAACAACACTCAAAGTCAGTCATTACAGCCATAGCCTGTTATCTGGGAATTGAATTTAGGGAATGAGGAGAGAATCTGTATTTTTTTTTAACCTAAATCAGTAGACAGGGATTGGAAGAAATATATTTGCAAACCTTGTTAGTTTTTTGGTTAGTTAGATGAGGAAACAAAAATCTTAAAGATCAAAACATCTTGACATTTATATAAAGGAACTATCTTTTTCTCCTACTTATCTACTTCACACTGAAGAATTTGCTGTTTAGTCTTTTAAAGCCCAGCAATGCAAGAACCTCCCCAGCAACAGGTTATGAAGCACTTTGTGCTAGTTGAAACTAAAAAAAAAAAAAACCCAAAAAACCCAAAACTAAACCTTGGCTTGAGATGTTACACATATTGACACTGGTGGAAAAGAGCAGCTGGAATTACTTGGGTTTCTGCTCTTCTGAGAAAGCCAGAAAAGCCTTGTAAATAAATAAATAAGTAAACTTCTGTTGATGTTTCTAAAATTTCCCCCAAAGAAATGTGAAAGAACAAATGAAAACCAGTGTACACTTCAGACAGTCCTAAATTTAAAAAATGTGCATGTGGATTAAGAATTTCTTTAGCAGATGTGCGACTCCGAATGATTTTTTCTTCCCCCCTGGCCCGTGCCTTTGACAACTTTCCTGCCCCAAAATTACACTGGAAGAATCTTGAAAGGTCAAGGGAGCTGTCAACCCTCTGGGAACCCCACTATGTTCTTTTAAACATGTCCACTCGGAAAACCACAAAACATCAGTACCTGGACTCTGGCTTCAGGAAGGTTTGTGCACATAGCCAGCCGCTCTCTCATTACCACATCTGGGTAGTGAGTCTTCTGGAAGGTCTTCTCCAGTGCCTCCAGCTGTTGGGCGGTGAAGGCCGTGCGACTTCGCCTTTGTTTGCGGTGCTGGGATCCATAACGTGCCTCCAAAATGATGTCTTGAAATGTACAGCCGTTGGAAGACAAGAAAAGTGGCCAATTTAATTATTGGAATTTGTATGCTGACAGTTGAATGAAGAACTTGCTAACATCACACGAACCTACAAAACATTTTTTTCATGGCTCTAGATCTAATAAAACACATACATGCATTTTGCTGGTTAATTGAAGTATCTGAGGAGATAAAACCTCTGACTAGGAATCCTGTTCTGGAGGGGGAACCTCTTTCTATGACAGCTGTGGAAAATGCTGAGACTCCAATGCTAAATTTGGTTGAAATAAGCCAACCTGCTTCAACATCATTGGGGCAGGTCATGCAGATGCCCAGACCCCACCATGGCATAAACCTCTTTCATTAAGAAACACAACTAAAAACAATATGGGGAGATTCACCACTGTAATCGGGAGAGGGGCCCAACATTATGTGTCATGTTCTTCTTGAAGCCAAGGGCAGAGCTTCTGCAGGCTTCAACGGTGCCATGATGCGCTGTGCTGATCGGTGGGAAGAGTCCATGCAGCTTGAACACAGCTGCCTCTAGCTCACTGTGTTGGCTGCAGCTGTATTAGAAGACATACACCTGCCCAGAAACCAGGCTGAGCTGACTCTTCTTTAGTGTCTCGTATGTAGCTCACTGTAGTCTTCAACGCATGATATTGGAGCGCTGTTCTGGGCTCCGGTTCAGGAAAGCACTTAAGCTCACATGCTTATGTGTGTTTAGCTTGAAAGCACGTGCCTTACTGAGCGCAGACACTCTCCGGCATCTGGGGTGGAAACACCAGCCAGGAACCAAGCCCAGCCCCACTGATTGCAAGCCCAGAGGTCATATGCTGAGCTCTGTTCAGTAGAGGAGCTACTCAGATGGTCTGACTTTGCAAACTGTGCTTGCAAAAGAAGAAATTCAGACTGAGGAAAATCTGAGGCTCACAGTAAAGGGCTTATTATTTTACCAGAGGCGTTATTATTGCACAACAGTTAGTGGGAATAGAAAGATCTTAAATCAATGAAAATAAGTTACTTTAAAATTAAAAAGAAAAAAACAAGAAAACACCCTTTATTATGCAAGTTGGGACATGCTGTGCTACAGCGTTGGAATGAAATAGTCTGGCGAGAGGTTTGCTCTCAAAGAGGAAATGCAGAAACAGCAGTGTCTGGTATCATTTTTAATTCAGTTAAGAATGTGACTTCCAGTAGAAAGGAGGAATGAACACACTAGAAAACAACCTAACAGGGAGAAAAGTTGGCAGTATCAGTGTGCGGGGCCAGATGAAGGCTCTTGCTGCTGTTTATTTGTGCTTTTGTCACGAGCATCGTGGCATGAACGTAAACAATAAAACAAAACCTGCTGTCAGGCCAGCCCCAGAACCGCACAGCCAGGTTCCAAATATGCCGGCTAACGAGCGTAGCAAATCAGCTTTGCACCACTGAAACATTCCGCTTCCAAACTTCCAGCTGTTTCATTCTAGGTCAGTGTTTGCAGTGCTTTTCTGGGCGTTGCCAGAGCTGCGTGGTTTTGGCAACCTGGAGAAGACGTGATCAGGCTAAAGGTCTTTGGCCAAATACAATATAGTGATGGTTGCATACAAGAGACTTTTGTATTTGAGGTATCAGAGCTCTTCAGGGAGCTAAATCACTGGCTCCTGCTTTGGAGGCAAAGAGACTGTCCTTGAAGCATTGAGACATAGCTCCGAATGCAGCCAGGCCAGGAGAAGGGATGTTCCAGGAGAAAAAAATTGAAGCTACCCTGAAACGTTTTACAAAGACAACATTTGTGTTTCAAGTACAAGGAATCAGGAGAAAGGACACTAGTTAAACACCCTAACTGTGGGCTGGAATATTCCCGAATTTCTAGAGTAGAGGTTAGACCTACCAGCTCCCTGGAGGCGGCAGCTCATGCATTAAGTTTGGTCACTCCGACGAGAGCAAACCAGCAATTATTTTAATGTTTTAACTATGTTTTCAGGCTTTGTGCAAGAAGGAGAATATAAATTGCAGGTGAGGCTTTGCAGTTACAATCAGAAACCTCTGTTTCCTGACTTAAGGTCATTTGCTTTTGTGCTGCTTTATTCTGACTGTCCCTGGAAGGCAAATGAGATCTATAACCCTGCACTGAAAGATAATCAGAAGTAACAGAATGGGAAGCAACTGCAAAGGAACGAGCTCGTAGCTATGTAATGCCTACCCCACCAGTGATAAGCAGACAAGGGGACCATGGGATTTAATTTGGAAAGTCTTCCAGGTGGGTTATTAATTTTAAAGATAAGAGGTCAGAAAACCAATTGAATGTCCCAGTCAAGAATACGAGAATAGCTTTTTTTTACTCTATTTTTTTATCTCCCTCTGCTTTTACTCTCGTTAGGGTCAAAGACATTAAGTCTTCCATGCTCTACTCTAAAAAATACAGGTGATCACAAAAATCTTTTAAGAGATCCTTGCATCTAGGAAAGGGACACCTTGAAACCCAAGGTCTGCGAGGCACATTGCAGAGTTCAGGACCATCTGCTCCCCTCTGACCACCTACATGCTGAAAGGATGAAGGAAGGAGGGAATGGACGACCAGGACGAGGAAAGTGCCCACCTGCCGTCACTCTGCAGCCTGGCAGTAGAGCCAGGATTAGAGTCCAGGTCTCCTCGATTCCACGTTTCTTCCCTTTTGATCAGGACAGCAACTCTGAGCTCTGTCCTACAGCCCCCCAGAGATCCCACAGGCCACAGTGAGTGCTCTGAGGAACCATGTTAAGGAGGTCATTACTGGCAGCTGGATAAGGGACCATTGCTGGCATGAAGATTTGAGAATCAGATGTGGTTCACCGATTCAAAGAGTCTGAGACCTTTACCACCATGCCTTCATGGACTACCCACCTAGGAGGACCGTCCTGAAACTTCTGCATCCTTATTTTAAAGTTATCCCACTAAAATTGTCTGTTTAGATAATTTGTTCCACCTACTGTAGGCTGGAAGGAGTCACTCCACATTTCTTTTTCATTTCATCTCAGACAACTAGAAAGCTGTCTTAAAGGAGATGTGTGATTTTCAGACAGTCCAGAAAGATTGTTTCGTTCTGGGGATGTCTCTAGAATCGCATCTACGGTAACTTTTTGTTTTAACTGCAGTATACTGGTGGTCAGGTCTGCTCTTCCACGCTGCATCTAAGCCCTGACCAAATTGGTGATACTGCAGCTGTTGCCCATGATGCCTTTGATGATCTCAGCCAGACCTGAGTGTTTTGTGGTAGGCTGAAATGTAGAGCAGATACATTTGTCCTACCATACCAAGTATTCTCAGGTCTCCATCAATAATTTTAGAACAATTTCCCCTACCAAATCATAAAATACTATCTGGACTTTGCACTTCCTTCTAATGACAGCATTGATGTAGTGCTGTTACACTCATGGCTGAACGTAGAAAAACAGATCAGATGCTCTGCAGCAGTGGCTCCTGTCCCACCATCCCACCATCAGCAATGCTGTGTAAATAACACTCTCCAGGTAAAGTCACATGTGACTTTCTTTGAGCCTAAAAAAGCTCTTTTGGGGAAGGCAAAATACAAACGCAACAGAGATCAAGCGAGCAGGACCTGCAAGAAAGCATCAGCCAAGCCAAGGTCTAGGATCCCCAAAAAGAAATAGGTCAAAGTGAGACCCAGAGAGGATCCAAATGAAGATTGTTTTCCAGAGAGAAGGAGTGTTTAGTAGGACAAGAAATGGAAAATAGTTGGAAGAAGGGGCAACACGGAAGAACAAGCTGTGGCCTGGGATGGCAGGAGATGGCTGTTAGGGAATGCAAGTCCTGGGCCTCTCAGTGGGTGAATCCAATTCACTGCATGCTCATATTCATTGTGCTGTTATTTACTAACAAGTAAGTAAAATTTTTCTGCCGTTTTTTGTTCGTTCATTGAAACATATTTCAGAGTAGTTTCAATTCTCTCTTTTCAATCCCAGGTAGTGGGGCTGCATCCCTTCTTACCCCTGGGCTCCCCGGCCATGAGAGGCCGGTCTGCAGCAAGGTGTAGCAGTCTGCTGGTGGTGAACACTGGAGGGCATGTGTCACCTGCTGAGGCTGGCGACATGGCAGGTATTCAGTAGCACACCATGCCAGTTGGCTATGTCACACTCCCCCTCCCGAAGAAGAGTTTCACTCATCGAAAGCAACAAGTTGGGTTTTTTTTTTCTTTTTTCCCAGGGAATGGCAAAAGCCATGGGTTGTTCTTACCAGCCAGTCTCTCTGCCAGGGTGAGGGCATGCACCGAGGGCCGGTAGTCGGGGGCGTGCTGGGCTTGCTGAGCTGCCTGCTGGTGGAGGTTGTACATGGCGCTCAGTGAATTCATGGCATGGAGGGAGTAACCATTCACTCCATAGTGCTGCATGGTGACATAAACCTGGAAAACAGCAGCCGAAGGAGAGAAGTGCTTAGGAACATGCTATTCCAGCATCCCGGTGTCTCAGCAGAGCTTTGGAAATGCTGAGCTCCAACTTAAACTGCCGCATGCAAAGCTCACTTCCAACCTCCAGCAGGTTCTGGGACAGGAATCAAAATACCTCCTGTAGACCTAAAGCACCAGCCACACCAGTCTGGCTTCCAACCTGAAAGACTATATCCCACTCATGATACGCTGAACAAAAGTTGGGAAAGGATTTTTTTTACATACCATAATAAAATGTATCATATTATTGTGACTTTTAATGAACAAGCCTAGTTCTATCCCAGGACTAGCTGGGATTTTGACATCATCATTGCCTACAGTGGGCTGTTCTGTAATCCCATTGCTATAATGACAAATAACCTTTCTTATCCAAACCCACTCATGCATAATTTGTTTCCATTCATTTTTCTTAATGTTTTTCTTAACAAAACAAAAATGATACAGAAAAGGAAAAACCATGTGGTGTAAAAGAAAATAAATTTGTAGCGTAATAGGACCAAAAATGTTATGGCTAAAGAGGGAATTAAGGTTTACAATAAATACTGACATTTCATAGCTCAATAGCAAGGAAATTATTTCAAAAAACTAATGGCTTTTTTTCTACTGTGGGCTCTGCGTGAAACTTCAAGCTGTTTTTCCTTACAGACCATCTGTAAAACTGAGCTAATATTGATCTCAAAAGCTGAGTGATGCTTCAGTTGTCCCTGTTATAAATGGCCGAGGGCCTCCAGGACGCCGTTTCTGTACTTTGTAAGCCATCGGAAAGGAAGTGGTGAAACATTTGCCACAAAAGAAAATTTTTAAAGCAGCGTTCACATCAGCAAGTGACCATCTGGAAAGTCAGTACGATGAATGAACAATCAGAGAAAGAGGACCAGCTGGACTAATTTAAGGAAAGTGGACAGGTTATCTAAGCAACCTCTTCGAAAGCAGTTTGACCACTGGAGGGAGGTGGTTCAACTCCATGATTTTAGGAGAAACCTGATGCATTGAACAGCAAAAATTTGGATGAACAATTAACTGCTATTTTTTCTGTACTGAGGAAAGACCTTAATTTTTGCCTGTAGAGGATTTATACCATGAAGGACAGACTCTCGGTGAAGAGGGGGGAATGGAAATGAGTTTGTCTCACTACCCCTCGTGCTCTGAATTCTCATTCTCTCCCAAACCACCTTGATGTAGGAAGCACAAACATGGAATGAACTCATTTAACATCGAGAGACCAACCTGCAGTTCCTGGGAAAAGCAGCTGAATTTTGTACTGTAGGGGCTGGCAATGACCTGGGGCATCTTGTGGCTCTACCCCTGCAACCATCTCTCCGTCACGGTGCCCAGGCACGGAGGAGGGAATCCATGAAGCTGGAGTTTGGTCAAACACTCTGCCAGCTCAGGGATGGTCCTCGTTGTCCTGAGATGGGTTTTGCGGGTTTTTTTTTTTTTGACTGAGGGATTTTGTGTCATGAGTGTGAGTGCTGCCTTTGGGATTGTCTTCTCAAAGAGGCTGCGGTAATTACAAACCAGTAATCTGGGAATCTAGCAGTCAGCCTCATTCCCGTTTCCCCGAGTCCCTTCTGCTCTGCCACTGCACCTTTTCAGTGTTAAGAGTGCTGGTGGAGGGCGACAGATCCAGGTGTGGTTACACCACGAAGATCTGATACACTCCCTGATGCCACCTTCATCTGCTTTGTGTTTTCCTGTTCTCCCGCCCCGGATTCACTCCCCAATTCTTTAGTTTTAGACTCCAAAAAAGATCGGTGCACCTACATAGGCTCACAGAATCTCTCAAGTTGGAAGGGACCCACATCCCACCTGGCACTGAGCAATGCCAGCCACATCCTTACGGCCCACGGAGAATGTTACCGGTCACATCTTTTCCTAACACATCCTATATAAGAGTATAAGAAAAAAACCCACTACCTTCTATTTTAAAGTACAGACTCTTTAGTCTGGAGAAAAGAAGATTGAGGGGGGATCTTGTTAATGCTTTCAAATACTTGAAGGGAGGATGCCAGGGGGATGGGAGCAGTCTTTTTTCAGTGGTGCCCATTGATAGGACGAGGGGTAATGGGCACAAACTTGAACATAGGAAGTTCCATCTTAACATGAGGAGGAACTTCTTTACTTTGAGGGTGGTGGAGCACTGGCACAGGCTGCCCAGAGAGGTTGTGGAGTCTCCCACTCTGGAGACATTCAAAACCCGCCTGGACGCTGTCCTGTGCAACCTGTTGTAGGTGACCCTGCTCTGGGGGGGGGTTGGACTAGATGATCTCCAGAGGTCCCTTCCAACCCTGACTATTCTGTGATTCTGTGACAGAAAATTTTTGTATGAATAGCTGATTTATTGAAAAATGCATTTAAGTGTGCCTGAGAAATATTTTGTAGCTACTTCTGGAAAGCAGGGGAATATCAGATCTCCTTTGTTTTATGGTATCCAGGCAATTACTTTTGAATTCAATTTCAAAATGTTTCATTTCAAATTTTACCCTAGTTTTTAGAAAAGCAAAGGCAACCCCCCAAAAAAATAATAACCTTAATCTATACCTTATTAAGGTTTTCTTCACTCTAACAGGAGAGAAAGCCAATGCTATTCTACACTGAGCCACTGTGAAAATGGATATTTTTTGTTCAGGTGCTGACCTAAACACAAGAATACCACAGCTCTGCTCTAATCAAGGTTAGGGAAGTCATAAGCAATGCCAAAATTGTTTGCTGGTTCTCTGATCAAGGTGAGGGACTTCACATACAAACAGATTTTTGGCATTTATTTTCCCCACGATGGGTTCACAGTGAAATTACAGTGGGGACATTGCTTTGCTGGGCTGCACAGCTTTGCTGCTGGTGGCACATGCTAAGGGACAGGAGCAGGTCCCAGTGACATATGCTGTTGATGTGGCCACAGAGGACATCTCCCATCACCTGGGGAAGACCTGCAGGTCCCTCACCCGGACACCTGGACGGTTCCAGCAGCATTTGTGGTGCAGCCTCACCCCACCCTCCTCGGCGTGGTTCATTTCCGAAGAGCATCATCCCACTCAAGTCTGAGGCACAGCAGCTCTCAGCACACACCAAGCCGGCTCAGCAAGCAGCAGTGCTCAGCCAGTCCCCGTCATCAGAGAGACTGCTGCAGCCATTCGCTGCTTCGCTTTCACAGTGCAAGAGCAGGACTGGCTGTTCTGGCCAACACAGGCAGCAAAACGGAGATTTGCAGCTTCATTTTGCCTCCTCCCTTCCTACCCCCCAGCTCATGAACGGGCTGGCCGGTTCCACCAGCTTTGGCCAGCAGGGTGGAGGTCTCAAAGCTTATTAAGATCCTACGTGTTTTGTGAAAACCATTTGAGGACACAGAACCTATTAACTGCCCTGGGCTGCTGCCAGACCTCCGTCCTTAATAGTCGCTGGAGAATCCACACCAGGGCTCAGCCTTGCCAGGAGATACATGGGAGGCCACGTGTCTTTGACTTCCAACTCAGAGAAATGCCTGTTTCTTTTCTAATCCCCCTTACATGATGTTGGTTGTGTACCAAACTGGCACATGAAGGGAAAAATGCAGAGGGAGAGGAGGCGAATTTTCCCATGTTATACAGCCTTCCGAGGACACCACCAATGATGTTGTGTCTGGAACCCAGTCTTTCCACTGAAACACTTGCTCCAGGAAGATTTCGGTTTATTTGACTGTTAAAAGATGTTTTTGTGTGTACGTGTGTGTCTGAACAAACTCTTCTGGGTGGCCTAGAAGAAAGTGCATCAAATAAAAAAATAAAGAAAATAAAAAGCAGAGGATTTAATAATGATGGACTCAGGACAGCAGTCAATACCCATCACAGCTTTAGCGATAATTGCCTGGTATGCTGTGGTGCGGACAACACACAAACCTTCCTACTCACTTGTGCAGCAAATGTATCATCCCAGATTCAATATAAAAAAATGAGCGAAAAGGAGATATCTTGCATTTACTGAGAGAGACTGTTCAGCCTAATAAGCAAAGTTAACTGAGACCACAAACAGCTCCTATTTAACTGTCAGCTCTGAGCACACTCCAACCCCAATAAATTAAATATTTAAAAGACATCATGCAGCAATTTTTTTTAATGGAGAAAGCCATTCATCAAGCCACCGCTGTGTTTCACAAGCTGTCGAATAGTGCTTACACTGGTTAAAATAATCTTTATATTTCATTAAGCAACCAAATAAGCTGATCCCTTCCCACTGGCTGTATAGATGGTTTTAATTTTCAAAATCTGCAAATGCATCTTTTATGTCTCTGGGTGGCTGAAGGGCCTCAGGAACAGCCACAGCTGGGAGGAGGATGAGAACAAAGTTTGAGCTCCTGCTTTGTGGAAAGGTAGGGGCTCGAGCTGTTGTCAATACGGCTGGGAGGGTAACGTAGGGTCCATCCTGAAAGAAATGGGATGCATCGCCCTGATTTTGTGCATCAGAGACCATTGAAGAGTTGGGAGTGGTGGAGAAAGGAGATGGGAGCTGAGGAAAGGTGCAGGAAAACAATAGGTGAGAGGAAAATCTCTACAGGGTGAAGCTCGCCTGGGTTTGCCCCTGCCCACCCACAGGGGGTGGGTGCCTCCACGAAGTGCCTAGGGCTGGTACCTCCTGGGGAGGGTGGTTTCCTTCTGCACAGCCCCTCAGGGCCACGTCGGTGATTCTCTGTGCACCAAAAGACCTGTTCTCTCCCAGCTACCCACATTCTGCAGCCCCAGGCTGTGAGGTCTCCACACCAGACCCTGTGCTGGACCCTGCTGGGGTTCCCGCTCCTTCTGCCTTTGCAATCCTGGCATCACTACCTAGGTCCCAAAAACTCTGCTATGGCTTTTACCTCTCACTTAAGTTTTCACCATGGAAGTGTCATTTTTCTTCCCAAGTCTGCAGACCCCTCAGGCTGCAGGGGCTGTGTCCTGCCAGGATACAGCCTCACAGAGGGGACCAGAGGTTCCCCTTAACTTTAACTGCTGCTGGCTGTGAGAAAACCAGGTTCCTCCATCCTCTGCATCGCTTAGAGGCCAGGCGATGTAGGTCTCTGACCAACCCAGACTAATATGGAGAGCAGACACTCTTTATTCAGCTGCTGCTGTTCAATCTGATGCAAAACAATTTGCACATTTACCAGTTGGGAACAAGAACCCCGTTAGCACGGAGCAGAGCTGCTTTGCTCCAGCTGCAACGTGGTTCCCATCCACCGCTTCCCAACACTGGCCTCAAAAACTTCAGGTTCCCATGAAGTCATATAGCACAAGATTTATTGTACACCACTGAATAGTGTGGCATATAGGGGAAATTTGGCCCTGAGGTTTAATATTATCAGTTTTGGCTTCTCAACTTCTGTAAAAGGCTTAAAGCTTCCCTATTTAACTGGTAACTAATTGTCTATCCAGGCACATAACTCTGTCCCAAGGCAAGATGCAAAGAAGAGAGAACCATGCATTTCCTCACCAGGAGAAAACTCCTGTTCCTAGTGGTTTCTGTTTGCGTATGTGTGGAATCGAAACAGATCTGGGAACAATAAAACATGTTTTTAAAATGAGATATTGAAGTTTTCTGAAAAGTACCTTGTAACAAACCATCCATATTTTCCCTCGAGGCGGGGGGGAGGGAAGACATGACCCAAACCAAAAAAAAATCCAAAACTCAGCCTGAAGCTGTATTAACTGCACCCAAGAATTTGAGACTGGGAATGTTTTCTCCTTGCTCCTCTCCTCATTTCACCCCTTTACTCCCCACATCAAAACCTCTTTAGTCTGTACCTGGCTCCACCTGCCAGCCACACACGAGGCCTTTAAGAATAACGCAGAACTGACAAAACTCATTAAGGGAGAAACGTATCGATCCCTGCAGCCTGCAAACTCACATGTCACTTGTGTTGGCCACAGAGCTCGTGTCAGCGCTGGAGAGCTTGTCCCCATGCTGAGCTGTCCTGAATAAGGACATCCACGGCAGCCCCCCCTCTGTAGAAATGGAATTTTAAACCAAGACAGTGTTTTCGCTCGAGTGCATTATTCTGGAGTAACACACCCCCTTCCCCCCCAAAACTCTAAACTGAGTCGAGATGAAGGATTTTTTCTTCAATAGCTTATTCTGGCCAGTTTTCCCAGGTAGAAGTAAAAAAGCACCTAGGACAAGACATTTGCCCTTCTCAAGCAAACGCCGTTGGGTGAGGTGGGTTTGAGGCTGGATGTAGGACTGGAACCTTTGCAGGGGCTTTGGACCATTTTCTCTTTTCCCTTCAGTTGGTCCCTCCACATACTGACTCATCCCAAACTCAAAAAAGTACTGAGACTAAATTCGTTGACCTACACAAGATGCTCAGGTGCCATCATGAAGAATGGGGTAATAAAACCTATGAGTTAAAAAGACTAAATTTTTCCTAGAGAAGTCAAGAAGAGGATACCAGAGCCTGCTTTTGACTGGTGGGCACTGCGGGGTGTTACGTTATCACGTCATTAAATCCGTCCAGAAATTGGAAGGTTTGGTGATGGTGGGGAGGGTGTATGAGGCCTTCTTTATGTGGGGAATAAGCTGTACTAAAAAAAGTTAACATCTGGACTTTGGCAACTCATTGGCAGAAGTGAATTTCAACACCATAGTTCATTACTGATTCACCAGAGATGCATTTGAAGTTTGGAAGAGCTCAGGTCTGCGCCCCGATGAAAGACGCAGCTTGAACATGGGAAAAGCATCAGGAAAAAGAAATGATGAAAGAAAAGTCTGGTGGTCTTGTCTGGTGTTTGGGGTCCTGCAGGTGATAGAAAAAAATAGGAGCAGCCCCCGTCAGGTAAAATGGAAAGTCACGGTCCTCCAGCCCGAGTGCCTGCTCGGGCGGTACAAATCCCTACTCGTCTTTATGCAAAGCACAGGAATGTGTTGCTCGTTATTAACAGGGAATAACAGCAAATGGTTTGTGCTAACAACGTCCCCCTTATTACTGGTGGCAATAAACAGCATGGAAAATAAAAATCACAACAAAATATTCCCGCCCTGACCCCCCTCCCCGGAGCTGCTCTGCTTTATGATTTTATGCTTTGAGTCCTTATTCAGGAACACTTTAAATCAGCAAGATAAATAATGAATCTCTGTCTCCGCTTATCTGACAGTCTAGGAAAATAGGCTCACTCTATACACAGGCATCAGTTTTATATATACTTGGTACTAAATGAATTACATACCTGGGGGGTTCTGAATAAATGATCCTTGCAAGAGGTGTTCTTCAATCTTTTTTTTTTAATATCCCTAAATCTTTAAGATATATAAAGGTCCAAAATCACGTAAGATAATAACCAGCATGTCATAAATCAGTTTTGTTCCTCACGTGAGATTGCTGAATGTCTAAGGAAACAATCTCACCTTTGTAGTGGATGAAATATAAATAATTTGAAATACTGCAACACATCATATTTTCTCATTCAAACGTCAAAGTCTGAGAGCAACACACACCATAAAAACAGGCTTCCAGAAGACTTTTGTTATTACTGAAATAAAGGAATTGAGACTACCTCTCAAAAAAACATGATTCCCTATTTCTGGTCTTCCTGCAATATTTCTACACCTGTATAAATCCCTGGATTTAAGTGCAGTTAATTTCTTAGTGCAGAGTGAGATCTTAATTAGACCTGGTCTAGATGAACAAGTCCCAACCCACTGAAAGCAAAACCTGACTCATTACACCAATTCTCGCAGCTCACGTTCAGCTACTACTACTGACCTTGGTATAAATGAAAAAGATCTTTTTCTTAAAACCAGGAGGTTTGCTAGCAGCTGAAATTTGGAAATGCTTCCTGTTAGGGACGGCATGACAGTTTTTGGGTGGACCTTGTCAAACAGTTGCCTCTGTCGGGGCTGTGTTGCTGAAGAGCACAGCCACTGCATTTGTAATGCTCGTTTATTTGTAGCAGAAGCATAACGGGATGTGAGAGGCTTTGTGAGTTTTATAAAACAAACCTCAGAGCATCCTGCTGAGATGAGACGGGGGAGTTTTATTGTAGGGCTCTACAAACTCAGGCACCAGGTTGCGAGCGGCTGAGAGAACAGGCCCTGCCTGACAGAGGTAACTCACATCGGTTGCCGTGATTTTTATTTAAGGCTTTTGTGAAATCATCATTTCACACACCCCCTCCCCTCAAAGCCCCAGATAACAGAACCGAGTGATTGATTAGACATTTCCTGGCAAAAGACTTTCCAGCGCCTCTGTTCACAGAGGCATGCTTCAAAGGGCAGGGTCGCAAGGTCTGAAATAAAATAAAATAAAGACACCTTCAAAGTCTCTGCTTTTGAGCCAGGCATAAGTTTTAAGGCTTGGAGCCCAGCGATTTGCAGCGTAGAGCCAGGACTGGGATCACTAAACATCACTGTGGTGCTAAATCTCTTGCTTGCCGTAATTTACACATGACAATCAGTGCTTACAGATCCGATCGGTATAAATGCACCTCCCCTTTCCCCTTCAGAGCAGCGCTCAGCCCTCAGTAAAAACTCTTGTAATCCATATTGAAGCAGAAACATTTTCCTGCACAAGTAAGAAAAGCTTTTAATATGAGCCTCACTTTTGCTCTGGTTTCAGGATCTCATTCTGCTTCCAGCTCGGTCAACAGCAAAAGAAAAAAAAAAAGAAAACAACAAATCATGCATTTTAGCTTTCTTATGATTAATATCGCAACGGAAACCGAACCCAGCAGCCCAGACCGACCCCGAGGAGTATGAGTACCTACAGCCCCGGCTCTGCCGGCGCTGCTGCCGCACGCTCCACCTTGGTGGATGTGGAACGCGGCAGCATCCCGCCGCAGCCAGGCTCTCCCGCACCTGCGCTGCCCGTCTGTTCTCACGCCTCCAGTCCCAACGGCATCTCTGCCTCCCAACCGGCCCTGATTTTGGGACTCGGAGTAACCTCCAAGTGCTGTGCAAACTACTGAATTCACAAACAGCTTAAAGTGTTTAACTTGGGTGTTTATATGTACTTTCCCCCCCTCACCCCTTCCAAAACAAGCATGTTTCTGGCTTGGTTGTATTTCTGTGTGGTTTCTCTGGCCCGGCCCTTCCTCTCACTTTTGCAAAAATGGCTTTGCTTGAGAAGCATCGTTTCGTTTGCCTTAACGATGGCAAAGGAAATTTTCCAAACCGGAAGATGGGAGAGGTCCCGACTTCCCAAGCTCTGCCCTTGAGGGTTGCTGGCAGCACGAGGGGCGGCTCACCGCTTGCTCTCTGCCCCCAAACCAGTTTCGCCTGCAGCGTGTTTGACTGCAGACGGTTTGCATGAGCAAACTTGACTGGCTCGGAGGCAGCTCCTTGGGGCTGCTGCTGGGGGGTTCAGGTATTCCCAGTGTCCCTGGAAGATGGAGCAATATCCTGGAGGATTTTACCCATGACATAGTCTCATTAACAAGACAAGGATCTACAGTTCTGTGTCAAAATATGTTTTTAAGCCGGCAACATTTAGTAACCAGGACCTCCGTCTGTCCGGAGCACCACAGCCACAACGCTGATCTTACATCCCAGCCCTGAGCCCTAACAAGAGAGATCCGTCACAGCCAGAAGCGCCGGCAGGAGACGGCCCTGACAGATGAACTTTGTAAAGATTTGCTGAGGCAGTTCAAGACATTCCCTCCTGCTGCTCTCGGGTGCTGCCAGCCCGGTAGCTGGGCAGGCAGAAGGGAACCCGTGCTTGATCTGGGCGCTCCCAGTATGATGCCTCAGCCAAGATGCTGGGCTCCAAGGGCAGCAACTGGGATGAGGTGCAGAGGGAGGGTAATTTCTCCACCCACCGTCACTATTCATCAAGTTGGAGCTGTAAGTTCTGGGTTTTAAACTGAGAGCAGTTAGATACGTACACAAGCAATGCGCCTTTGTGGAATGCAGTGGTTTGTGCCGCATCGTTGGAGTTTGACCCACTTGGCACAAAATGACTTCCCCAGGTGCTCTTTCAGCTGATTAGCTGAAAAGCTGCAAGGCTGTGACACCGAGTGCAATTTTGCTTGAAGCTGATTTTGGAGAGACCTAAAGAACAAGTGAATTTTGAAGGCGACAGAAGCTGCGAGCCTGAACCCAGGATGTTTCCGCAAGTACAGCTGGACCCTGGTTGTGCCCCCGCAGATGGTGCTTATAGCACTCAAAGCTACAGTCACAAAACACATGGTGGCAATTGCTTCTGCTCAGACGAAGATCAGCTATAAGGCAAAATGACAGACAAGTCCTACCTTAGTCAAAAAGAAATAAATAATAATAATCCTGAAAGGCAGCTCCCGCAAGCCATGCAATTGCGGGGCACTTTTACTACCTTAAAACAATAAGAGGGAAGTTCGAGTTTTCCTTCTTTACAAGTGATAACGCTAATTTTCTTCCTACCTTTAAAAAAGTTGTTTGAGTTCAATGGCTTTTACAAGAGGGGGAGAAGATTTATGCCACCTTAAAACAGGGCCACGGACTGGAGTTAGCAGCAGAGGCACCAGGGGCTGGGGACCACCGCGGGCGCATGTAACGCTTCCTTTCCCGTAAGCATTTGGATCCGTACCCTGAATTAAGCACAGTTGCCAAGGTAAGCAATATATTTTGGCCACCAGCAGGTGATCTGAGCTTTAAAGAGCTGCGCGCTGTAAAACAGGCAAAGCAGCTAAATGGCCGCTGGGTTTTGCGGAGAGATGTGCAGACCTTCAGCAGAAGCACGTTTACCCACCTCGGGCTAACGCACGCCAAGAGCACGCAGAGCTGCTGCCTGCTCGCCTTCCCCCAGCGCTCAGTACCGTTGGTATCAAGCAGCTAAAGACATGGAATTTCTTCAGCTCCCTCGGTAGGAGCATTTTCTATCCCGAGACTTGTCAGCTCGCCTCCCCCAGCCCAACTGTTTCACTTTTTTTCGAGGCTCCCACCCCACGGCATCATCCCCACCCCATACTTTAACATCTGGACAGTTTAAAGCAGCATTTCTCACGTATGTTTGCTCAAGCCACACAGAGGCTGCAATTGGTCCTAAAAGAGTTGTGCCAGCAGCTACCGGGAAGAAATCCCATTTGTATCGTGGCTCACTCAGCACTCCTGACTGTAAACACCCGTTTGCCACCGTTTGGAGAACTGCTGGTTCCTCCGGGTCCCAGCCCTGCTCGTAGCCCCCCCCCCCAGAGCATCCCTCCTTCCCAGGAGCTAGATCTGTACCAGACATGCTTTAGAAATCATAAAGGGCCTGATCCAAAACCTGATGAAGTCAAAAGAAAAAAAAAATCAAAAATTCAATTTCAGTAGCTTTTGGACTGGAACAGACTGGCAGAAAAAGACCTGGGGTTTGGCTAACCTCAGTGCACCATTAATTAATTCCTGGATATTCAGCTGCATTTCAGAATTCTCCACCCTCTTTGCGACAAGCATATTTTGATGAATGTTCCCCCAAAGTACGTTAGTTTATCAGTAGCTGCATAGGATTGGAAAATTTGGGCTTTATTGAATCCATGTTCTTCTTCATTTTCCCTGCTTCTGTGTTTTTGCTAAATGAAGCAAGGTAGCTATAAACATTTCTGTTTGGATGTGAGCGGTGGGAATCAGCACTGAACCTTTTGAAAAGCTTTGAGCCCGACTGACATTTGTCAGTGCCCCAGCACAAGCATTTCCAACTTGACAAGCGGAATTTTGGGATGCCCCTGAAAAATCACTGGAAGAATAACTGGTGTCTTAGAAAACACGGGCTACTTCTAGCTGAAGGGTTCCCCCATAGCTTCAGCAGCAAAACCAGTAGGTAGCCGCATCAGAAGAGCTTGGTCCTGGACCTTCTCTGCGGCACCTTTGTTTTGACAGGGCTGGTTGTATTGATGACAGAGGGGAGAGAAACTCCACTCCAGCTTCTTTTCATCCGATTCCCCCCTTTCTCAGAGAAGCGTTCTTTTAAAGGATAAAGACACTGGGAAGAAAACCCACCCCAGTCACTCCCTCTACGACTATATTGTGCAAAACTTGCCTGGCCAGCCTGCCCTCCTCTCTGACCTGTGGGAACCTCCTCTGGTTCTGTTTCTTTGATGCAGGTAACGACCCCGGCACTAAGGAGAAGCAGCATCTGCCCCGGCTCTGTAAAACAGAGCTGCATCTTCTGAGACGGCAATAATATCACTGCAGGAGCCTGTCGATTTGCGCGAGCATGAGCAGACCGTCCCATTTAGACATCAAGATCTCTTTAAATTAGCAGGGAAAACTGGAATGCCAATCTAAGCTGGCTTTCTGTGTACTGACGGTATGATTTTGGATGTATTTTTGCATTGAGCACGTTGACGTAACTTAATACCACCTCTCATCGGTCATGGGGTAACTCAGAGTTGAAGTCATTCTTACCCTTTCAGGAATTTTTATGCCCTTACGGTTCTTAGTTAGAATGGAAAAAATGAACTTAGAAACACGATCTGAAAGCCAAAGGGTTGCAGGTCCAAGTCTCTCCGGCTGGGGCAAACAAGGCACTGAGATTGACTTGTATCAACTCACTCATGGGTGAAAAGCGAGCATGGAAGGGGAAAGCTAAACAGCCAATGTGCCGGTTCTGAGATGCGGATATCGAGAGAGAAACACGGAGCAGCAAGAAAACGCAGATTGACTCTGTTTCCCCCACTGCACGGGGAACGTGGACCAGGGAGGGTGTGAAACCTCTCCTCGGGGTGAGCCCCATCCTGCTCTCCCTAGGACAGGCAGGGCAGGGGGACAGCCTCGGCTGCACTGGGACATCCCTTGGGGCTCAGCCTTTGCCCCCCTCCCCCGCCCCAACTCACACCCTGTAGGTGGGTGGGGAACCCGGCACCCACTGGGGAACGTGGGACAACCCCACTGCTTCGGGTCAGCTGAAAACTCAGAGAGGGGAAGAAAAAAGCAGCAGGGATTGCTTGAAAACCTGAGAGAAGTGGGGTGCTGGAGGTTACCCCGGCAGCCCACCCCTCACCCGGGACCTGCCGGCCCCCGCCCGGGCCGGAGAACGGTCCCCACCGAGCCCGCGAAGAGCAGATTTCTCTCCTCATTTGCTTTGTGCTCCGTACAGAGGTGAGAGAGAGGAGGAAAAAAAAAACAAACCCACCAAAGTCCCAACCCTCCAGCCCTGCCTTTGGGGGAGTGGGAGGCTACTTCAGACAAAACTGTTATCCATTAACATCCAATTATCACTTGGTCCAAGCCATTAATTATAAATCAGTCTCCTAATTGGGATAATTAGCTCTCTGCTACTTAATGTAGTATGACTGATGCGTTTGGAGGGAAGGTAATCACTCCATTTGTTTAGCGTTAGGCGAACAAATCCA
>VZSZ01004004.1:22090-35656 GCA_013398815.1 Ibidorhyncha struthersii
AGTGCCAGCCAGTGTCGTGATTGTCATCCTGGGAGCTTGATACGGTTTTGTATATATTTCATTATTTCCTTTTTATTTTATTATTAATATTTCCTTAAAGTAGTTTAGTTCCTTCTAAACTCTGAAGTCTCTTTTTCCCTCCTCTGCCTCTCTCTTTGAAGAGGGGTAGAGGGGAGTATCTGTCGGTCCCATCTGGGGTCTCCCACGTCCCCAGTGGTCGATTTGGCCAAAACAACGACAATATGACAGTAGTGGATGGGATACATGCTGATGTCCTCTCTAGGAGAAAAGTCTCATTAGAGCGGACAAGACTGACAGTTTCTCTCGAGACTTTGTATGTACATAGTGCTGCCCTCACCTCAAGCTTGGAAAGTAGCTGGGCAAGTTTAATGAACAAAGCCCATTAAAACCCCCAGGTTTGCAGAAGGGTGAACCAAGTCACATGGAAGTTGTCACTTGCTGCTGGCCACACGTCAGTTCAGGACTGGAGCTAGTGACAGAATCTAGGAAAAGGGCTGAAGGAACAATACATTTTTTGGGGGAAAACATCTACATAAAATAGCTCAGGAAGTATATTTTCTAATATTCTGGATGAAAAAAAGTCCAGTTCTTTTTATAGTCTCACTTACGTTTCCTCTCTTTCATCCTTCTTCCCCTCTCCATCTTTTTCAAAATGAAGTATGCCTTTCAAAAAGAAAATTTAAAACATTTCCTTGGAATATAGCAGCATTTCATTTTTTTTCCAGAGTTCAGCAGCATTTCATGTTTTTTCCAGTGTTCCTATCTCCATTTTTGGAGCCAAAATCATTGGGCGAATTTAGACTCAATGTGTGAACCATTTATTTGGGCAATGCTATACTTTTTTTTTCCACAAATTTTCTGGTAAAAATACAGAAAACTAAATAATAATCACCAGTCCTCACTAGGAGACCACATACCCATGCCTTTCTTCCGTGCTTGCTGCCTTTGCATTTTTAATTGTTGTATTATCAGCGGTGACCTCAACGCTTACATGGCACTTCAAAGCCCTGTAAGGACTATTATCCCTTCTGAAAAAGTAGAAGAAAGTGAAAGTCACTGCACAGAGGAATTGGTGAGCTTTTGGTGGGAGAAAATAAACACTCTGGAAAGGAAGCCCTGGTGAGATGGCTCACCTCCAACAGCACAGACCAAGGGCTTTTCTGTAGCAAGAGGAGTTTTTTGCTCAAAGAGCTGCATCCAGCAAAGACAACCTGGGAAGGCAGCATTGCAACAGCCGTAATCCTGCTGGCATGAAGAGCCTTCAGCTCGTGGATTTGTAGAGCCTTCAGCTCGTGGATTTGTTGCCTCAGGAGGGTGTTTGAAGAAGAGACGTGGAAGGGGGCACAGATGTGTCCCCCTGGTGTGGGTGTATTCGGAGCCAGTACAGCGCATGGGAGCACAGGGGTGAAGACGAGGAGGACGACCCCTGCCACATCTCTGCTCTCTGCAGCGCACAGATAGGTGGAATTAAAAGAAAGGAGTCCCACTACTGAAATTCCCCTTCTCTGTGCTTGCCATGGTTTTCATTATTGAAAGACTCCCTATTTATAAGATCCCAGGTATGCTTAATAATAATAAAATCCTAACCATTCTCATAAACACAGATTTATTTATTATTTTTATGCAAGACAAAACCCAGGGACCCACGTGCCCACAGCAATCCCTCCTCTCAGCCCTGGCCTCCTCCCTCCATGGACAGCAGGGCCACTACGAGCAAAGGAGAAGGAGCAAAGCCCGAGGACGCTGGCAGGACACAGCAGTCAGTGTGTCACTGTAATAATCTGCTTAAAGGAAGAGGCCAGGGCATAATTAAATATCCTGGCCTGAAGTCCTAATGGAGCAGCTGGAAGATCTGATGCTCTCCCCATAATAAACTGTAGCTCATTTATTACTGCTTTGTATACATATCTAGACATGAGTTCAGCCCCAAGCCCTGACTCTCCCCATTCTCTATCACCATTGATACCAACCTCCTGTTCTCAGATTATTGTTGCAAATATGACACCTACTTTTATCTACATCTGAGAAGCCACAAAACTAAGCAAACATATTTTGTCACATGTTTACCTGTGGCAGCCACAAAACTATGCATGGAAAAATCATCTTACAAAATCATTGCAAATTCGCAAAAAGAGCTGGCCTTTCAGAATGCACTTTTGTCTGATTTTGTTTTCACAGTATCAAGGAGGATGCTTTGAGTTTCTAAACATCCTTTAGCAATTCAGTGCGATGAGGAGCAACCAGCTGGAAGTGACACAGCAGCTGTCCACTGGGGTCCTCAAAAGAGAGGAAAATGTCTCCTGGCTTGTGTGAGTCCAACAAGACAGAGTGGATGCATTTGCTATCTACTGGTATAACAGATATTTAATAACAGGGGGGTAAGCAAGCTGCTTAAACTCATTTACACACTGTGAGCATGAGAGAAGAGAGTATGAATAAATTTAGGGTACAGACTGAAAGAAAGAGTTGGGACAACAAACCAAACAAAGGTTAAGATGGAACTTCATAGATTTGTGTTGAGGGAAGACAGGACACAAGGGATGCACTCACTGTGAGCTGGATGTGACAACCCAAGAGACCCCGTCCAGCTTTACATTGACCTGATTAAACCTTTGGCAAACAGCATTCATATAGAGTGCAGAGATGATAGAGATAACAGTGGTTAGGATGCCTAGTGTGCATGGCTCACTGATGCCCAGAGGTCTGTTTTGGCTGTACAAGGAGCCTGGAAGTCCAGCTGGGACTAGATGCTCACCTTCTTAAGATGCATAATGGTAGGGTAGTAATTGCACCCTTTGTCCTCCTGTTTTCTCCTCCATATGTTTCCTCATAGTCCTGAATTTGAATAGCTTTCCTTATCCTTTGGCACCAGCTATCTTTGGTTCTTCCAGAAGGTGAAACTGAATTTCCCACTGATGTAAAGCACGATAACTCCACTTTGACCATGGAGTTATGTGAATGAAAAAATGGCAGGAGATCACTCAGGCCTTCAGATACGGCAGACATTAACGGCTGAAGTTCATTCAAATACTGTAGCTTCCACTTGGATTATCTCACCCTTTTGTCAGGTTAATCGAAACGTGCCTGGCTGCCTTATCCCTGATGCTCAAAGAACACACCACCTACTATGACCTTTTGCAACATGCAAGATGTCTTTATTTCACATGCCAGCTATTCATCAGTAAGAATGGGTAAACCTAATGGCTTCCTGCAAGAATGCTATTTTTATAAAGAAAAAAACAATCTAATAAAAGCACTGTCTTAGCAGCCGTCATTTTCTTCTAACAAAAAAATCATTTTTGCTGGTAAGACAAATCAAGTTGGTCTCATAGACCTTTTTTTTTTTGCGGTTTCCAGCTGAACAAATATAGCTGCGAGGTAAATAAGATGCTAATTTTCAGGGGACTGGAATTTGGGAAGGAGCAGATGTTTTTCAGGACTCATTCTTAAGCAGAGGTAGTGGCATGCACCTTTAACATTTGGATGCCAAGCTGTCAGCGAGCGACTTCAACACCACCTTTATCTCTCCTCTTTTCTATTTATACATTACACAAAGCTATTTTTCCTGGGTTCAATTCCATATCAAAGGACCAACTGAATGGATTGGTTTGGGAGGTTGCTGATAGCAACACTGGGGAATCCTGCAAATGCAGTTCTAAAATTTCAGTTCTTTCCAGTGGTATATTAGCTAATATGGGGAAAGCCATGAAACACTTAGCAAGCAAAAGCACCTTGGCAATGCTTCTATTATTTGCAAGTTCAAGCTGGACATAGAGAAGATAAAACTATTATATTAACTCCTTCCCTCTAACCACATATTTCCTACCAAAGGAGACACCAACAACAATGCTCATTTCAGTCTTTCANCAGGCCTTCAGATACGGCAGACATTAACGGCTGAAGTTCATTCAAATACTGTAGCTTCCACTTGGATTATCTCACCCTTTTGTCAGGTTAATCGAAACGTGCCTGGCTGCCTTATCCCTGATGCTCAAAGAACACACCACCTACTATGACCTTTTGCAACATGCAAGAGGTCTTTATTTCACATGCCAGCTATTCATCAGTAAGAATGGGTAAACCTAATGGCTTCCTGCAAGAATGCTATTTTTATAAAGAAAAAAACAATCTAATAAAAGCACTGTCTTAGCAGCCGTCATTTTCTTCTAACAAAAAAATCATTTTTGCTGGTAAGACAAATCAAGTTGGTCTCATAGACCTTTTTTTTTTTGCGGTTTCCAGCTGAACAAATATAGCTGCGAGGTAAATAAGATGCTAATTTTCAGGGGACTGGAATTTGGGAAGGAGCAGATGTTTTTCAGGACTCATTCTTAAGCAGAGGTAGTGGCATGCACCTTTAACATTTGGATGCCAAGCTGTCAGCGAGCGACTTCAACACCACCTTTATCTCTCCTCTTTTCTATTTATACATTACACAAAGCTATTTTTCCTGGGTTCAATTCCATATCAAAGGACCAACTGAATGGATTGGTTTGGGAGGTTGCTGATAGCAACACTGGGGAATCCTGCAAATGCAGTTCTAAAATTTCAGTTCTTTCCAGTGGTATATTAGCTAATATGGGGAAAGCCATGAAACACTTAGCAAGCAAAAGCACCTTGGCAATGCTTCTATTATTTGCAAGTTCAAGCTGGACATAGAGAAGATAAAACTATTATATTAACTCCTTCCCTCTAACCACATATTTCCTACCAAAGGAGACACCAACAACAATGCTCATTTCAGTCTTTCAGAGACATAGTGGCAGACCTTTGAAGACATTCAGGTGTCTCAGAGTACATTAACATGTCCTTAAAAAAATGGAGTATAACCTCCTATTCATTCAGGGATGTATAAAATGAATCTCCCAGTTACCTTTAGACCAAATATATTTGCCTTGGCAAATGTGGATTTTGAAGGACTGTTCCAGGATTACAGGAACACAAAAATCACAACATTAAAATTTATTATATTTGACACAGGTATCAGACTGAGTGTTTCACTGACTTGGTAAGTGAATAGAAATGCCTACACCTCTATATTCCCATTGTAACAGACATGTGACCACCACAAAATACCTCAGCTGGCTTAAAAACATTTTCCCAGCACCAAGCCCATCGCCTCTGAGGTTTTATGCACAAGAAAGGTAAACAAGCACAACTCCAGTCTAAGTTGCACAGCCTTTTTTGACACATTGACTTGATTATTTTGTCTACTTCCCCAAGCTTTTCAGCTCATACTGACTTAGCTTCTCTCAGATGAAAAGTCTGGCAAAGCTGCTGGTGTTTCAAGATCCTTAAAACTCACTCCTTTGAATGCCTCAATGTCAATTATTGCTTATTTATGAAAGGAAAAGCAAAACACACCGACCCAGACACAGGAAATAATGAACAGACAGAGTTCCACATTCATAAATAAAACAATATACTTCCTATAGCTCTTACATAATCTTAAGGGGTTCTTTTGTTTTAAAACGAGCACCATTTTAGTAGGTCTTTTTGTTCTACTACTGTTGTGCTACTTCTAAGTGGGAGAGGTGTTTGACAAGTGAATCTTCAGTAATGACAAATGCAGCTTTTCTTGACTTTTTTAAAAATATTGAGCTAACTCAGAATTACTGAGCTCAACAGCACTTGTGAGTGTAAACTAAAACAATATGTGACTGGTACACATTGCATGAGAATTTATTTAATGTTAAACCCAACAGAAGCTAATGGCCAAACCTAGAGACACTAAAATGCCATTCGTAGCCCTTTGCTGGACCCTCTCCAGCAGATCCCTGTCCTTCTTGAGCTGGGTAGCCCAGAACTGGACGCAGCACTCCAGATGCGGCCTCACCAGGGCAGAGTAGAGGGGGAGGATGACCTCCCTCGACCTGCTGGCCACACTCCTTTTGATGCACCCCAGGATGCCATTGGCCCTCTTGGCCGCCAGGGCACATTGCTGGCTCATGGTCATCCTGTTGTCCACCAGGACTCCCAGGTACCTTTCCACAGAGCTGCTCCCCAGGAGGTCAGCCCCCAACCTGTACTGATGCATGGGGTTATTCCTCCCCAGATGCAGTACCCTACATTTACCCTTGTTGAATTTCATTAGGTTCCTCATTAGGTTCATTAGAACCCTCCCCAGCCCAGACCTGAGTGGCGAGGGAAGGGAATTCAACCAGCTTTTAAAATCTCTGGAAGATATCACAGCAGCTTACATTCAAGTTGTCAGTCAGGCAGATACACTCTTTAAACGCCAATGATTAGCCCTCTTCCCCAATTAGCAGAAGAAGAATCACAGCTCTTATGCAAAGTGGCTATGGAGACTCCCATTAATTTCCATGGACTTGAATGTAAACAGTAATGAAAAGCTCCCGCTAACTTTCCAGGGAAACTCACTTTGAGTGTGCATGTGTCTTTGTGTGCCTTTGCCATCTGGAGAGACCCAAGGCCCCTCTTTCTCTCCCTGAGACAACAGTGATCAGCTTCAGAGCCACCATCCCCAGCAGATCCCAACTGCCCACTCCTTGACAAGCTGCTTGGCTTCTTGGAAGGACTCTTTGTTTTTTAAACTTGGCGGCAGAAGGGGAAGGCAAGGAACATATTTGCATTCACAAAGTAGTTGGGAACAGCAGCAACATCTCTTGCTCCCAAGAAACTCATCACCCCTTGGCAATACCCTGCCCTGGCTGGAAATGAGCACAGAGGGAGGAGGGCTATTCTGTGCTCTGATCTGGGCCCAGGGAAAAGAGAAAGCACGAGGAAAAAAAGAGAGAGAAGCTCTGCAAATGAACAGTCAGCATAAACAAAGCCTATCAGCCCAGGCAAGAGGCCGAAGCACAACTGCACTAAACAAATCATGGTGGAATCAGCAATTGGCAAAGTAATTGGCGTTATTACAGCTGATGGAAAATTTCTGATGCTGCCCATGTTCACTTTCAAAACACTACTCAAACATTTAATTGACTCGGTTTTCATGTAGCTGATTGCTCTTTTTTTTCCTTCTGGAGTGTATCAGGCCTGTATCTACAGACAGAAACTTTCAGTTGTGCTTCCCCGGCTCTGTCCACCGGCCATGAGATGTGGGATGAAGCTTTGCACAAACTAAGCAATGCAGGAGAAATGTGGAAACAGGTCTGACTTGGGAAGTTGAATCATTTCAGCTTCTGTGTTTCCCCAGTTCTTCGTGAGTTCAACTCTAGCACTACCAAATAAACCTAAAATACTGTGAGGTAAATGAGGGGATGAAAATTGCATCTAGTGGTGTCACCAAAGGGTGTTTTCAGTGCTTTAGTCACCATGCAGGTAAAATTGCCTTCTTCTCACACACAAATGCTTGTGTGAGCACTCTCTAGCATATTTCTCACACTATTTGATAAAAATTGAATAATGGCTGAGTGTCTGTAATCAGGAAACACTTCTTCTTCAACTTGCTAGACCCCTTGGCCGAAGAATTCTCATCCTCTGATTTAAGCCCTCTTCCAGAAAACCAACTGTCCCACATAGCTCAGGCCAGCATGGACAAAGAAATTTCAGCCAGAGGCTTCAAAGCCTTTTTTTTTTTTTTAAAGCCCCACAAAATTATTAAGCTGTAGAGAGCAGCCAGGTCCTCAAGGTATATGAAATTGGAGAATGATGTTTGGCTTGGTGCTGAGACACACATTCAGCTTTTTTTTTAACCTCCACTCCCTAGGTCTAGTCTTAGCCCCTTGATCTGCCTTTTGGAGGACATCCAGGTCTAGGAGCAGAAAGCTCTTTCCTTGGCCAAGAGATGGGTCCATAGGGCAGACAAGGCTGTGGAGGAAGGAGGCTATTGCCTACTTCCCTCCTCTGCTCCTCTAGTCTGTTGAGAGCTGTATGACCACAGGCTGCCTTAGTGAGAAATGTCATGGTGACAGTAGCTCTGTGGCTGCATGGAGGGATGGCTCCTCAATTGTCAGGGAGTAATTTTCAAGTACACCTTCTCCCTGGAAGCAGCAGGAAGATTTCTGAATCCACCTGATTGATTCATTCATCAGCTGATTTCACTGGGATATGATCCATTTAGATTTACAGCTCGTTTCCAAGGAGGAGGGAGCCCAGAGAGGCTCATTTGTCATATCCTCCATCATTGCAAATCAAAGGCAGCTCCACGCCAGGAGACTCCCAATGCTGAAGGTAGAGGGCGTTTGGCAGCGTGGATCCCAGAGATTTCTGGAGCTGCTGGACACTAATCCCCTTGTTTTTCCTGAAAAAAAAAAAACCACCTCCCTGTGAAATGGTCTGGTGTGTGATGGCAAAGGATATGCTGGAGGATTTGAAGAGACATGGTGGCCCTTCAACAGCCAGCATTACAGGGCTGGACCGAAGCCTGGCCCTGCAAAGTCTGCAGTAAGGCTGGCCAGTATGGCCACCTGTAACACAGCAAAGCAATTTGGGAACACCACAGGTTCCCGACTTGGAGACCAGAAGGATGGCTTCAGGATTAAGCCCCTGACCCAGGGCTTTTAGAAACCCCCCAGAAACAGGTTGGGGAATGGAATAATTTTAAACATGCAGTTGCCTTTCCATCCAAAACAAATGGCTAATTATGGGTGATGCAGTGCCACAGTCAGCTTTTGCAGGGAGTTACAGTATTGCCCTCCAGACACCAGCACAGGACCTGGTAAGTCCTACAGAGCTTCAGAAGACCGAACCCAAGCTGCCTTTAAAGCAAGTTTGAGATCAGAAGACGACGAATAGGCAAGTTCAACACAGGGGAGGTCAGCTCTTCCCTTCTCCATGCCAAACAGGGGTTACGGAAAATCCCACTAGAAAGAGCCAACAGGCTATGACCAGGAATAAAAATGGAAGGAAAACACAAGCAGCCTCCCGGTATTTATCTACCAAGCTGAATATTTTCCCTTGCAGTTATCACTTCTGAGTGCTTGGCTCTGTTAGAGAAGAGCTGACAGCACCAAAGAAGCCAACGGGGAGATGTCCAGTCCCTTCATCCCAGCATGATGCAAGCCTTTTATTCACACCCCATATGAGCCTGTCTACAAATGGCTCAAGCTTCCCAGTGAAGATGCAGTGGACTTCCAGGATGGGATTTAAGAAGATCAAGATCTGCTCCCAGCAGCAGCAGACTGTGGCTATAACCAAATCACCTCACTTAGTGTTTTTTCTGTTCTCTGAAATGGGCACAGCATCCTGCCCTGCTTTGTGAGACACTGAGATTTATGTGTTAAAAGTATGATATAAAAACTAAGTATTGTCACATAAAGCAAGATGAAGCTATAAAAAGAAGCCAAGGTAATGTGGGTGCCATTAAAATCCTGACACTGAGTGCTAGAAATGGCTTCAATTTGCTGTGATACTCCCGCTGTTCCCTTTTATTAAGCATGGGGAAATATTGCCTTGCAGATAAACATTGTGATGTGGTAAATGTCCAGAATTTAATGGAGTCCATTATAATTGATGAAAATGTACCTTCCATTAGTTTATGAATACCTTATTCATATATTAAAAAAAAAAAATCCAGAATGTTTTCCCTAAGCAAGTGCCAAGTAAGAGGGTAAACAACTTGTGCTAATACACCTTCATCTCTTCCCCAAGGCTGTCTCTCCTGCCAAGGAAAGGCTCTTGTTACACATCCATCAGCCTTTTCCACAGTCCTCTTGCAAACCTCTCCCAGCCCAATGCACACAACCCCAGTAACAGCTGGCCACAGCTGGATGTGTTGATAGGCACCACAAAGCCTTTTCCCACTACTGCCTGCCTGCCTCTGCCAACCCTTCAACTCCCGTCTTCACCTTTTAATGTCATACAGTCTTTGAGCCAAGAACAATAATATATTTGCTTTATGATGCTCCAACTGGGGCAGGGATTTTTACAGACTACTACAATATCATCTTCTTAACTGTGGACATGCTGCTGATTAAAGGGGTCACATGGGCAGTGAGGGAATCTATAATGTCTTTATTTGTTCACAGGAAGGATACACCAGAAGTTCAAGTTTCTGTCTCCAGCCTTAGCCTCTCAGTGCTTTGATCCTGACCACCTTTGAGAATAAAAGGGGAATTTAGCTCTTAAATGTTATTTGGTCACTGGTGTCTCGGTTAACACCATCCATAAAAGGATTGGTTTCTTTGTTACACGGGACAAAGCTGAGACCACAGAGCTGAAATAGGAGTAGCACAAAAAAATTGTATCTTTTTAGCTAAAAAGGGCCAATAATTAACCATGTAAATAAATGAGTGGCTATTGATTTTTAATAACACACTCTATTCTGTTGCTCATTTATGAAGAGGGGTGAAGAGAAAATGTTTTAAGGCTTTGAAAGATTTTTTTTTTAATTAGAGAATTACACATCATGGTGTTTCAGTGCCACAAACACCTGCTGACAGTGTGATTGCAAAACAGGACATTCTTGAGGCTGCAAGAAAATGGGCACAAAAAAAAGAATCCTGTTATCAAGTAAAATATCTGAAGGCTGTGGTTGAGTGTGTGTTTTTTTCTCTGACTTTTAAAAACATCACATCCTCAAATTCAAACAAGCAGATGGCTGCCAGAAGCACTCTGAAACCAGCAAGCCGCTCACGTTGGACACATCATTTTGGTGTCTTGGCCTCTTGACTCTCACATTGATTTTTACTTCATTTGGTTTTGATCCAAGGCAATTGGAGAGGATTTTAAAGTCACCAATGACCTCTGAACTTCAATGATGTCATTTTGGGGCATTTTATCTAAAAGAGGAGATAAGGGCAGAAACAGCCATTCACTCACCATCCAATGAAAAACAAAAAAGACATCATTTGTGGTTTCAGTTGAAGCAGCTGAAGTAAACTGCTGAGGCTATACAGAGAAAAGGTGATACTGCTGGAGGGAGAAATATTTTGAAGAGCGTGCAACCATGGCATCACCTCCTTTTTTGATAGTACACAGCCACAACTGATGACAACATCAGTTCTAACTCCATGTTTTTGCACATTGGCAACCCTGAGTATAAGTCATACCTGCTCCAGGCTGAGTATATGAATTTTTGTCTCTTCCCTCTGAAAGAGTGTAGAAATGTAATCTTTGATATGAAGTCAGGTCTACACCAGTAGATACAGAACCTTGCATTGCATCTCCCCTGCAACTCAGACTGCTCTGAGCACATCAAACCTGACCTTGCTTCCTCCCAGTAAAAGATAGGTGTCTCTTGTTCCTCACATAGACTTCCCAAGACATTGTCTTGAGCTTCATCTCCCAGGTGCTAAATGGCTTGCCATGCAGGAGATAAGATGAAGCTCTCAGATGAAGGATAAGGCTGATGGATTTGCTCCTTGGGAGCAACGGGACCTTTGACAATGTGGGTAAAGGTCACCTGCAAGACAGAACTAAGCTGGTAACATCATCAAAAAAAATCCTGAGGTAGACACCCTGTGGCACACATGCCTCCCACTGAGGGGAGGACCCTGGCCGCCGTTAGTCATGTTCCTCCATATGCTGTGGGAAGTTTCTCAGATCCTGCAGGACAGTGGAGTGTGTGACCATGTTAGCAGAGTCACTCAAGGTTCAGATGGCTCCATGTCAGGAGCCACATGGGCTGGGGTGTTGCTTCTCCTGCAACACAGCAAGGAAGGCTCCTACAACAGGAGTGACTTAAAGAAAAAGCAGCCTCTGGGTGTTTTCCCAGTGATTTCAGCAGGCTTTGTGCAAGGGGCTCTTTGTTACTACCAGACTGCTGCATTCATACCTTACCCTTCTGTTCCATACCATCTGTGAGCACAACAGGTCCTGAATACACTGAATCAAAGATGAAGCCACCTTCCTGATGGGGAAGCTCCTGAGGGGAGCGAGGCACTGCAGAAGGTACCATTTCTCCTGATTTCCTCTTCGTAAGGCATGTGTAAGGAAAGCTGTTTTCCTCCTTCACCTCTGTAGGGGCTTTAATGAACTCTTTCCAGCCATCTGAGGCTCCTGTTTTTACCCTTCCATCATCGTCCTGCACCTTTTCCCAGCCATGGTGGCATGGTGGGGCCACTCCCTTCTCCCAAATGCCTACATCTCCTCACTTATCTTCACCAACGTTATGCACAGCTCACATGCAAGGTTACTTTCTCCCCAGCATTCTTATTATTGAAGTAGAGCCACTTATTAAAGAAACACTATCAGTGACAGTCGCATTTTATAGTGCAGCTGCTGCTCAAATGCAAGAGACCAGAACTATAGTATTCCTATATGAAGAGTACTGTGCCAACTAATTTTGGTGGCACATAAATAAAATACTGATTTAATTTATATGGATCTAGTAAAATCTGAAAAGAGCTTATAGGAAATCATGCCTATATCTCGGTTAATGAAATTCTGGGCTGCTTCTGGGAAGACTGACAATTGTAAAAACATTCTGCCAAACTTTCATTCACAGCTTCATTGCGAAACTGTTATAGATACGGCAAAACCTGTCAAACTCACAGGGGTGTGTGTGAATGGGGAGCACCACATTTTCTTCCTCCCAAGGCAACCTGGCAGCCTGGGGAGGCAGGAGAGCAAAGAACAGATGCTCTTGACACTGTCAGCACACCTCGATGTTGCAGGGCTTTTTCCTCCTGATTGATAACTTGAGCCTGAAGTCACCTCCATAAGCAAACCACATGAGACCTCATTAACGACGTTGCTCACGATGCTTGGAGAAGGCTGCCAGAAGTCTCAAGCCGTCAGTCTGCAGCCCATCTCACTCTTCTCATGAAGAAGGGACATGGGGACGTTGATTAGTTTGGCCAGCCAAGCTGCTGAGCTGCACTGTTAGAGGAAGATACAGAGCAGCTTGATTTTACCAGTGCTCTTTGCAACTGGTTTGCTGCACCCAGGAACCACAGAAGGATGAAATGAAACTATATGCACCATATCTGCAGGTCACATGTGCACTAATACCCTTGTGTTTATGTTTGAGCTCATTATTAAACACAGAGGGAGGGTGTGCAGAAAACATTGGTCCTTGGGGGATAGCATGCCGTAGAGATTTTCAAGCCGGGTGCTCTGCAAGTAAAAGAAAGGGTTCTAGCAAGTAATGCCTGCAAAGTTTGATGCCTTGATTTCTGCTGTGTGGATCAATATTAACAGTAATATTGTATTTCCAGGGCATACTCAACTGACAGAACTATTGATTATTTGGTATGCAGCAGTGCATTGATACTTGAGAGCAAACTGGGACACTGAAACAATAAATGTGCAGTTGTTAACAAGCAACACAGGGCATTGAGTTTCAGTGACACAACTGGGATATAACTTCCTTTGCCTAAAATGGAACATTTTTAACATGTCAAAAATATAATTTACTTATCTGACTTACTGAAACACCTGGGGAAAATACCTTCTTCACTGAAACTTACAGATTAAGGTCATGTTTCCAAATATGTGCCAAATTACATCAATAATTTTGTCCCCACTATGACCAAACACTTGAGGTATTCTTGAAGGGAAAATGTTTTTTTTAATATGTTTAAATATATATTATATCAGAGCACCTTGTGCATGAACAGATTTCAATGAAAGAAAAGATAATGAAACATTACGCTTTGGTTGCAATAGTTGAGCCAAAGTTATTTTTTCATCTAG
>VZSZ01004006.1:1420-19177 GCA_013398815.1 Ibidorhyncha struthersii
CACGTCCCACGCGTGGCCGGGGTCGCCGCGCCCGACGCGTGGGTTCTCTCTGCAGCCGCCGCTCTCGGGTGCAGAGCGGCCCCGGTCCCCCCGCAAAGCCCCCGACGGCGGCACACAGCGGGGCGAGGGAGTCGCCGTCGGGGGGAGCCTCCCCCCGGGACCGGCCGCCCCCCGGCCGCCCCCACGCCCGGATTTCGTTTGCCCCCGCGGCGAGGGTGTCCCCCGACGCCACCCGTGGGGAGCTGGGAAGATTCGTCCTCCTCCACTAATTAGTTAATGAGCGCGGAGAGGTAACGGGTGAGGACTCGTGCCTGACCCACCGCAATCAGCGCCCTGAGGCTGGCGGAGGTTAATTGCACTGAGGACGGGGCTGGACATGGATGTCTGTGTGTGTGTGTGTGTGTGTGTATTTTCAAGTGCTTGCGGTGCGTGTGTGTGCCGGAGCACGCGTGTGCACACGGGGTGCATGGGCATGCATGCGCAGGGCTGTGGGTGTAGTTGTGTGTGCGTGCATGGGTGTGCGCTCGTTTGTATGCAGTTTGTGTGTCTGTGCTTGTGCGTGTGCCAGCCTGTGTATCCAGGCAGGTGTGCAAGTAGGGATGTGCAGGTTCCTGTGTGCACACAGGTGTGCGTGTCTGTGTGTCTGTACCTGTGTGCTTGTTCTCTATTCCATGGGTGCTTGTGTGTCTGCGTGTGCAGAGGTGTTGGTGTGCGTGCAGAGGGGTGTGGGCACGTGTCTGTGTGCTTGTGCATGTCTGTGCCGGGGTGGACAGCCCCGTGCGTGTGTGCACCGCTTGCCCCAGGCAGCCGGAGCTGATAATTGTGGTTGTTACTGTGAGCCCGTTAATCCCCCGAATCCCTTTACCTCCTGCTCACAGGGGATTACAAATTAATAAAAGCAGCTTAGGGGCGGGAGCCTCCAAACACACATATGTTCCTGCCGGACGGCAGCACAGGGACTTTCGCCCGCCCGTGGGGGCAGCCAGGGAGCGGGCCCAGCACCGAGCCCCCAAGAGCCCCAACCCGGCAGCGCCTGCATTGGCCCCGCACCGCTACTGAGCACCCCTGGGCACCAGGCTGCCTTCCTGCCCCCTCGGGATCCCGCATGGCGCAAGGCTGCGGGGGCTGATGGCTGGGTCGGGACTGTCCCCTCTGATGTTTCCCCCTCTGGGGGACCGGTCCCAGCCTGGGGGACAGCTCAGCCCCATATGGTTGGAAAGTAATGCAGGGAGACATTTTGGGGACCAAAATCTGGGGTCCCCAACTAAAGTACCTAGAAATGTCAGGCTGGAGTACAGCTGTGGTATGGGTACAGCACAGGTGGAGCATCACCGTTCCTGCTGCAGTAATGCCAGTACCGCGGTGAGTCCTGCTGGGTACCACCAGCACCGGCTGCACTTGGGCATCTCGATCCTCCCCAGGGCCATGAACAGCTTCAGGGGGGTGGGGGGTGGGCAGGTGATGACCCACATGGACTCGTTTAAGCTCAGGTTTATAAGTGGATTTTTCGTCTGATCCTCTAAGGAAACAGTTTAAGAAAGTGTGTGTGTGTGGTGGTGGCTGTTGTGCAGGACGGAGAGCAGTGGCTGATGTCTCGCTCAGGACCATCAATGGCACGCGCCAGCCCTGCGCAGCCTTTGTTTTCAGCCCCACAGGTCACTCGTGCTATGGCACCATCTCAGCAGGTGCCCCTTTGGATGACCTCTGCACCCTCTTGTGCCCTCCTGCTCAGCTTGTAGCAGGCTTCAAGACACTGCACCTCTTTAAAACGAGCCAGGAGAGGTACTAACTTTGGGTGGTAAGGACAGGGCATGCCTACCCCTGCCCCAGCAGGGCCCACCTCTGCGTTTGCCCTCAAGACATTTAGGCAATGAGCCCATTCTCCAGGTTCCACAGGGGAATGTCAGTTTTCCAGGCAAGGTCACAGGCCAGCAAGGAAACATTTCCCTGGAGAAGCGAGTTGCAGTGCCGAACTTCGAAGAACCTTATCTACAGGCTTAGAAATCTTACTGATTTCTAAAAAGATCCTGGAGTACTTTTGCAGGTAGATAATCAGTATTTTTAACAAGTCACCCGCCCCCCCCTCAATGGCACTGCAGATGCCAGCAGCAGGCACGGAAAGACTCCGACACTCCAGTGGAGGTGAACACCATCACAGCTAAAGAAGAGATGTTCAAGTTTAAGGGAAAGGAAGATTTGTGTATGTGCGTATAGAGAGAGATAATGTGCAAACAACTGGTCAGAAACTGCCAGTTTTTCCATCACTCCTGCAAACATTCACTGACCTTTTATAAAGTTACGGGATAACTGAAAGAAATGGAGTAGAAGTTGACCTGTTCCTGGTACTTTTCCAAATTAAGTACCTACATAAAATGACCAATATGGTTTGAATGGCCGTGTACACAAGCTACCCTTGCAATACAGTTTAGCTAAAAAGAACTTGAAAATACAGGTAAAAAGCCAAAACGCACCACTTTGCCCAAATGTTTGCAATTTATTTTAAACAAGCACATTAGTTTACAGTTTAGTACAAAACAGTCACTCTTCCTTCCTAGAGAGGTATGAGACTGAGTAAAAAACCAAACAAGCCAAAACAGAAAACAGACTTGAAAATGTCAAGTTATTGAATTAAAATAAATATTTAAATTACTGAACTGTTACAGTCACTATTTTCCACACCTCATATGCAATGCACAGACCGAGATAACACACCTCGGGCCTCTGGCTGAGGTGGCACCTCCCATCCAGTTCTGAGCAGGAATAGCAGGACGGATACACTGCTGGAAATTAAAAATTAAGAGTTCTCAGGAACAACATCATTAGGTTTCTTTAGCACTTGCAGCTTTTCTTTCTCTCTTGGCACATTCCGTAGTACTCCTTTTATTTTCTATGCAGTTTTAATATTTCCTTTGTAAAAACATCTGAACAGCAAAGGCGGCTCCATGAATTATAAAGGGCCAAGAAATCCTTCTCGGAAATGACTGCTGCCAGCATGGTGTGATCCACAAATGAAAGTGGCATCGCAGAAACTTCTGTGGTACAACACAACAGACAAAGAAAACCTCCAGGACTGAGGAGAAGGTGCTTTGAGGGAATTTCTAAAAAGGAAACACTTTTTTGTAACTCACCTACTGATAATGCACCACGGCAAAGCAGCATCACACATTCCCCAGCAGACATAATACATCTTTATACTCAAGAGTACAGAAAAGGATGTAATTTGTCATTATAAAGATAGAAAATAAGAACAAGTGAACCAAGATTTACACAACTGAATTCAAAGCCAAGAAAACTTTTCCAGGTGACATCGCTACTAGCAATTAAAGGAAAAGCCTTGGCCAGTTAACTGGCAACAGAGTTAGAGCACCAACACGGATAATCAACACCCTAATTTCATGCTTTTACACTTCTAAGAAACAAAAAAGGGAACTCTGGAGGTTTGACCCCAGCAGGGTCACAGCAACATGAATGTTAATGGTGTGTAGCAATAAAAAAAAATACCTTATTCCAAAGCCGCATCTGCTGCCGGTTTAATGGCAAAATCACCCCTACAAACCTTCAAAGCCTTCTGCTTTCAGGTGCAGATGAACGTAGGCAGGACAAGTCAAAGCTAACCAACTCAGGTCTATATATTGTGTAGAGTTCTAAATGACAGCAGAAATGATTTTCAACTTCAAAATGTGTGACAATATGGACAGCAGGAAATTCAACAAAAATATTAGATTTTCCAGATCCAATACTTGCTCTGCTGCGGTTTTGTTTTTTTGGTGTGGGTTCTGGGTTTTTTTTGAGAAGCTTAAATGTCCTTGCCCATTGGCTGATATCAACATCTCCCCAGATTAGGCCACTTAAAACGTTGTCGGATTTTCAAAACTAAATTTGGAAACTCTGGGCTTTCCTGTTAACAGCCTCCTCCTGGGACCTCCCACTGGATTCCAGCTCAAAGCAAGTGGCACCAACGAGCCAGTCTGGACCACCTTCCACCGCTGGCTCACTATCTTTCGAGTTGCTTACAAGTTGTTTTAATATTACAGCCCAGATGTGATAAAGATAATTATAGGGACTCTCATAAATTCCTAAAGAAGAGAGATGTACGATTGCTCCTTGTACCAGTGAGGAGGTACCAGAGTACCTCTTGAACAGTGAGGGTCCTTAAAAAGCACTGACTGACTTAATGTCGCAGATTTAACATCAAAATTAAAGAGAAACATTTTCACATTAGACCACAGGCAGCAGCAGTTGCCCGCAGGTGCTCCCAGCAGCTCTGGGCTCCACAGAGGCCGTGCGTGGCAGAGGGCAGGAGTCGGCCCTGGGCTTCACCGGGAGAGCACCGAGCGCAAGAGCCGTGGGGTAAATACAATAAACAGTGACCATGGCTTAAGAAAACAACAGATAATGCGCCTCTATGTACATCAGACTAACAGTGCCATGTGAATGGAGATTTTTTTTTCCTCTGACACATTTACAATAACTACAGAAGGTTATTACTTTATGTGTATGTTATTTTGATAAACTTAGGGAACAAGGGACAGTAAATCTTTGAAGCTCAATTTTGTTATTCCAATCGGATGCTGCAGAAAGTCGCATTGCAAATGTTCAGTTTTGTGAACAAACAAGATTTGATTATGAAAAAACATCCCTGATGAGTTTTTGTGCTTTTAGACCATTCTTGTTGCTAGGCTTTAAACTTTTTATGCTAGGGCTTATGATGGAAATAAGAGGAGGACACACTAACAGTGTAACTAGAATGAATTGGCCAGGGACTATTTATTCTTTCTCGCATAACAGAAGAGCTAGCAAATGTTCAATTAAATTAAAAGTTGCAAATGTAGAATGGAAAGGAAAAGCCTTTTTATATAACATAATTAATCTGTAGAACTCACTGCCACAAGAAAACATTGAGGCCAAAACCTATTAGGATTAACTAAAGATTAGGTAATGGATAACTAGAACATGCTCAATTACATTGGATAGGATTATAAACTTCACTATCCAGGACGTGAATTATCCCCCACAGCTAGGATCAGAAAGGAACTCCAATTCCAAACGGTATTTTTTTAACTGTTTTCAGGGTTTCTTCTAATTGCTGCCAGCCAGGACCCCAGATAGATCTGTAAAGGTAACTGCCATATTCCCAGCTGCTGCCACATGCCAGAACGGAGCAGCCCTCGGACTTAACTATTAGCTAAACCCTTCTTGACCCAAACAAGAGGAGCACTCCAGCAGAAGGGCAACAGAAATGGGCTGTTTTAAGTGCTGTACAGATGACTTTACAGCTAGCAGGTGATATTCTCTGAGAGCTCAGAACTGGAAATACCAAGTGAAGTGTTTACCCCACCTTACAAGAAGAAAAATGACTATATTGTAAAGGAGTTATCCAACATCCGTAAGAAACTTAGTATGTCCGGATCTGTAAATTTGTCCTGGCCTGTTGATGCAAGTGGAGTCCCACTGTCCTTCATGACAAATGGTGTTTCCCTTTACTGGAGTTCATCAGAATTGGATTCCACCTGGATAAACACAATAGTTACTCAGCTACTTTTCTGGTTCATAAACGAGTGAGGCGAGCTATCTAATGCTCCATTAACACATCCAGTAGAGGAGCAAAAGTAAAGCACTGGGTCCAAGCCTGTCCTTGCTTACATCTAAACTCCATGAAAACAGATGACAGCATTAGCAATCAGAATCAGGCTGCTAACTGAGATACAAACTGCCCCCAAAAATCTCATCACAGCAGAGACATACACATCCTTGGCTGGAATGCATGGGAGAATGGTAGACTTATTTGAACATGTAATGCTTTCTACTTTAAATATGCAGTGTAAATAATATTTCAGAAAGTCACATAGATTTAGAATTGATTTAATCAGAAGAGAACTCTTGTTTCCTGAAAAAAAAAATATTCAGAATTCTTGCTTCTCCAAATGAAGCAGCCAAGGCAACAGCGTAACTGTTCAGTACTCTGGTCGGTAAAGTCAGCTCTGGATAAATTAAAAAAAAAAACCTGACTTGAAGTACACAAAATGATATCCAATCTCCTAAAACCAGGCACAGTTGATTGCATAATGTAATGTTTACTCTGAAAATGAGTAAAGGATGTAGGTGGTAAGTCATGGAAAAATCTTAACTGAAAAACGCAACACTTACTTCACTGGACATTTTCTGATAGCACTATGTGCCTCAGTTAAGGTCCTTACAGCGAACTCCATATATTAAGCTAGAACACTTGTGAAATGACTTGGGAACGACGGGGTTTTAAACAAGGAATACTGTATATAAAATCCCTGATCATAAATATTAAAGCTGTATCTGGTACTGAACAGCCACACACAATGAAGACTTTGCTTCAGATTTAAACTTCTATACAGATGAACGATAATACTTCACTTTCCACCGTTTAGATCTCATTCGGAAAAAAAAGTACATTATCATTAAAAATAAGGATGATGCTACGTACAGTATGACACACAGACTCATGTCTATGTTTGAAAATCCAATCCCTAAGAATGACACAGCCTGCTTCGTCTCTTTACGGTTAGCTGATTCAACTGCGCTTTTACCGCTATCTTTGACAGGTCCACGATTTGCTATTATCTTATCTAACGCCTTAGATTCTGAATCTAGTATGTTTTCTTTATCCTTGATCTTATTTTCTCTGTTTCCACTTGGTTTCTTCAGTAGACTTTTGTCTTTCAGGTCCCGTGTATCTCCTTGTTCAGTCTCACTGGCGTCAGCCTGGCTTTCAGTGTATTTATATAGAATATTTTCACTGTTATAGTGATACTTCATGAACTGTAGAACTTGGGCTTCATTCCAGCTATGTAATCCTTTAATTTCTTCATGACATGCAGGACAAATGTCTGGAGTTGGCCACTGAACTTTGGGAAATTTTGGATCTTCAGTCAAATCACCTAATTGGGAGGAGGAAAAAAAAAATATCAGAAGTGAATGAACTGGTAAAGCTGAACATCAGACACTTCACTGGAAACCGCAGAGACCATTTTCCACTTATAAATAGTGACATTGGAAAAAAGCCCACAGTACAATAAAGTTTGTATTAAACTGAAGACAATCATGAATACATTTGGAAATTCGTAAGTTTCCTTACAGATGCATCAATTATGTTCCAAAGTATTGCTTCCTCTTTCAAAACACAAACACGGAGTCATAACTATCTTCCTTTTCTCTCAGTAAAAGCTGTAGCCTTCAAATTCTAATACAATTAGATACTACAATTGCCATGTTTTTAGAAGGCATGAAAACACCACCATCTGGGCCTTTCAGGGGTTAACTTGAATTATGGTTCAAAACAAACTGCTCTTTTGCACTCAATACTCTTTAATCCTGAAGCTTGGTTTGCAGGGAGCAGTTTCAAGGCCAAAGAGTTGCAGATATTTTCATGTTTCTATATTGTGACCCATTCCATCCTAAGCTTGCTGTTTCATAGCTTGCATTACAGCACATTTTCCGTGCTTTAAAAAACATTATCATATTTAAGATGTGTTTTTCAGCTTGCTTTTTAGCATTTAAACATAGAATGCTGTCTTGAACTAGATCCAATTTTAGCATTTCTGTTGCTCATAGCTCTGCCCACCTTTCTGTCTTTACGGCAAAGAGCTGAAGGCCGTAGCTAGTGTTGCACTTTGCTCTAAAAAAATAACATTTTAAAATGTGGATGGAGAGAATTTTTAGAACAAAAAAAACAAAAAACCTGCTAAAAAAGCTAATTTATTTAGCTGATTGTTATTAGTACACTAACACTTTAAACATTTCAGAAATAAATACAGATTCTTATTTTATTATTATTTTTATCCTTTTTAAAGGCAGAAAACTTCCCCATGATTTTGAGCAAAATACTGTTCAGGGATTCAAAGGATGCTTAAAAATATTTGTCTCCTTGATATTTACAAGTAAGAGCACGTTTGCCTTTCACGTATCTTAACTAAAGATCACTCAGTCATCAATTTGTTTCAGTAAAGAAAGTAGAAACAAAACATCTTATGGTTAGATTACAAACAGAAAAGTACATTCTAAAGCAAGAGGAAAGGAATAAACAGGGCAAAGCCATATACAGCAATCTCACGACCCACACTTGAGGGCTGTGCCAAGGTGTTTTCATTGACCTGTCAAACATCATTTCGCATTGAAAGCCATATATATTACCAGAAATACAGATGCAGCTTTTAAGGATTAAAATAAGTCACTGTCCGAAAGAGAAATTTTAGCAAACTTAAAAAGCATAATTTAACATTATTATTTATTCCAGTATGTTTATACTTCTTACTAAAAGGGTATTTTAGCCAGCTGTTGCATCATCTAAATCAATACCCATGCGAGTTTTCCAATAACTTAATGTTCTAAATAAGTATATTGCTCCACTACTTAACAACTTCAAGTCAACAGGACCACCTTTTTCAGTGTTCAACCTGGGAATAGTAACAAACATGAGGGGATGTTTTTATTTAATACCTCTTCACTTACTTTTTTCTCCTTGGAGAAAAGAGACAAACTGTTTATACTCACAACAGTATTTAATACTTCATAAATCTTGGGAATTCAGCATAACCGTAATATAAACACAGTATAGCATATTTAAATTGTAACTAATGCTACATTACACAGATCCATAACAGCAGACAGGGATTAAGTGCAAAGAGAAACCAATTTTCTTTAGTGCTTTAGTTACTTGATATCCCCATAACAGAACGGATTAAATACAACCAGTATTTTAACGGTACTTTTAGTCTAACTGAAAACATAGCAACCTAGCGGGGGAACAGATTTTCTTCATACAGTAATTTTATTTTATTCAGTTGCTGATCTGCTAATAGTTTAGGCTCTTTTATCCTAAAAAAGTCTCCTGTTCAATTATCATAATTTTCTCTACAGCATCTCTCCAGAACAAAATGAAGACAGGTTTTAACATCTATTTAAACTGTTACAGAAAGAAATTCAATTATGTTTTATCCACCAATAAGGAGCTGAACTGTATTGCTCCCTTTTGAAAAGGCTTTGATTTCTTCTCCAGAAAGATCCTCTCATCAAGCAACAGGTGAAATCTCAGAAGAAACAGTACCTTTGAGAATGATGAAGTTTTTTCATTATATATCATAAGAGATAACCATGTTACTGGACGATGGTGTATATTTCTCACTCATGCAAAGGTTAGCATGCTGGTCTTTAGAGTTACAGTTGATTGGGATGCTCTAGGTTTTGCTCTACACACACGTACGCTTTCTTGTACACCAATATAATGGTGCAGTTTGTCTTTTGAAGTCAGTATTTAATAAAGGAATGTCAAGCTGGAACAACTTGAATGCACCCTCAGTAAGTTTGCAGATGACACTAAGCTAGGCGGGCGTGATGATCTGCTTGAGGGTAGGATGGCTCTACAGAGGGATCTGGCCAGGCTGGACCGATGGGCCGAGGCCAATGGTGTGAGGTTCAACAAAGGCCAAGTGCTGGGTCCTGCACTTGGGTCACAACAAGCCCATGCAGCGCTACAGGCTTGGGGTGGAGTGGCTCGATAGCTGCCTGGCGGAGAAGGACCTGGGGGTGTTGGTGGACAGCCGGCTGAGTATGAGCCGGCAGTGTGCCCAGGTGGCCAAGAAGGCCAACGGCATCCTGGCCTGTATCAGGAATAGCGTGGTGAGCAGGACTCGGGAAGTGATCATCCCCCTGTACTTGGCACTGGTGAGACATCACCTCGAGTACTGTGTTCAGTTCTGGGCCCCTCACTACAAGAAAGACATTGAGGTGCTGGAGCGTGTCCAGAGAAGGGCAACGAAGCTGGTGAGGGGTCTGGGGGACAAGTCTGATGAGGAACGGCTGAGGGAACTGGGGCTGTTTAGCCTGGAGAAGAAGAGGCTGAGGGGAGACCTTATCACTCTCTACAACTACCTGAAAGGAGGGTGTAGAGAGATGGGGACTGACCTCTTCTCCCTAGTGACAAGTGACAGGATGAGAGGAAATGGGTTCACGTTAAGCCAGGGGAGGTTTAGGTTGGATATTAGGAAAATTTTTTTCACTGAAAGGGTTATCCAGCATTGGAATAGGCTGCCCAGGGAGGTGGTGGATTCGCCATCCCTGGAGGTGTTTAAAAAAAGGGTAGATGTGGTACTGGGGGATATGGTTTAGAAGTGGCTTTTGTCAGATTAGGTTAATGGTTGGACTTGATGATCTTCCAACCTCAACAATTCTATTATTCTAACAGTTATTGTTGTTTTAAACTCATGTTACACAGCCTAATTTGCATTTCTTTGTTCAATGTAAACCACACTGCGTAACACGCCATAGCTTTGTCTTTCAGACACAGCTACCTTTGGTGGGTTTTCCTAAGCTAGTTTCCATACCTGCGAGCCTGTTATTCACTACGTTGTGTTTCTCCCAGAGCCAAAGAACAGCCTTGTCTAAGGTTTTAACAGAATCCATGGACTCTTTAGCCATTTCTTCAAAATGCTGAGCACAAGCCTTGCATCCAAAAAAGTGGTGAATGTATCTCCGCATGATCTGAAGGACTATTTGAGGATTGTCTTCAAGACCTGGGAAGACAGATGATAGATGCATTTAGCACCATCTGGACAAACAACATATGCACTTCAACGTACGTAAAAGTGAACTGTGGGAAAAGGAAATGTTGCTACCTTCTTGTTCCATGCAAATTTACACCTCCACTTTAGATATAAGGAACTAGCTAGCCACTTGTATATATTAAAGATATCCACAGGACATGCGCCATCACACAGAACCTATACCTCAGTAAGTCACAAAGATATTAGAGGGATTAAAAGCTTCACACAGTTTTTAGAAGAAATACCGCTCCCCAACAAAATACATACTACTAAGTAGTTGAGGTGAGACATTTATTTATTTGTTGCCAAATAATTTGGTTTCTAATGTAGAGTTTAAAGTGATCTCAGACAGTACATTTCAAAACATACTGTTCTGAAAGGTTGTCTGAGATATCAGACACAACTACAAAGGAATTCTTCCAAACACACTAAGGTTCAAAAAATGCTAGGTGAGCGATAGTGTTATTAAAAATGCGAAGTATTTATACTGACACATACTAACCCATTTAGTCTATACAATTGTCTTCAAAGTTACCGTGAATGGTACATTAAAAGAGTTAAAGGTCAAGTGTTCTTTACAATGAAATTTCTCCTTTCAAAGAATATTTTATAATTTGAAGGGGGAACAAACTTAGCTACATGAAAATCAGACATTAAAACTTTTTTCAGAACCCCATTATTAGAGCACATTTTGAAAATGTTGAAACATGCAAAATCCCACGCTGTCTACAATTCACACAATTCTTCTGGAAGCACAGACTTTCTCCAATACCTGGCCCAACAACTAAATGAGTATCTATGTTACGCATTTGCCACTACATTTGGGCTCAGACGCTAAGTTACAGTGACCTTGCTACTAAAAAAACCAAGAGCCAAAACCCCTCTGCTAAGTATTTGACAAGGTGCCTGTGATATGTTTGTTACTCCATAACTCTGAGGTATTACAGAAAACCAGAATCTCATTACAGTTATTAATGCCACGGCTTTTTTGGCAGGTACTGAATGCATACACATAATAGCTACTTAGCAACATTTGGACTTTCAAGAGTAACTCAGGAATTCCTTCTAAAATAAATACAAACACATTATTCTTTGTATAACATTAACACTTTTACACTAAAGATAGTGCAAAAACATATTTTATTCAGAAGTAACCTAAGGTCTTTACAGATTGAGAACTTTGTCCTGGGCCTTTATTGTGACAGCAGGTAGTCCCTACATCTGTAAGTGGCTTGAAAACCTGATATAATTCATTAAAAACCTAATGGTTTCATCTCCGTCTCACAGATTTTCTGATTCATGCTTAATTGACCTAGTAAATTACACCAAAATGTACTTAAAAATGTACTGTGCGTTACCACAAACACACACTTGTCAAATGAAACACATTTTATGATGCAGATTGATCAAATTACCGACTCCTGCAGTTGAACACCTCTACCACGAGTAATTTACAATGCAGGGTTTGTAGGTTCTGTAGTAAAGGGTTACTGTGCTTTGCTCACTGTCCTACTCTGGTAGCGAATAACAAACAGTTTGATAGCACATATGCCCTCTGTACATGCATTGTTTCTTGGAAAAAGAATCCTCAACAAAACCTATTCAAAACTATCAAAGTACTTGTTATGTATATAAGAAATGCATGAAGATTGTTATGAACACATTTATTTAGAACAACATTATATTCTTAAACACGGCAGCAAAAGAAAGAGTCTTTAAAGCCCCAAAAAATCATAAAAAGCAAACAATCTCTACTCAGACACTCAATATCTGTGATTGACTAGGCATGTATAAATAAAAGCTATGAGATTAAAACAGATTAAATTACAGTATTAAAAGAAAGGCTGAAAAATAATTTTGGAAAGTTGAAATGTATTTTAGGCAAAAGAGTTTTACAATGTATACTAAAATATGTATTTAAAAAACCACAACAAACCCAATAAAAATAACTACTAGCCAACAACCTTTTTATGGAGGAAACGAGATTCATACACAAATTTAACTATATCTGTTCTCCTGTGTAATGCTACACTCCTGAAAATTCATTTTGTTGGGAGGTCTTTCAAATTCAGCAACAGCTTAAAAAGAATTCAGATAATTTAAAAAAAAATAATTCACAAGCCTGTCTTACTCACACTAGTAGATCCTATTACTGAAAACCACATTTCATATAATTAAGCGTGCTCAGGACTAGATTTCTACAATGATTTTATACACCCTCTGATGTGAGCAGTTCCATTCAGAGTTCCTTTGGATTCCCTTATGCTGATCCCACTGCAGGTTCAAATCACACCACTCAACGTTAAAACACATCAAATATAAACCAATAAAAACATTCTATCAAGAAAGCCATAGCAAGTTCACACTGACTGCCAGACTCTGCAAGTAGAGGAAACTATCAAGAAAAATACAGCTGCTTTAAAAAGAAAACAAACAATTGCAAAATGGCTCATTTTGTTTGTTTTTCTTTTATCAGCCCAGAGATGAATCTTCTATTAACATCTGCCATGTATCATCGTGTAATCCTCCTTTTCTCTTTCCTCCCAAACTACTGCAATTCAGGGTAACCCTAATCTTTAAAGTGGACAAGAACCATAAAACCCTACCTGTGGTGGGAAGGATTAGGGAGTACATCATGCTTTTTAGTAGATGGGATTTAAACAAGCAATAAGGAGAGGAAAACCTCCCAAGACATAATCCGACAGTCTCAGACTGACCCAATTCTTTCGCCATAAGAAGTGATCATCACATATCTGTCCCGATTTAAATCGATGGTTAAGTGTGCCAAAGAGTTTTCAGGTTCTACAATGTATTTTTAACTTCAGATTGACTAGAGCTCACGCCCAAAACATGGGAGCAGTTTAAGATGCAATTTTGTATAGTTAAATATTAAGAACATTTTTACTTTTAATTAGAACACTTTTGGCAATTGGGACAAAAGGAGGAATTTAACTTATGCATGATGCTGTTGAACAGCACCTAGTACAAAACCCCCCAACCTCACCAGGCAGAGCACAGTACTAAATTAAAGGGATTCAAGGTACTGTCCCACAAATAACAAACAAAAGACAAAACAAAGAGAGAAACAAAAATCAACAACAGGATGATTAGCTATCCAAAAAAAATCCCTATTCTGCAGGATAGTAAATTTTAAGAACAGAGATTTTCACTGTCATTGCAAGTAATGCTGAACAAATATATGTATCCATAATTTGAAATAATAAAATAATTTAAACATACAATCAGCAACTGACAGATTGCAAATTTCTGAGTTTTATGATCTAGTAGCATTCCGTCTAGCATTCTTATATTCCTTGAAAAAAACATTACAAAGGATTTAAATGAAAACTAAATAGAACTATAAGCACTGTCACGGCAAGAATAAAACATACGAAGGCCAACATTTTAGCATTAGTAATTCCATTGTGCAAGGAAAATAGATTATATATCCAGCATGTTTCTTAAATAGGAATCATCACCAGAATATTAACACTCTGCTTCACAAGATGCTGCAAGTCTAAAAATAAGCAATTTTACAGAGTGCTTGCAAATTAGTATATTGCTGCACAGATTAATGGACACTAGGTACATTCAGCTGAAAAAACCCCCAGTCATAACATTCGGTACTTAAGCAATAAAATTACAGAATTGTCTAATGGTTGTACAGCTTTCATAGCTACTAAACTGTACAGTTAATTTAATTTGAGAAGAATGAGATTTAACAGTGCAACCTCATGTAACCTAAACAATTTTCATTCCTCTTCAGGTAGTTCAAAATTTCTTCGCTTGAAATTCTCTCCTTTTTCTGCTTTATTGCTCACATCTTTAAGGCCACATACTATATTTACCACATTTCTAAGCAAGGACAAATTGACACGCTTTCTTTCAAAGCCTCCCTGCTGCAGTAAAGCTATGCTCTGACCCCTGCTGGTACGAACCTGAAAGCTGAGCCTCAAAAGCCACTGTCCACCTCCAGTGTATTAGTTGAGTATTTACACACAAACAAAAAAAATCCTTTAATCCATTACTTTTTCTATTGCACAGAGGAACTGCTGTACATATTTGTCTTGCCCTTCAAATGTCTCATATAACTATGCTTACCTGTATTTATCAAAGCTTTCGGTCGCAGCGCAGCTTGAACAGTCAGGGTATGAAACAACTTCCATAGGGAACAGGTATAACCTCTTAACTCTGGTCTGCTGCCCTGACATCCAACCCACTGAACTTTCTTAGTGAGAAATATCCCAGAAATCTGGGAGGGGGGAAAAAAGCATTTAAGATACACACAGCACTGGGACCTATATTCACTACTGAACATAACAGCAATCACAGTTGATCCTACCTTGAAATTGAGGTGATCCAAGGATAAAGAGTAGTAAATGACTCTCTGCACTTGGTGCTAATGAATTCATGCTTAAGGCAAACAAATTCTAAACTTGTAACAATCCTTAAGTTTGAGATACTCTGATGTACCATTATAATACTCATCCCTGTTGCAAACATATTACATGATATACAACGTACTGTCACTGACGTCAAATCTACTAAAGTGCATATCACAAATATCTAATTAGCCTGACAGAATACATTAAGTAGCTTCACTTGTAAAGTCTTTGGTTGGTTGGTGGGGGTTTTGTTTGTTTGTTTTTTGTTTGTTTGTTTTGTTTTTTTTTTTTTTTTTTTATAAGAACAGTATGAACACAACACAACCAAATACTACTGTAAACTCTGACAGAGCTACAGTTTCCCTGGGCACATTAAAAATTCCATGTTACTCAGCAAGATCTACATGACTTACAGTAGTAAATCTGAACAGGCTAAGATGTAGAATTCATTACTATTTCTTCTTAAAATAAAAACATTACTTATTCATTATACCTAAAATCCAGTGCAAGATTTTAGTTTCTGAGACTTATCTCACTGCTTCCTAAAACACACAGGAGGTTTCCAAGTGTCTGATAGCAATCCCATTTCATGGGAAGAAAGATTCATACTAACTTCTGTACAAAGATGGCTCTATCACAGGGTTTTGCCTTACCAAAGCGAGATGGGATTCATAGAAAGGCCTTTACTGTGCCAGGAAATTAAAGAGTATTTTGGAAAACTCTTCAGGAATAACGCCCATTTCAATGGGTAAATTTCCCATCACCCAATCTCTGACCTTCAAGAGAATCCGGCTGATAGCAGGCAGAGCAAGCAAAGGCAACTCAAAGATCTGCTGGGAATCTTGAGTCATTTGAAGCTGACGTTTGGGAACACGTATATGTTAGCAATTGCTTGCTCATTATAAACCAGACAGGATTGTGTATTACGATTCTCTCATTTCAATTCCTTCACGCAGCTTTTTTGTTCTGGTAATGATTTCACTTTATTTTCATTTTAACCTTCTTATAACTCCATTATGACTGAGGGACCATCAGTAAGTGATGTCTTAGATTTACATAGAATCTTATCCTTTACTAATGCTGTATTTTATACTGGAAACTACTAACAGCTTACCCGCATTTTGTTGTTGACCAGATCTAGGATAGCATCATAAGGGATTTTGTCTAATGGAAGGCTCACCAGCCACTCTTGCAAGGTCTCTAACAACTTTACCACAGGCTGACGGCCAGGAAAAAGCTGAGGGGGGGGAGAAAAAAAAAAAAAAAAAAAAAAGAAAATACCCATACTTTAGAGCACAAATCTCATTAGCAGCAAGACACTTTTATCTTTATCTAAATGTGTTTTTCCCATCTTTAAAATGCTTCAGATTTTCTTTTGTTATAATCAAATTAATTACTTGTTCTGCTTTCAATAAAAAGCCATCTCACACTAACTCTTGCTTACAAAATTTAAGAAGTTGCACACACAAAATGTTATCCAGTAAAACGAAGCTACTCAACAGCAGGCAGAAATGCTACAGAACAACTTTTGACAAGTCTATGTAGAATTTCGCATTAAGGTAATTCAGATCAGTGTATTCAGCTCAGAAAGGAGCATCAGACATACGCGAATCAGAGAGGCTGAAATCCTTCTCACTGTTAGAAGATTAATCACAGAAATTAGTTCTTATAAAATGTTTATTCAGATTTCTGTAAATGTAAATGATGATGGTTATCTAGAAGACCATTTTCCTTTTCAGATGTATGATAGTGATTTCCAAATCACTTTGGAAATAGCGACTACCTTAACTTGCAACTTAAAGAAGTCAGAGTCTGGCAGATGAGTCTGAGGACCTGTAAATCAGAGGTAATGTTGTTATTTTACACTAGAAATGGTGTCTTGCTTTAGTGATGGTTGTAAGTACTATAGAATTAAGTAGAGTATGCGTACCGTCCTCTAAGTACCCTTCCAGAGGGAGCGGTATTTCAACAGATGGGGAAATAAAGTCCCCATATCTGCTACATTAAATAAAGCAGTTTATGACAGAACATGCTATAAATATGCTAGTCATTCTGCAGCCATTGTCCAACTATCGATAACATATCTAATTCATAGACTGCTTACTTGATACCATGCAAATCTAATGGGCAGAAACTCCCTTTGGCTAATTGTTTTGTATGTAACACAAGGGGCTGTGCCCATTGTTTGGGTTCAAAGACAACTCTTAAATAGTCTGTAAAAAACTAGCACACCTCTGCACTACTGACTGCATACTATAATTACATTCACTCCTGTAGAAGCCCCAGAATATCATGCATTACCATCTAAAAGACAATAGTGTCTCAGGTAGGTATCAGTCTCATTGAGGATTCAAAAGACAATGGACTTCTGCACTGATTGCCAAAAACCCTAATTCTACAACAATGAGAATTCCCCAAGTAGGGAACCAGAAACCTCTGTGATTTATCATCACTATAAATGCTGTTGCACAGGAGGATAGTATAAAAAGTAACCTAACGGGAAAACCTGAGAATCATGAATGAGAACTATGAGGAAAGTGTTACAGAAGAACACAAATAAAGGACAGCAGTCCCCACTCGTACACTGCCAGTCTGGAGATGAGCATGCAACTAAAAGAGAGCATTCCCCATTTTTGCACTAATAGCCAAGGAAGCAAATGACATCAGCTGGCTGGGAGCCATCAGGAAGAACAGAGGATGTTTTAGGGATAATATGATGGAAAGATTACCACTACACTTTCTTAAAGAAATGAGGCCAGCTAGAGATTTCTGACCTCTGATGGCTTGCGGGGGGGGTAGGG
>VZSZ01004006.1:19212-33628 GCA_013398815.1 Ibidorhyncha struthersii
TCAGGAAGTAAGTGTAAAGAAACATTAGTCTTTTCAGTAGGCTGACATTATGAAGTTAAATTATTCCTTTTTTTTTCACGTCATATCACATTATATTGTATATACTGTCCCTTCACTCAAATGTGATATGTAAGCATCTTTATTTTTAAAATACTCGGTTATATTGAATACCTCAATTATTTTGAAATACCCAATTAAATTCAATAGATCAATTATATTCAAAATTTAGACCAAAGTTACTAGTTAACAAAATCCAAAAATCAAGAATGAAAAACAAAGTTTTTTTTAATCCCACTCAGTTACAATAGCTACTTATCCCGAAAATCTGATAAATGGACTATATTTACAGTGTTTGTTCAATATGCTGCAGAATACTTAAGCTTTATTTAATTTTGAGCCCTCTAAGATTAAATTAAAATGCATTTCAGCCCTGTAAGTATGTCAGAACAGCATACAATAACTCAAAAATAACATTTAAAGAAACCCACAAAACTATTTTTTTAAGATAGTGAGGAAGCATATACTTAAACATTCTGAAAGACATTTTGAGAGACTTATGTCACATAATAAATTTTATGTTAGAGTCACTTTATTCTTACAAATAATCAAAGACTAGAAGTGTATACCTTGGCAGAGACGGTAACAAAATCCTTGAAGGTCTTTAGCTCAGCTCCCTCAAGTGTCTTGTGCGTAGCAAGCTCTACCCTGAGCAGGTAATGCAATCCCGATTCAAGGTCAGCCATGTACAGCTTAGATCTGAAAGACACATATATAATGTTATAAAGTGGCAGGTTTCTTTCGTTCATTTTCTCACCAGTCACGAAGGTAAAATTGATATATAGTAGGTGTCATTAAAACCTCAACATTTGCCACTCCACAGTGATTGCAGTATACCCTACGCCAGTATGGGAAGACACAGCAGTTACTTCAGGTGCTCGGTATGGTGAATGTCAAGTTCAATGAGTTTCACCATACTCTCTAAAAAGAGTAATTTTATGTCATTTTGTTCAGAGTTTAGACGAATGAAGCATAACCACACATAAGCATTTCTTTTATACTTGACTGAACGCTTTGCCTCCCAGCCAGCTTTACCTTGTACCAAAATTATAACCCTGACATTGTCAGCAAGGAAATAGCTAGTGTAAAGAAATTATAGCTTCTCTTCAGGATTGACCACAAATAGAAAAATGACATGCTATGAGAAAAGGGAGACTTTTGTTGAACAAAGCAGATTATGCACAGAGCAGGAATGCAAACAAGACTAAAAAAGGTCAATGTTGGAAAGGACTGAATCTAGAAATCCTCTCCCAAATGCAGTAGTTTTACTGTAGGTTCTTGGCACACAAGTTTAACAGTCCATTTTAATCACACCAGCTCTTAAGACAGAAGTAGGTGCCTTATGACAGGTATAAGTAAACCACGTAAAACAAATCAAAGATTTTAAGAGTTCCTTCTCACAACCAAATAACTTCATAGCAACAAAAAAACACTTCACAAAGTATAAATGCATCACGTAACCCACTCTGCATTTCAATGCTTTCAGAGTACGAACTTTAGGCAGTATGATACAGAGCAATGTAACTGAACAAACAGAAGTTCACATAGTTAGAGTTAACACTTCTTTTAAGAGTTGAGCAGCAGTATTATTTCTAAAAACAAACAACATTAAAAAAACAATCATTCAAGAAACTGGCTGGCCCCACCTCCTAAATAAAATGCAGGAAATAACACACTGAAATGCAGAATAAACTATATTCTTAATAACTTAAATTACAGACTTTTTCTGAATTTATCTCCTTAATAACGTACTCACTTAAGTTTTAAATAACAGCAAAATTTTGCTTCAAGTTCCTTAAAGAGGCATCCATATCAATGCATGAGGTTCTCCCAAAGGATCCTATTTAGAAGATACTCGGACTGGAGATTCATATCAACAAGATTTTGTCTTGCTGGAAAGCAGCTCAATTTAACTAAGTTGTTTTGATAACAGAATGTTTCATATAAAATATTTTATAAGAGTCATTGAAAGAGGATGACACTAATAGTGTCTACAAAAGGAAAATAAGTACAAAATGAAAGCACTCAGTCCTACATCTTTTCCATCCAAAGATGCTGAGGGATTATCTCTCTGCAAAGCCTTTGCATCCTTCTCTCAAACAAAGAGGGAAAGAGGGTGAAGATAAACCTCACCGGATTTTGTATGACAAACATCTTTTACAGCGACTTTAGTATTTTCTATTATACTTGCATTTGACAAGCACTTTTTAGCAGGCATTACTTCACTATTACACACACAGAGAATTCTCGTTTTCTACAGAATGTTATAGCTAGTTGTTTTACTATTTATTTTTTCAATTACGCCAATTACTTGCTGAAGTTTTCCAACAATTCGAATCACTGATCTATATATTTCAGGTAATGGGTGATAAGTCCTGGGTATTTTTAGGTCAGTTAACAATTAAGCAATACTTTTGGAGCAAAACATTCCTTCCGTAGCAGTGTAGATGCTTGCTGTTAAAACCAAATACTTCCTCAACTAATTTCACCTCTGAATTGTTTGAAACACTGCTCACAATTGGAAAGAAGTTGTAACCTTGATGCTGGAATTGAACTAATTCACAAGCGTTAACTGAATATACTTAGAAATGCATGAAGTTGAAGCAACAGCTGAAAGCACTGCTTTCAGCTCTGATGCCATAATTTCTCCAGTATTAAGCATGAACACCTTTAATTTTACTTGGCAGAAGAATGCAGATCATTCAGTAGTGACCAACCTGTTCAACTCATGGTGCACCACCTGGGATCGAATTAAGTAAAATTTTGAACTGCACTAGGATTTTACAATAAACAACAGCACAGCTTCCCACGTGGCAAGAAAACATTGCAAGCAAATTTTAATAACCAAGCACTGATCTGAAAATCAAGGGTATCACTTACTTATCGAACTCCTTCCACACTTTGATTTCTGTACTCTCCTCTTTGTTTTCTTGAGCAGGTAGCTGAAGTGGCAAAAGAAGTTTTTTTCTTACGCCTGGCAGTGACTTTAAATACGAAGAAAAGAAAGACCGTAGAGGCTTCAAACTGCATATAAATGGACCAAGTAAAGATTACGTTTAGTCTCAGACTAAATGAATATCCAAAGCAAATTAGTATATTTTATAAAATAAAACACTCACTTTGTTTTATGTTTCACATGCAACATGGTATGTTTTGATACAAAGTGAAATCAAACAATGTTCAATTTAGGAATAGTAATAACAATCATTTGGATTACTGGTATGAAATTCCATTCAAAATAAGAACACATCACGTTCACCAAAATTTCAATTCGCCTTACACAGGTAATGTTCACATGGAACAAGTATTTTGACTTAGAAGCAAGTTTATGGTTTGTTTTTTTTTGGTTTGTTTTTGTTTTTTTTTTTTTTTGTTTTTTTTTTTTTTTTTTTTTTGTTTTTGTTTTTTTTTTTTTAGGAACTTTCATGCTTCATTAATTTTTTTCCACTTTTGTTCAAAAGTGTTTTCCTTTCAGAAGTATCATAGTAATAGGTTAAAGCTATAAATAAGCAAGAGTGGTAAGCAAAAGTAATATTAGGCCTCTTATTAATAAAATAGAGGTAACAATATTAAATGCTTCATTAAGAACAACCAGCTCGTTGCTTTCAGAATATCGAACTCTGTATAACAAACATTGTATTAGAGCTTTTATTTCCAGTCAGAAACACTCCATCTACTTCACAAGTGAGTTTTGTCAGCAGTATAAACTCGTTATTGTAGTTAAACATCACAAGGGTTATAATTAACCACCACATTATTTTGGCTAATCTTCCCTACTATGTGATTAAATCTAACTTCCACTGGCACAACTCATGTCTGTGTATTCCACGCACTCACAAAGAGTAAACAAGAACAGCAGATAATTTAATAATTGATAGAGAGTGCTCAAGACAGGCAATTTTCAAACAAAGTAAAGGAACACACAACTTCATAGGAAAGACATGGACCTGTTGGAGCAGGTCCAGAGAAGGCTGCAAAGATGCTCCGAGGGCTGGAGCCCCTCTGCTGGGAGGACAGGCTGAGAGAGCTGGGAGTGTTCAGCCTGGAGAAGGGAAGGCTCCGGGGAGACCTTAGGGCCCCTTCCAGTCCCTAAAGAGGACCTACAGAAAAGCTGGGGGGGACTTTTAAAGGGCATGGAGTGACAGGATAAGGGGGAATGGCTTCAAACTGGAAGAGGGGAGACTTAGATTAGATATTAGGAAGAAATTTTTCACTGAGGGTGGTAAGGCACTGTCCCAGGTTGCCCCGAGAAGCTGTGGCTGCCCCATCCCTGGAGGTGTTCAAGGCCAGGTTGGACGGGGCTTGGAGCAACCTGGGCTGGGGGGAGGTGTCCCTGCCCAGGGCAGGGGGGTGGCACTGGATGGTCTTTAAGGTCCCTTCCAGTCCAAACCATTCTATGATTCTACAATTCAGTCAGTACAATGTATTGATTACATGCCAGGACACAGTGTCATTATATACATGCAAAAGAAGGTTATAGAATAATTTACTTTCTGTGAAAGGCAGCTATGGAAACTCTTTTTACAGCTTAAGTGAACCTCCCCATATCCCTCAGAACGATAACTACTTACATGTTAATTAATCCATGGGACCCATTTGGATGCATAAGATAGCAGGAAGGGACTGAGGTAATACCAAGTTTCTCAAGAAAAGGCTTATCAAAATTCAGCGTTCTCTTTACAACAATATTTTCGTACTGGATCAAGTCTAAGATAACCTGGATAATGAAAAGATGACATGAATAATAGATTGTTCAAGGAATAGCCAATCTTGTAGACAAGACATATAAACAAGTGAAGTGCATCATCCTTTAAGGCTATTTTTAAGCTGCTCGCCAAGGAAGTACATCTACAAGTATTCTGTGTACACTAACAATTTCAGTTAAAGATGATTTATTCTTCTCTGGAAATTATTTACTCCTATCTTCCACCTTTTTCTTGCTCTATACTGATCTTTTCCCTTTGAAGTCTAACATCTGAAAAAAACATAAGAATGAATAACAAAATGTCCTCATAAACCTCAAAATAGCCCAGATGATATTCCAAAGGCACCAGCAGGTTTATGTTTCATGCTATATGTATAAGAGTCTAAAGGCAAATTTTCAGATAGTGAAAAAACATTTATTTGGTCCTACCACTTTAGGGAATTCTCATGTCAAAGTCCATGACTTAGAAAAGAACTAAGGGCTTACAGGAGTTAAGGCTTTGCCTGGCAAGCCCTGCCAAATCAAGCTGTGTAGCCTATGGTGTCATAGCACCCAGCTGGCTGTTCAGCTCTTTTTGTTTACCAACCCCACAGCAGAGACTCCGTATAGGAATAGATACCTATATCTCAAAAGTTCCAGTTCACAGTCCAGCGTTTTAGCTCAAACCAATCTCCACCAGCTGTTTAAACCTGATGCTGGGGTTTAGCATTAGAGCAGCTGGGAGCAGGCATAAATTTCTTTGTAAGGTGTAAACTTCAGCAAAGGGTGGAAGAGGCAGAGGGTGGCAAGACCAGGGTGCCTCAAAGATATGCCAGGACTCAACTATCAAAATTCTTTGCCAACTAGAGCCAAAGTTGCACTACAAATATGATGACTCAATGATAAGTAATGAAAGTTTGCCCTTTTAAAAAACATTAAATACTCATTTCTTCCCTTCTTAAATCCTTCAAGATCCCACTGTTAAAGGCATCCTCTTTGCCATTCTAATGACCACATTCCTCACATCCTTCCATTATAACCTATGTTCTTATCCCACCATTTCAAATGTTCCATCCTTACCTATAAGACCTTTCATGTTTCCCACTCTCCTTACATTTCTACTTGTCATTCTTTCACTTTTACCCCTCTCTGCTTCTTCTATTTCTTTTTTCTGTTATTCTCACAGTTTCCACTATACCCTTTCAGGTGACTATTATCCTCACTATGTTTTCTCTCACTTTCAAACTTGTAACTTAAGAGATCCTTCCTTCCTTTCAGCAGTGACAAATGCATGGCCTTCCCTTCTTCAGCTCTTGTGACCCCTATTAGATTTTTCCATATTGTCTTATACTGTAAACCTGAAAACAATGTTACTTTCTATTTCACTAAACTAGTACATAAAGCTAAAATACCTTATAACATTAGCAAATATTTTTTTCTTCTGAAAGCAGACTCCACTTTCTGTTAATCAGATGATAATCAGTCTTTCCCTATAACAGCCAGTCAAGTTCAAGCGAGTGTGATAAAACACTGAAGAACTTTATAATCATCACCTTTCTTCTCTTCAGTAATGCCCACTTGTTTCAACACAGCAGCCTCCAGAAAACAAATGTCTAGAAGCAGCCTGCTTCTCAAAGGGATTCTCACTTTTGGCTGCACACTCTCCTCCACTTATGCAACTGGGCCATCTCAGCATCAAATCTAATTAGAAACATTTCACAGACATTGGATGTTTCTACACAAATTATGCCTAGATAATTATGTAATTTATTTTCTTTACTTATCCTAAATCTTGGCAGGAAGAGAAAAGTATCAGTTGTCTAAGCTAACAGCAGGCTCATTAGATGGTGAAATGATGCCAAATCAAATATTTTATTGGGNAAAGATTTCCACTTCTTCAGTGCCTCAGATCTGTGAAAATAATTTTATGCTATCATCCTAATTTAGAACATAGTTTCCTAAAACCTACATGTGACGAAAGAGAACCAGAGCATTTCAATTATTATAAACAGTTGAAATCACAAAAGTTGCCCAGAAGAATGAATATTATGAATGGTTCTCTAGCAGTAACAAAACAATAGCATCATCTAACAATATTTTTTTGTAATCTTGAAAGACAGGAGAATTATGTTAACAATGAAATTGATAAATTAATCTTCCACTAAAATGTGAATGGAAGAAGTTAACAGCACATCACACTCATTTGTAAGCAAGTTCCTCTGTGTGACTAAATACAACAGCCCTATAGAATTCCTTGACTTTGTGATATCTCGAATATGCACAACCTGCCCTTTATAACCCTTTAATTCAGTCATATAATCAGAAATTGTGTTGCTTGGCTAAATAACATAAAACTCAGCTGTGTTATGGTAACATTCATTAGGTCATTCGTAAGTCGTACATTACCTCTCGTCCAACATAGGAGTTATTACTTTCAAACACAATGGCAGTATAATGATGGCTGTTCTTGTCAAAAAGAGAAGTAATATCACTCGACCTTTTAAGGAAAGAAAAGTTATTTAGCACAGGTAGAATGCAATGCACCCACTGACAGAATTTCCTTTTATGATCTCACAGCAGAATAATAAGGAAAAAAGCTTACTTCACCTTTAACAGGACCTTCTACATTTTATTTAATTAACATAGGAAGCATACACCAGCTGTATTTTAAACAAGGAACTTACAAAACTGGATCCAATGGCGGGCAAGCGGGTGGTCTCAACTCTTGGGAATGGTTCTGTAAGAAGTCAATCATCATCTGACGAACTGTTTGCAGCTCCCGATCTGCTCCTGCTGAGTACAGGTTAAGAAAAAAAAAAATACAATACTTCACAAAACTGGGAAAAAAGTACTCACATATAGGTTTTCATACATTCTCATACTTATCTGTGTCAGGTTTGTGTTTTAAATTTGAACTTAAACAGAATACTATTTGGCTGAAGAACAGGGACTAAGGATTTAGTTGTAGGATTTAATTTTAAAGTTGAGATGAGATCATATTTAAAAGTTGTCATCCCACCCCAAAATTAATAAAACCTCAAGACTTTTCCAAATCTAACCATCTGCCTGCCTTGCTGATTTTCTCTTTAAACAACACTTCACTCTAAATCTGTGCTCATTTTCACAATAGTTGGTGTGGGCAACTTCAGTAGCTTTTTTGCAATAAGTATATTCATCATGCATTAAAAACTGCAAAGATGTACCATTCTTACCAAATGGGCCAGGTGAGGTTACAAAGCCATGTAACAACATGAGGAAATAACTGACGTGTGAGGATATTTTATTTGCTTTAAAAGAAAAAAATTGAAAAGCAGAAGCTCTCACAAATGCCAAGAAGTAACAGGTGCAACTACAGTCTGCTTCTATGCAAAGGGTTAATGGTGCAGGTGGTCTCTCTTCTGACCTCTGGCCTTTTAAATGTTAATCCATTGAAAAAGACAACATTACTTTTGTCCCCAGACAAACCACCTCAAGCTGTGATCCTGTCAGACACACAGGATCAGCCTGTTTTCAGTTAGTCAACGTCTGAATAGGGGTTCTCCCAGTGAGATTCAGGATGCCTGGAAAGTGGCCAAGGGATCAAAAAGCACCAGCGTCAGGGTTTAGCAAATTGGATCTCGTGAGGTGTGTGGTTGAAAAAAGGAATTTTAAAAAATTATCTAGCCATTTGTGAAAATTAAGAACTACATTTCAAAAAATGAGGAATGTGAGCCCTAAATTCTTGAACAGATGTTTTGCCTGACTATAATTCTGCCTGATATTCCATTGTCATACAGTACTTGTAATATCATATCTTAAAGAGCTATTTACTGTCCAGCCCATCTTTAGCTGTCTAGACTAATTGACAGGCAAAGGGATTTTGCTTATTGCGTGACACATTCTTGGCTGACAGGATAACCGCTTTGGGGACTTCTTACAGTAGCATATTCTTACCTCTGTAATTTTCTCCAGTAGTAAACTGCTTTGTAAATGCTTTGAAGTACTATGTTGGAGGAAAAAAAAAAAAAAGTATTATTACTTTGAAAATAACTCACTATATCAGAGGAAAGCTCAGTTTAGAAACAAAAATGGCTTTCAAGAGTTTTTAATTTTTACTGCTCTAATTACAGAACATTTTTATCTGTCTGTTCAGAAGACAGTTTTCCCTCTTAGCCTATGAGTTCCAAAGCCCTGTTTCTCAACTATACGAGGGTGGCTCATATGTACCAGCTGAAGCTCTGATATACAATAAAGCCAAGAGGAAAAATATCATAATGTATAATTCAATACTGTACATTGATCCACTACTGCAAACACTAACCCAAATACAAATTCACTGATTACCAAATCAGTACTAACAACTGGGTATATACTTAGAACACTATTCACATTTTCTCAACTCCCTCCAGTGGTTAAACAGGATATATAATAGAGCTTGACTGCTTTCTGCTATAAAAAAATAGAGTGCATTCCAATTTACAACCAAGACTTTAAAGACTAAAAAAAAATAAAAAATATCGTTCTTTCTATTAGGGTAGAACATCACAAATTCCACAGTGAAATGTCTCCTGTTCTCTCTCCTGTCATAACAAACATGGTTTCTTCAATCCCCTCCATCTATCACATTCTGCTCACACTTACAGTTAATAATGTGATGATACAGATTGACAAAGACAGAGAAGTTAAAAATTGCACTTAGACCTGAAAATGAACAATGGTAGACACCTTCGGCAAACACAGGATCCCTTTTAAAAGCCAGTTTAAGCAAATTATGAAACTAACTAGAAAAATTGTGAAGGATCAATCAAGACTAAACTTTTAATTGGTCATCTGATCATGAATCATCTGATTTCATGATGCAACTTAAATACACTATCTTCACTTTCACATACAAAAACTAAAACCACTAAAACCATATGATGAACATCTGAATTTGAAAAATATTTATAGAAATAGTTATTATCTAACGACTATATTACAACTAGGTGTTATATAAATGTTAACAACATAGCACTTTCTAGAATGGTATCTTCTTTTAATAAGAATTTGTCAGATTCATTACTGCTGTAAATAACTGTATCAGCTACTGCATTCAGCAAGATGAACTCAAATCAATCTTTTATCAACCCTGCAGCTTTCAGCAGCAAAAGCAAAGAAAAAGTCCTGCTAAAGAACAACTAGTTACATGTAACACTCTGCGCAAGCAAGTTTGTTATGGCTTTAGTTACTATAAAGCATGCATTATTTATCTAAGGCAATACATTGTGCCACTTACCCTAAATGTCGGGTAATAGTGAATGCCATATTCTTTGCACGTGTCATAGTTCTCCTCTTCCCCACAATCCAGCACACCAACTCTAATTGCAGATTCCCAGTCTGAAAACAAAGATATCTTTCAATTTTCAGCAGAAGCGATCACGGATCCCAGCTGATGGATTGCCCTGCTTCCCATGGAAGTCAACAACAGCACTCCAATAGATTCCAGTGGCATAAAAATTAAGCCTGCAGTCGATTCTCATTTGCTATTCATTTCTATCCTCAAGTGTAATACAATATACTGATTTTTAGAATAACTAAAACCTCCCTGTTTTTTTTTTTCTTAGTTGCATCATTATTTTCAATCCACCTAAATAAAAAAAGAATCCCAACACACAATGTAGCGCTTCCAGGGATGAAGACATTTATTGAGTCCAGGAAGATGAAACAGAGGCCAACCCAACACTTGCAAGATACTGGATTGTATTCCCTAGCTTTTCCCATTAGCTAAGCTCATAAAATAAACCACGTATAATATATATAACTAAATAAAATTAATCCAGCTCATCCATATGTCTGTCAATTACCAAACCATAAATTTGATGTCTTATAGCTGTTTTAAGGAGCACTCACTATTTACCAAACTTACAATTTTCTCCAAGGCCGCCAGAACTGCACACAACCCAAGACAGCATTGTCTACTGAAAGCTGTCTTTATCTTTTAGTACTATTCCGGAATACATTAGATATACCTCAGAAAATATCTGAGTTTTAACCAGAGTGCTAAATAGTTGAGTTTGAACATCACTGTAAGTTTCCTTTATAAATGTTTCACAGCAAAAAGGACAAGAGTTCAAGTATTTCTATAAATATGCTTATATAACTTCAATAAAAGCTTTCAACTCATTCATAGCTTTTTCCTTCTCATTTTGCTCGGAACTTAGCTTTTTAAGCCATGCTCCACTGCAGCAATCACTTTAAGGAAGAACTGCTCCAAGAGAGTCCTTAGTTACTTTTTAAAGCTAAGCTAAATCAAAACAGCTGTGCGCAGAATCTGAAGGTACACCACAATTCCCAAGTATCAATAACATTTAAAAAGCACTAAAATTAAACTTGCTTTTATAGCAAAGAGCATGAAAGCTTCATCAAGTTCAAGATCTGATTGACAGCTGCAGGCCTAGCTGCTTTTAAAATTTAGCTTGACTTTTATTTGTCTTTGGAGGAGGATGGGGCAGCTGATGGAGAATTTCAGTTGTGCTGAACAGGCACCAGGAGTAACTACAAGCATGCTAGAGCAGATGGGCATGTATTCACAGGCGCACAAAAGATACAACAGTCTATTTCATCAAATAAAATGCAATATAAAAAAAAAGTTTGGCTTCTCGGTATCTATCTCATTCAACTTTCACCACTCCGCCTCCTTTTTCCACCTGTCTCAATCCTCCTCCATGCGATGAATGGGCGCACTATGAACCTCATGCAAATAGCCAACTCACAACAATGCAAACCCATCTCTAGCTAAATACTCGGGTTAAAGAGCACCAGCTGGGATGTGGGCTGCTTCGCATTTGCTCCTGCTTAAAAAGGAGCTTTTCCTTTCTACAGGATGCTAAATTGCTGGATTGCACAGCCTAGGCTCTGTAAGCTTACTGTGGCACTGTAGTCTGGATCGTTTTGTGGTTTTTTTTTTAAATGCTGATGAATTTTAAATTAGTATTAGTATTTTTGAAATACTAACTCAAAAACTATCTGAAAGGGGTAGATGAGTGATATCACATTAACCAACACTATTTCTCTTTATGCTAAACAAGTTCCAGTGAATGACATGAATGTATGTATGGAGGAACTGGAAATCCAGAAAGTTGGCCAAACCTCCCACTTAAGAAATGCTACAGAATACCCGCGCACCACTCATCACGTATTATGAGGAAGATACTGTCTTTGCATAAACCCCGTGTATTCCCTCCAGCAGGCAGATGCAATGCCGTGTGTTATTTTCCATTGTGAAGTTTCAGTCAGGGAGACAAGAGATGCATCACGAGGAACCTCCCCTGCATGCTACTTGAGAGTTACGTATTTTAACGCACAGGCTGCTTCCCGAATAATGACAGGGTTTCTGCAGTTCCCCACCAAACGGGTTTGAAGAACAATTTCTAGAAGGAAATAATTATTGGTAGATTTGAACAACAGTTGGTAGATTTGGACCAGTTGCTCCAAATCCAGAGGAGTGGATTACTTCTGCATATAATTCAAGGGTTGCTGTATATGAGATTTCCAAGGGTTTGTTACTTCCAGACAGAAAATTACTATACATAATTCCAGCCCACAGGCATTTTGGTGGATAGATTCAATCATCTTTTAAGATAGAAAAAGTTCAATTAACCACAATGGCCACTTTAGACACCACTGTAATAAAACTAAATGTGTGATTAGGAATGCAGCAGTAAAGATTCTAAGCTTAAAGCTTGTTCTGAGAGCCAGTATCAAACTCAAAATGTAAATTACACAAAAGCAAGCATCACTCCTATTTTTCAGAAGGATTACCTTCTGCTATGAAGTTTGCAATGATAGTATAGCCAAGATTTAACAAATGAGAAAGGAAATAAATGAAGTATATTAGCACAGGCTTTTTACAGACAAAGTAGTGGCACTAATTTAACTGAACTATACCAAATTAACACAGTAATCTAGGAGTAGTCTAATGTAGATGAGTCTGCATCCTTGAAGACAGCTGTAATATTCTAGCAGATGAATACATATTTTTGAAAAATAAATGTTGAGACAGCCTAAGTGGGTGAAAACTTTTGGGTTTTTTTTTTGGATGAAGCTACCAACAAAAAGCATGACTGTTCTCAGTCTCCTACTAAAATCCATTCATTCCAACTTTAAAACAGAAACATTTCGCTGACAAGTAACATCAGAAGGCAATTGCATTTGCTGGTAGTGCCAATGTCCAGAAACATAAAAATCCACTTTTTAAATGAAAGTCTTCATAAAGACTCAATGGATTAAAGAGTAGATAGGCCTTTAACTGGTTATAGTAATACAAGTGCATAACATCATTTGAAGTTATCATGACCGCAGATGAGAAAAAAAAAAAATTTTTTTAAGAAATCATTACAAGTTACAAAAAATATTGCCTACAAAGGTATCATGCTGCTGTAGTAATATATAATCACATCCCTTTCATTTTGACAAAAGCTCTGGTCAGTCCAGGCTCTTCGTGATCTTCACTGCAGTGTTCAAACACCTCCTTGTTCTTACCTTTCTTCAAAAAAGAAGAAAATCTAATACTGTTTTGGAAACAAGGAAATCAAATCAGAAGGTGAAAATGTTACACAAAGTTATGCAAAGAAAACAGAAAAAAAGCTAGTAATAATAAACAAAACCCCCAGGCAAGTACGGAGTGTTTGAAACGCTCTGAAACCATTACTGATCTGTTTCTTGGTTTTTTGAGTTTCTGTTCATCAGTGAGCAATCCTCAGCATGTGACGAGTTCGTCAGGACCTATTTTTGGGTAGGCCTCCATTTCCATATATCTACTATCACGTACACCTAATACTGCACCTACATTTCATGCTAATCATCAACATTTTTCGCATACAAGGCTGCCAAAGAGAAGCCAGAGCTCTTCGCTCCCTCTCAAACTGAAACCATATGAAAGCATTTGAACTGCTGTCTGCATCCAAATGGAGAGAACGAACATCAAATGCTAAATTAAGAGTAGTTTAAAAGTCTTTAACACCACTATATTAAGCATCACGTTTCCTACAAATCTGATGTCAGGTCTTGTCCCCATCGAGGTATTGAATTTAACTGAAGGGGCCTGTTTGTTTCCTTACCTTAAATCTACAAATAGAGTAGAACACTTCAGCACCTGCAAAAAAACCTGAGCAGACTAAAACACAGCAATGCAAGTCTCCCTCAGTATAAACCGCGGAGGCCACCACTTCTTTTAAAGTCGCCATTTGATAAATCTGAAAATATGACTCTCACTTAGTTTTATTTTTGTGTTATTTCCTGGCAGTCCTTTTTCCCCTCTTCTAGTCCATTCACGCTATATTGAATTTGCAAGATATAAATCATGCACAGCCTCTCCATACCACAGTATTTATTTTGGCCTCTAAAACAGGCTAGTCTCTTTACAAAACACTCACAAGACAAGGATCTTGCCTCAAGGAGCTTTAGCCTAAACGTACCTCCTGTGCCTCAGCACATCCACTCGCAGGCACAGCGAGACGCCTGGCAGCTGGATCGCCCTGTGTGTGTCAGGGTGTTTCATCCCTGGATTCCTATGAAAACTTTTAATTTGGAGACTTGCTACTCTCGTCCACGCCTCACCTCGTCCTCTGGGCCATTCCGGCAGCGTGGCAAGGGGCGAGGGCCGTGCCCGCCACCCGCCAAGGAAGAAGAGGGGTGACCCACCAGGCAGGGCACCGC
>VZSZ01004006.1:34087-99320 GCA_013398815.1 Ibidorhyncha struthersii
CATAGCAACGCGCCGGCCTTGGCGACGCGGCCTAGCGCGGCCCGTCCCGCCTCGGCGGCCTGGGGGGGGGGCCCGGCCCCCGTTCCCCTCTGAGGAAAGCGGGGTGTCTCTCCCCCGCCGCGGTCAAAGAGAGCGGGGCGGCGCCGGCCGCCGTCCCCAACGCCACACCGGCCGTAGAGGGCGACACGGCCTTTCCCCGGGTGGGGACGCACCTGTTGGCAGCCGCCCCCGGGGAGCGGCAGCCGCCATGGCCTCACCCCCCGGCCCAGGAGGTGCAGGGCGAGGGAGGTGGTAGGGTCGCTCCCTCCTTCCCCCCTCGTTGCCCGAGCGCGTTACCAAACCCTATACCAAACCCTAGTGACAGGGACACACAGGCAATAAATCCTTTGTCGCTGTGCTTAGAGCGACGTTTCCCTCAGGGGGACTGTCTGAGGAAAAAAGTAAAACTACTGAGGTTCAAACAATAGCTTGGCGGCTGATTTTATGGGGCGATCTGCTGTAGAAACAGAAGTTTCAACTTCACGAAGCTTCTCACCAAGAAGACACTAAAACAGCACGGCCTTTGGGTCAAAAACAGTTTCGTCCCAAAGTACATCACTCAGCAGGAAAGAGCCGTTTCTCCTTAAAACTGAAGATGGGATAAAAGGCTGCAGGCAGGATGCTGTGAGCTATGAAGAGGATGTTAGAAACTCCATCCTTTTAGTAAATTCGGTTTGATTGTGTGATAGTAATGGATTTTAGCACCTTTTATAGCTGTAGTCACAGCATGAAAGTCTCCTTTCATTTGTAAATACAGGCTCAAGAATTTTCATTACATTAACAGAGGCAGAAAACCAACAAGAGAAAATGTCCCCAGAGGGTGACTTCAGAGGAGTTTAAAACTCAGGTAATGAAAGACTGAGGTCCCCGAAAAGATAATACTGGCTTCTGTTACTCACAAATGCATCGTTCAATCCTTCAAAAACTGGTAGGAAACAAATGGGTCCAAATTCTTACTTCAGGCCCACCGGTGTATATTCAGAGGTTAGGATTAGGTTATTGTTGTTGCTGGCCAGTAATCCACAGACAGTTCAAGGGCAGGAATCTTATATACAGTAAAAATCCTCTTCTCTGAGAACTGAGTAACAGGCTCTGCCACCTTTGCCTTTTCTTCTCCCGATCACCTTTTCTTGGCCAGTAATACCTGAAGTGGTTCAGTCACAGAATTTTTGCATCCATATCCACAGCTATAAGTTATGCAGTTGCTTCTGTCATGTCCCAGCTGAGGGATTTTCCGTCTGTTTTTTTTTTTTTCCCTGAGTACTGTAAGCAACAAAATTAGGTGGTTACAATAGCAAGGTTCACCACTTCAAAGAACTGAAAAATCATGTGGCAGCTGCTAATTAGGATTTTAAAATCTGCAGTGCCTAAGATATTTTAGGGTGCATTTTATTCAGAATTGTTAAATGTGTGAAGATGAGAGAGATGGATTACAGGAAAATTAAATGTAGGGTTTAACTGAGAAATAATAATTTTCTATGAAAGATAATGACTCCTCCTGAGGCTAGTATCAAGATTTATTGACCCAGGAGGTTAATATTGATCAAAACCAAGGCAAACAAAATATTAGACCTTGAAGGAGAGTAATCTTGATATTGAAGTCTTGCCACTGACTGAACAGGTCAATATATCTGGGTGCCAGAATGTAAGGTTTTGAACACAGAATGGTGGGAGATATTTAATATGTCTGACATGTTCTATGTATACACTGTTTATTCTCATCATCAGTAGTTACTTTTAGCTATGTCCTTCTGTATATAGCGTCTTGCAAGGGTTCAGGCTTCACTCACAAACCTAATTGCAAATTTAATGGTTATCTTCCTCCAGTATAACATACAGCGTAACATAAGGCACCGGTCTGAAATAAAATGAGTCCTTCATCTATTCATTCACATATATAAGCGGTATTTTTAATAGCTTTCAGTCCAAACACAAGGATCCTGCTGCTGCTGCAAAACCATAGTGACAATAAACTGAAAAACTGTAGTGCTTCGATGTATAGATTTGTCATTGTATCCAGCAATTTGTCGGTAAGTGTAGGAGAAAAAAAATTGAGCTAAATTCTACTATAAACTGTCAGCAAGAAAAACATTAATCTTAGAACAAGTAACTTATCAGGATTAATTAATAAGGATAAAAGTCAGAGACTTAAGGAAATGTACCACTAGGGATGTGAAAATAGTTTACAGGATAAGATCAACAGTTAATGTGCTTGGGGCAGAAGTTGCCTTTTTATTCCTGTTCACATAGCAACTAGCAGGACAGGGCTTTTTAACATCCCCAGGAACTGTCTGCAAAACAACAAAACTACTCCCATTTGCTAATGAGAATAGCACTATATACAATATAAAAGTGAGATACATACGGTTTATTTTGTTTATTCAGAAAACAAACAATTCAGTATGAAAAGAGTTAAGCCATCAGTATTTAAAAGTATAAACATAAAATGTATTTCTTCCCCCCCCAACAAAACCAGATGGTAGATACTGTGATTTTAAATATAAGTTTATATATAATTTATATTTGATTGTCCTGCTTTTCATTTTATTTGAAACACACTCTGAATGAGTGGGATTTGAATAATTCAGATCTGCTTGCATTTAATTATTCAATAATGAACAGTTTCTGAATTCCAGTAAGAAATGTTTGCATAGTATTTCTTTTAAAAAAAACTAACAAAGGAAAATTTATCATTGGTCTTCTCTTCATGCAAAATAGGTAGGATGACAGCAGATACATAGTGAAAAATTAGCATGCTTCTATTTCCTTGTTAAAATCCCAAATTTTCCAATTTTGCTGGTACAATATGGGATTGATTTCATCTGTTTTGCCAATAAAAGTACACCCTCAGCACCCTATGTTTAGATGTTGCAAGAATTCAAAGGGCTCATGTGAATGGCATGATAACTAACCTAATCACATGCACATATTTAATTTTCAGAAATTAGAGCTACTGATAGCAAAGTATCCCATTTAAAGTACATTACATCAGTATTTGTCTCATTTACATAAAGTTATAGACATTAAAAATTCCATATACCACATCTCTGAAGCCATCTCCAGGCTACTTTTAAACAGTTGTTCAGTGTATAAAAAATGGTGCACAGTCACCTTTGTAACTCTGCGGTACCCATCAGGAAAAGTTTTAGACTTGTTCCAGTTAGAGGAGTTTATTCCAAACAACAGAGGTCCACAGCAATTCAGCTCCCAGGAGATTTAATTCCATCTGCACATTTCTGTTAAGACAGTCACCTATGATTTTCTGAACATTATTTTCAAAATATGATTCACCTGTCATCATTCACAACCTGAACATGATAACAAAGAATAAGATAATTTACACATCAATTGTTTTGAACCCCAACTTGTATACAATTTTAAAACACATGCGCTTAAAATACGTAAGTAAATAAAGTGCCCTCTTGACCAAAAAAAGCAACAGACAGGAATAAAATTACCAGCCTTTGGACTCCGTGTGACATCAGTCTAAGAACATTGATCTTAATGAGTGTTCCCAAAGTACAAAACACAAGGCGAATGTTTTGTGTGATGTTTTTCTATCCGCTTAAGTCTCTGCTTGCATCCTTTCATTGTAAACAGGAACATATAAATTAGGCCAAGGCCACACTGGTATTTGGTGCAAGTTCAGAATTAAAATTCTTAAATGGTGCATTTCTTGCCTAAAAAAATCCTCCATTAAAATTCCTCCATTAGGGCCTTTTAGGGAAAACTTCTAATCACAGGCTTTTCTCAGGTAAATCTTATTAAGAACTCTGATTGTATCAAGGATCAAGCTATCAAATATGTCTTCAGTCATTCTCATCTTCACAGTTAATTTATCATCATCATAGTAAGTCCACTGAAATTCTTCTTTGCGGAGCTCCTGAATCTAAAATATAATGTGGATATGAACATTTACTTCTAGAATAAAGAGCAGGGTCTGTTCTGAAAGGTACTAAGACACCATACCTTATCCAACAACTTTATATATGTATTGTTAATTTAATTTATTTCATTTAGACCACTCACAAGAACTGGAAATACTCGATTATTATTGCAAGTGTACTGACAAGGAAGGCAGTGACTTAAAATTCTGAGGTTCTTACATAAACATGATTCTCCCAAAAGCATGACAGTTTCTTGTTTAAACCTAGAGAAAGTAAACCAATCTCCATTTGGAAGTCTGCTTACCAGAATAAGGTCCACTCTGTCTCTCTTACAGTTTCCATACTTTGTCATATTAAGGAATTTTCTTTTCATTTCGATATCGTTCTTTTCCAGATTCATTATTTTAATAATTTCACCCTGGACAAACATCTACAAAATGAAAAAGGCCGAAAAGAATTGTTTCATAGGAATTCTGTCACTGTGAAGGTTGCAAATGAGTGACAGATGCCAGCGTGAAGATCCGTCTTTAAATCTAGAAACATCCCAAAGTTTAGGGAACTGATCTAGAAGTAGCTGATCAATACTGGCCAGCTAACACATTTTAAACATAAGATTACTTTAGAGGTTACACCCAAGACAGTCATAACCAGGAAGATTTATAAGCCCAATTCCCATTCCTCTACAGAACTCCATACGCTTGGAATATTTCGACTGATAGCTCAGTCTGTACTTATTCAAGCGTTTCAGAGCAATGTTGTTTCCTTCTCTAATCACCTTAGTTATACTACCATTATCTTCCCAAATTTCACATTTTTCTCTTTTTGCCATTGCAATATCTGCTCTCTTCTCTGACCCTTGCTATTGTACACTTTACACGTCCAGGATGTACCTTGACCTCATTGACATCCGTTCTTCTGCAAAGACGCCTGGAACAGAGAGATCCCAAATTTTCTTTCATCCATGGAAATGTATCTGGGTTTGCAGTCACTTGATATTCTGCACATAGCAACTCATGGGTCAAATCGAATATAACCTGTAACAACAAAAGCACAGTACCAACGTATAGTGAATCCTTCACTGATGCCCTTTCAAAAATTTTCTTAGCACTTCTGAAGGATGCTGATGACAGCAGAGGTTTGCATCTCAGTGCAAAATTTCTTAACATCTGCATCACTGAGGTTCCTATAGCTGATGTCATCGTGACCATTGCCTAGAGAGCATGTAAACCGGCACAGCAGAAGATATTGGACAGTAATGTATGAACTAAGTATGAATTGCTTATACAAGAGGCCCTGATGGAATCCTTCAATCTCTTTGTGTAGACAGAGGTCCACGAAACTCAATAGTTTCAGGATGCTGAGGAACTGCCCTAGCTCAACAGGATATCCAAGGCAGGAGTCTTGGACTCTTTAGACTGCAGCTATCTAAAAAACTTGGCTTTTTCTGAACAGACCCAAACCAGACACTGGGCTATGTGTCCAGGGTCTTATTGCTGAAGAGCTGTAGCAAAAGACTTGTATCACAGCAAGGACATCTATTCTAGTAGAATTATTTTGCAGTAGATTACCAGAAGCAGTATTTTGCAATACCTCTTTCAGTGTTCCTTTAGCTATATTTAGTTTTAGCAGCTAGAATAATATTAAGTACTAGCTAATATGAGTCAGCCTACAGAACACTAGAAGAGTTTAATAACAGTTAGTGCTTTAAAAATACCTGATTGTACATCCTCTTGCTTTCTGTTTCCAAATCATTCCCTGGGAGATCATTACATTCAAAGTGCTTTGGCACACTGATTCTCCTGAAATTTGAATATATGTTTTCTGGGGTCCATAATTCTTCTACAGCACATGCAGACAATTTCATAACATATGAACTGTAATGTGGTACCACAAGAGGAATTTCCACAGTTTTCTTCCAAGGAGCTGAGCGCCACTGATCTAATTTGTACAAGTATTGCTTTTGTGTTTGTCTCACTGGCATATGTTGGTCAGAATTAGGCTGATCAAAGTCTTCAGAGCTTCCAAAAACACCAGCATCGAGGATTTTTGTAAGGAACTTTAGTAGAGAGAAAGAGAAAAGCCAGGTGACATACCCCATATTTTTCCACAATTTTTAGAGGTATTGCACTTGTTAGCAACTGACTAAGGTTACGCTTAAAACATCTTCTTACTCATGGGCTCAAAGAAAGGCTTACTGATGTGTGATTAAAAAAATACCTATTTTAACTGTATTTGGCAGAATTCAGAATTAGAAGGAATTCCACATTTGGAGATCTATGGAAGTTTTTGACATTTTGAAACATTTTTATTCTGAATTGGGACTACTCTCCCCACCCCCCCAAAGCAAAACTTTTTTTTTTTTTTAAAAAAACTTTCTGTGATATTACTTCTTAAACAGTCCATCAGGAAGTACAAATTAGACACTATGGGATTGGAAGCAGCAGGCATCAAAAGCTTCCATTTCACTGGGGGTTCCAGTCTCCCAGGGGCTGAACGAAAAGTGAGAGTCTGGCAGCTCTGAGTGTCTTGACTTTGCTAGCAGCTGCCTGCAGAGCTAATACAGAATTAGAAATCTGAAGGTGTCACAGCCAGGACCTGGAAAGGAGTCAGGCAGATGAGCTGACAGATGCCCAGGTTTGCTTTCAAATTAATAAAAATTGAAGTTTGTGCAGATTTTTCAGTTTTGACCAACTGAAAAATAATTTAAAAAAAGTTCCATTTGTTTTGTTTGGAGTAGCTGTAGTCATTATCCCCATGCTTGGCTCGTCCTTGTCCCCCCCATACCCAAGCTGTCCACTGCCTGCAGGATAATTTCTTAAAAGGAATGGGTCAGATTAAGTGAGCAATCTGGTTCCAAGTGTTGACATGTAATTTTTATGGATGATAAAAAGCAACTGGGCAACACAAATGTGTAGACCCAATTTCAGATCCAACACTTAAGTAGACAAAAACTTTCTGACTTTACTTACTGGTAAGGTGCTTGGAGAAGTCTCTGAAGATGAATGAAACATCTTGTCTGCTTTTGATCCGTGTTTTCTTCTAATCTTCTTATATTCTTTAACTGCATCATCTACAAATTTAGTTATAATTCTTTCTGCTACTGTGTGACAACCATGAATGCTAAGCATATCTAAATCACACAGTAAAATGTCAGAAACCTTTGCTGATTGTTCAGATAAAATAGCAACTGAGTTTTCTTTGAGGAGAAACAGTTTCTGGTTGTTGTCTTGTCTTAGGCCTTTACCATAATTCATCATGTCTTTTTCAAAGCCACTTATATATTTAAGTTGAGCTGTTTCAGAAAATGCAATTAAAGTGTCAAACAGAAGTTTTTTACCAAGTTCACTTGCAATATCATCAGCAAGTTTATTTCTTTTCTGATCCTCTACCATGGAACAAATATTTTTGCTTGTTTTTACCTCATCTGTGTTATTGGTCTTACTTTTGACTGGAAGCACATCTGCACGTATCCTTTGTTTTATTTGTGTCAGTTGTGTTTTTTCTTTATCCGATCCCAAGCGTGTTAAATTATTTTGACAGAGGAATTCATTACACTTACATTGGTCAGAACGTGGAAGCTTTTGTCCTCTTCCAGACAGCAAGGCAATGTGTAACCTAGACTGGTTTTCTTTCACTTCAGATCCTCCTGCACTGTTTGTGTCTTCTGCTTTCTGCTCTGTAAGCCCTCCTCCCTGCTTATCGTCTTCAGAGTATTTGCAGTCTCCTTTGAAGGGTTCATCATCAGAGGGGTCAGAGTCTTCATCGCCAGTGGAATTGGAACCATTTTTGTTAGCCTCCAACAGGTGTGAAATCTCATCAGGTCTGACAAAGATACCACAGTGCTGAGCACACTCAAAATACTTCACCCCTTTGTAAGTTCCAGCATTATCGCCTTGAGCTTTGTCAAGTGCAACACCAGCCCAATGGCCACTACCAAAATAAGTCCGTCCTTTGAACATTAGAGTTCCAGGTTGAGTCTGCTTTACTAACACTCTGTCCCCAATTTCAAATGAGAGTAATGGGTCATCACTGTCCTCCTCAGCTTTGGGCAGTGGTAAGTATGTTTCGCATTGTTTCATTGGGGAGTCAGGACTTTTACTGAGCTGACCAGAAGAAATAGGATTTGATACAGGCAGAAACTCCAAACGCTGCAAAGGTGTCTCATGTTCTCCTTGGGGGTATTCTAATAAGCCCTCCTTTGCACTGGAAATATCTTTAACTAAAGATTGTTCTGAGACACTACCATCCCGAGTTGAAAAAGCATCAGTTGTTTCTCGATTGATCAGGGGAAATTCTTCAGGCACAATGTTATCAGGTAATGGGGGTAATGCATCCATTTTCAGTGATATATCTTCATCCATACATTGTCTAGTCTCTGAGGCTGTCATTTGTTCTGGTGGAGATGGGAAATCATCCATACTGAAGCAAGGATCATCATTTTTCATTGCATCTGCACCTAAAGGGGGAGGAGGAAGATCTTCACTTGGAAATGACAAATCTTTTTTATTAGAGGATGGTAAGTCAGCACTTCCATAGGACAATACTTCATCAACAGGAGACAGTATTTCTGACAAGGTATCCTCATCGGTTGGAGGGAGACCCTCATCACTAATAAAAATTGTATCATCTTCACCTTTAGAAGAGCAGTTCTTGACTTGAAACGATCGAGTTTTTGAGGAGACAGAAGAAAACTGTTCCCTCCTCACTTGCTTTATGGCTTGCCTTTCAGTTGTTGTGTTATTTTGATTTCCTGTGGCCACTCTTTGCAAAGACACTAACGAATTGGTTTCTGTATGGACTTCCTTAGAAATTTCTGGCATGGACGTGGACAGAGATACAATTTTACTGAGTTTGGTGGATGCGAGTCTCTCATTCAAAAGCTGTACACGATTGTTTTCACCTTCTGAAACTAATAAGTTTCTTGAAGATGGACATGCTAATAATTTATCATTTGTAATATCTTTGTCAGGTGGAAGAATGCTATTAAGTTGGTCATTAACCAAATCTAGACATTTCAAAGAACCTGTCAGCAGAAATCTTGTTAGGTCTCTATTTTGATCCACAAATAAACTGTTAATTCCACCATCCTTTTTCACTCTGCTATTTGGAGAACTAGCATAGATCTTAGGTGAGTAAATACTATCACTGCACAGAGAGCTGGGAGCTGCATCTTCACCCTGTTTTGTGATCTCCTGAGAACAGGTTTTGCTTCTACTGTAGTTTTCTGAGGCATCCAGATGTGGCACATCCATTCCCTTGGCAGGGTTATCAGATTGAGAGGAATATGCTGACTTTGTTTTGGAGGCATTTTCTTTGTCTGATGGAATGAAAGAAAGCAAATTATCAGTGCAGCCGTGATCTGAAACACCTTCAGGGTATTTCTGAGAGTGGGATGAAGTCTCAGTGCTATCACCTGTGGGCACTTCATGTTCATCATGTTTGTCACTAGGCAATGTTTCCTTTCCATTACTTATTGCTATTAGCATCTCTTTTGAAACATTAGGAAATGCATCACCATTGTCATAGACAAACTCTTCTGGGATACTGACATCTGTGTCCTCTCCATTTTTCAGCTCTAATTCAGAGTCTGACATGAAGCTTTCCGAGATGTCAATCCAGACTGCAGACACTTTCTGAAATTCTGGGAGTGAAGAGTCGGATTTGGCACTTTCATATCTCAGAGAGAAGTTGTTTGACTTGGATGATGACTCAGTGGAACCTAATCCTTCAGAAAATGCTTTTAAATTTAGTTCTTCATCAGAAGCTTCATGACAAATATGGTCCAAATGCTTCAAACACTGACTACCATCCACCTGATGGATCTCATAACAGACAGGTACTTCTACCTCTTTAACTGGAACATTAAAAAAAACAAAAAACAAAACAGCATTTCAGCAAGATCTTTTTATTTTATAGAAGAGGTTACTGAAAGGTAATTTAGGATTCAAATCCAGTAATCCTTAGCTGTAAATTGCATTCAAAGACAGTAGCATTAAATACAGAGTCAAGATAAAGACCATTATTAAAAAAAAAAATAATCAGATTTACCAAACAAAGATGAGGAACTCAGTAGTGTAGTAAACAAATACAATAGTGTCCAATGTAGTTGGTCAGAAGAGTTTGAATGCAGGATTTTCATTAAGGTGTCTATTATTTTAGCCCAATAAGTAGCTTCACTACATGGTACAAGAAGCACGCTATTATCCTCTAAGGACTAGCTTCAGGAAGAGCCAATACTCAGGCTGTCTGTTAAATAACCGTAGGAACCATATTGGAAAAAGGTATTTCTTACCTTCTGACAAAGGGATTTCAGAAGGTGCTTTTTTATCTATATGTGTGATTTCCAGTTTTCTCTCAGAGTCTGTGCTAGCCCTGAAAATACAACATAATTGGATTAAACTGGAACTACGAAGCGTATGGTACACACTGCCATTCAAGAATGTTGAGTAGACCATTAAATTTCATTGGACCTCTTTTCTACCTACAGTGTAATACAAAATGATATGCCTTGTTTTAACTGTTACTTCAGATACTTTCTGTCTAGCCCAAAGCCTTCTGAAGACAATTTTTTTCCCCAAAAAAAACTGATTTCAGCACCCCTTCAACTGACTCCAAAGAATTACATTGCCTAAGAAAACTTGGCAGACAATATTTGATGAATGTGACTAGTACTATGTCAAACCCTTTTTTATAAAAGAATGGGTTTTTTTCTGTTTTGTTGGGAGTTGGGTTGTTGGGTTTTTTTTTTGGTCTTGTTTATTTGTTTGGTTGGGTTGTTTTTGTTTTTTTTTTTTTTTTTTTTTTTTTTTTTTTTAAAGTTATACAAGACAAAAAATAGCAGGCTAAGATCATCCAGGTCTGCCTATTCTTTCCACAACCATGTGGATCAAGCAAACAAGACAAGGTTTGACAAATCAGTAAGAGAATTGGAAAGTAGGACAGAAGGTCTTGGCCTTGACAGATACAGTACCTCTGCTCTTCTGATGACCTTTCTTTTCTTAACTGGGTTTTCACTAATGTAGCTTCATCTGAAGTCAGTGCTGATCTTTCCCCATCTTCATCATCAGAAGAAAGATCCTTCCACCTTTTTCCATCCTGCAGAGAGTGTGATTAAGAATCACTAAATATACAAGAAACCTAAAGAATACCAGTGAATTGCTACTGGACTTCCCCCGACTTAACACAGTACAAGACCTCAGCACAACTTCAGCTTCTCTGCCAGCAGCTGAGTTCCAAGCACAATATCTTATATTCTAAGTTTGCCACATGCCTGAAATGCACTGCAGAGGTCCTGCTCTTCTCTTAGAGTTTTATGACTTCCCTGTTCCTTGTATGCTTTCTCCACTATGTGAGGCTCTTTCTCTAGGTCTTCTAAGGATGATGTAGCATCACCTGAAATACATAGATTATTCAGCACAGAAGGCAAATAGAGGGTTCTTCTTTATCACACAAAGTAGCCATGACTACAAGAATCTAAGGCTTCCTACTGGTGTTTATGGCAGTGCCTATGAACTGACACTGTAGGTTTTGAGACAGCACAACACTCCTTGCCAAATATGAAAAGTGAAGTCAAAACACTAATGGTGAAACCGTGGTCCACTGAAGCCCATGGAAGAAATTCTCTTTGCCTGAGGGACAGGATTTATTTCAGACAATTGGATGTCCACCTGCTCAAGGCTAGGCTTGAGAATCTAGTTAAGGTGCAGCCTACGCCAAACTTCTGTCATCAAGACCACTGTTACCGAGTCTTAATTACACAAATCTATGGTATCTAGAAGTAAATGCAGAAAGATAGTTCATTAGAGAAATAACACAAATACAAAATATTGCCATAATATGTAAATATTTATAATACAGAGATTATGCATACCCAGAACTATATAAATGATATAACTGGCTCATATATAAACAGCCAGTTTTATTTTTTATATGTCCTACTGAGAGCAAGAAATATGAACTGAGGATAAAACCTGGAAACAAAAATAACTCCAGCATGTCCTGTCGAGGTCTATCTTCAACTGATTTACGTCCTTATAAAAAGAACACCCTTAAATTATTTAAAAAATGCCTCAAAAGAGAGTAAATTGTTAATGACAAAGCAGAATAAGTTATGATTTTGTTCTGAGGAAGCAGTGTAATCATATCTTATAATAAACCTTTGAGAGATCTCCCCCATCTTTCCTAGCAGTGATTTATACTTTGGGTATAGTGAGCAAGACACTTAGGTAATAAATGAGAATATTGTCTCTCTTTCTGTGTGGATTAAAGTTTGATTGAAGTGGTTGAAACAGATTGGACATAATAGCATTAAATATGATTTACCAGTTCCTTGAAGAATATTTTCTGCCTGAACTAGGCATAAGTTACACAGAGTAGAAAGCATCCCCAAGCCTTTCACTGTGAACTTGCTGTTACATGGATTAATATCTTCATTGTCTTTAGGATCTGTCTTTGGGTTTGTAACAAATGCTTTTTCCTTCAGCACAGATTCCTAGAATGTAAATATTTAAGAGGCAGAGTTAACATCTTTAGAGAAAAGGACTTTGCTGTTGGCACAAGAAATAGTTAATAAGATCAGAGATTAAATCTGCATGTTCACACCAAGATATATAAGTGCATATGGACTACTGTGCATATATATACCCACAGCGGGGCTGCGTCACTGATGGAAGGGACTAGTTAGTCCCTGCAGCTGCTATGGGCCAATAACAGTTTACTGCTCCAGGGACAGGTTTAGTTTCTCCTGGAGCAGCACAGTGCTTACCCACAGGAGATGGCTTAAACACATTGTCACTAGTTAACATGGAGAAAATGGAAGGGGCAGGAAAGTTGTGGTATACCAGTCCATGTTAAAACTTAACCTTTTGCTGAAGTGCAGATTTCTGTAGGCAGAAACGGAATTCCAGAGGTGATCCTTACCGGAACTGCACGCTTTCTGCCTTCTCTTGTAATGGGTGTGGATACAGGCTCATCCATTCTAGCTGAATTTGTATGTTCCCGAGGTAATAAAATGTGATCCTGAGCATTAAGCTCTGAAAGGTACAACATTAAGTTACAACGTTTGCAATGCTGCTTTTTGTTTAGCTCAGTCAAAAAGGCTTATTTAAAGATATTTATAGTTTAACTAGCTTAGTTTTGTCCTACATGTTCCTCGTCACACCAAAAGAAGCCGAAAGGACCAATGACCTTATTTAGCCAATCATCACCTTATATCCAGTTACATGGTAGCAACTGTAAAAGCCACTTCCAGAAATTTCTACACTCCATCTAGGCATAGCTGCTACCTCAACAAAACATCTTACACCCTTGTTACATCTTCTTCTTGCTAATCCTGAGCAGATCCTAGTAGCAAAACTCATGCTGAAGGTAACCAAGGAACAGATCAACATCACAAGTTCTCTCTCATGGGCTAATTAGCTCAACAGTCCTCTTCCAAAAGGTCATTTGAACTGCTCCAAAGAGCAGCTCAGAGTTCAATTTTTGCCCTAAGTCATTCAGTTTGACTAAGTGGCCACAAACATGGTTTGCTATAGAAGCCTTCTTTATTGGGTACCTGTGTTTATGCAATCTTTAATCATAAAGACCGAGCCTGTGGTTTGGCTGGTAGCACTACAGACTTTCTTGGCCACTGTTTCAGACGTATCAGGACCTTGCACACCAAGGGACTGCTCCAAACCTGGGGACTCCTCTGCCTGTTTCTGGTATTGTACCAGTGTTTTCTGGTTCTCAGTAGAAAAGCTGTAAACAGTTAAACAAAGAATTAATGACTGGGAGTTATTTTCATGTTCCCAAGTTGATCATGACAAATCTATATGAAGTCAATAAGGGTATGAATTAAATGCTTCTGGTAGTGCTTGATGGTACCTGTAGAGTGCTCACATGCGTGTATGTTTATAAGCCAGCAACTTAGTAAAGCCAGAAGCACTCTGAATGGTGTATTTATTTACCCATTCCCCTCCCCCTCACTTGATACTGTATTTTATAAAATCAGGTTTCTAATCTTCATAGGCAAGAATAGGAGGAGACTGAAGAAGTCATCAGCACTGAAAAGGCAAAACTAGGGTCAAAATCTGAAGCTGTATGCCTCCTCCATTTCCAATCCATGATACTTTATCAGATTCCAGCAGGTCTCTCTAAATTTACCACTTTAAATATAGCACCACAGCTTATTGACATTTGAGACATCAAATACTGATCATGAATGGTGACTTTGAACTTTCTAAACAGTCCCCTTGCTGCAAAAGCACAAGGCAACACAATTCATAGAATGGTTTAGGTTGAAAGGGACCTTAAAGATCATCTAGTGACAACCTCCCTGCCACAAGCAGGGACACCATTCATACTCAGACTTTTCCATTAGTGGTACAAGTTCTAGAATACACAGTTAAGTAAGTTATTCTGTCCAGAAAAAAAACCCAACCCAACAGTGGAGTACAGTACAGGTGGGGTTTTGGGTTTGGTTGGTTGTTTTTCTTGTGGGTTTTTTTTTTGTTCTTTGGGTTGTTGGTTTTGGGGGTTTTGTTTTTTTTTTTTTTAAAAACACTCCCATAACAGTCTAAAAAGAGTTAATTATATTCTTTAATAGATTACAGTTAACGATATGACAGTGTCTAGAAGCCAAATTCGTATTCTTTTTTTTAATGTGAAAAAAGCAGACCTATAGAGTATTCAACACCACTAATATTTAGAGTTCAAAATAAGTATCCCAATTCAGAAGATATATTCCCAATTCTTAGCTAAAAGCTTGTCCATTTATAATAATTACAAGTTGCTGTATTCCTTGTTTCTATTATTTAATATCCATTAACAAAACCCCAAACCAGCAGCTTTTCCCACATGTTAGTAAGTTATTTATTATTTCAGTTTGCTTTCAGTTTTGGAAGTATTTCCCAACCCTTTCCATCCCCTTACAGTCCTGCTTATTAACTATCTTCCTGATCAGTATAAAATATGAACATACCTGCACTGGTGGATAGATAGCATAATTATCATTCTGCACTCCTACATAGGAAAGAGATCTATACACAATCACGCAGCAGCCAGAGATTGGGTGCATTGCGAGTTCCACCAGGCCCTGTCTGCTCTAGACTGGCGTTAATATTCACTGTTCTCCTATGAGCAGGCTTGTCAGTAATAAGAAGTGAAAGCACAGCCAAGAAACCTTTTAAAGATTTCTGTGACTTGTAATCAATAACACCATGAATTATAGATCAGTTCCATGCAGGGATTTATTTGAAAGCCTTTCCCTGGGGGGGCTTAAGTAAATGCGCAAACCTGACTCACAAGTCTGCTAAAAGTCTGGGTAACACTGAATGAAAGGGGCTTTTTTTCATTCATATAGATAAATATTTGTCTTTAAGTGCATTTGTGTTTTTTTTTCTGAAGCAAGCTAGATTTTTGTTCATCTGCGACTGCTTTGGAAGACTGCTGCTCTGAGCAGTGCGGTTACTGCTGGGTCCTCATCTGCACTGCTCAGCGGCACTCAAACAGGGATGCTGGGGACGCAGTGCCTGGGGAACTGGAGGCCAGCGCTTTCTCAGAGCGATCTGACTGAACTCCTGAATTACCTCTGGCTGTGGGCATTTTACATGACACCTCTACGCTTCAGTTTAAGCATAAAATTAAGCCCACTGTAGTATAAAAGCCTTCTGTGGTTAAATCCTAAGTGAAACACAAACCTGCTCTGAGGGGTTAAGTGACACATAAGATTAAAGCCAGAGGATGACAAAGGAGGGAATTTTGCCAATTAAATCAATACATCTCTACTCATTCCATATGGGTGTTTTGAAGTTCAATTAACAGATAGTTGCAAAGTGTTTTGAGTTTGTAGTTAAAAGCCAAAGTGTGAATTATCATTGGTAGTTGTATGGCACAATTTAAAATTTTCCTGGTTATTAATGCTATGTAAATTAACTTGCCTAGGCTTGATGTCACAGCGACAGTTGTTCCTAACATTTCCATGACAGGCCCCAGTCCTGCAGACTTCGATAACACTGCTTAACATTTTATAGTGCAGATAATCAGTGGAACATGCTTACCTGCTGGCACAAAATGCAGAGTTTAAAATTAATATATAAAGCCTGCAAGGATTGGCTTTCTTAAAGCACAGAGGATTGTGACACTGACTGCAAGAGCATGGAGCCATTCTAATGAAAGTGCAGCTGCCTGGGGAACAAATATTACTCCACCTTTTGCACACAGGATTAAATAGTTCATTACACACTGCAGCCCCTTCCATGTGCAATGAGTTTACGATGGCAGACCAACATGGCTTTTTTCAGCATGAGACAGATTTGTTCAAGTTCTAGTGATAAATCCAAACCACAGTGCTCCATGATTACATACGTATGTATATAGACACACAGAGATATATATGTATACACCAACTCTCTAAATTTCAGGATTAAGACTCCGATTTAGCTTGTTCTGTTGAAGGAGTTAATATTTGTGACTGCACAGAAGGATACTTCTTTTTAAACAATGGAAAAATCTGAAATAAATACAGTGTTTCTTATTGATATATTGAAATTATGAATGTATTCTACCTGAAGAATTTAGTAAGTGGTATGGAAAGGATCTCCAGCTACGGATTCAGACACCTTAATTTACTTGATGCTGTTCACATACCTCACAATAAGCTGGTCCCTGCCCCGAGGAACTTACTATTTTGGACATGAGATGGTAAGTTGGACACACAAATAAACAGTGAGGTAGTATTGGTCAGAATGATAAGCAGTGATCTTGATGCGTCAACTGCTTGAACACAGAGGTTTTTGAAACTTATCATTATAAAGCTCCCTCTTGGGAGCATTTAAAGCTAACATAGTTATCTAGGACATAACTGCTTCCATCTTCTCTACTGGATTGGTTCTTATCTTCAGCTATCACTGTGGAAAGGTTTGTACTTACCCCTCATATTTCTTGCTTTGTTTATTCTTTAGCTGGACACAAGTCTCTCTGTTTCCTGACAGGTCAGGGCTTTCTGGGTGGGCTGTAGACTCTGCTGAGGAGGAGTACAACTTCGGGCTAGAAATAAGTCTCACTGTATTCAGCTTTATTGCTTCTTCAGTTGCTGGGCTCCTTGTAAGCTAGAAGGAAACAGTAATACATAAGGTTCCACCTGGCTTCCTTAGCTGTAGTGTCAGCGCTGACTTCAGTTATTATCCACTCAAAAAAACCCACCGAGACATCTAGTGACTGTGACTTAATAACCTCCGGCTTCCCAGCCAAATTATGCAGCTTTTCCTGGAGTTGTGCTGTGGAACGCCGCATCATTAAGATTTCTCTTTGCTGCTTTAATAAAAGCTTTCTTTCTTGATGGGCTGCCCTGTAGATGTTTTGCAGGTGCTGGATTTCTGCCTACGCAAAGCAGAGAAAGGAGCTTAAGAGAGGTAAGATAACAGAAAAGAGACCTACTTAAAATTGTGTATAGTCTTTATTAACAGAAGGCAATACTACTCACAAAACATCCTGAAAAATTCAGTATGCAGGTTTTGTTGCTTTTTTTTTTTTTAAAAAAAATTTTGCAGTTTTATTTTTCACTAATGCTGACTGGGGGTTACCTGTGAAAACTGATGACAGGTAAGGGGTTATTTCTCTGCCTGGGAGATGGGGTGTCTCCAAGGTGAGACCTTTGGAAATGAATTATCTTCAGGTCATTCAAAACTACAGGGTGCTTGTGGTTTGCACAGGAATTCTTTGAAGCAAAGGAGAGGCTTGTACTACATAAGGAGTAGGACAGAAATTTTCTGATTACCAAGTGTAATTATGAGCCCAACATTGCTCTCAGTAGCAGGGGAACGGAGACTATCAAATTAGCTGTCAGTTTAATTTAATCTATTTCAACATCAGAAGGATAAATCTGCATAAATCAGTGGAAACCTACATTATATGACCTGTTTGCTAGGGCACAAATAGAAAAATCCACAGTAACAGTGGAGCAGCCAAAAAAAAAGGTGTTTTCTCTAAGATTTACAGGCTTTGGCACAAAACCACCTCAGTGAATGTAGGAAGCAAAGCACAATAATGCATGTGAAATAACATCCGTGACTTTTGTTAAAAAAAAAAAAAAACACAACAAACCCCACTTGCCCCAGCAGCTCCACCCACCTCCACATGTTGCCTCCTCCCACTATTTATAAGCTGAAACCCAGCTCCTCAAGCTGCAGTATTACCTGCTCCTGTTTCAGCTCCGTTAGGATTTTGTGCTGCTTTTCAGCCACGGCAGAGGCTCCCTCACTATCTTGCAGGTTTTCCAGACAGCTGAAGACCGGATAAGGATGGGGATCACAATCAGATAATTAAGTGTCATGAATTTAATGCTCTTCAGAAAACAAAAGCTCCTCTCAAAGCAACTGTAAAAGCAGCAGTAACTATGGAAGGCCCTGCAGAAGGTTCTGCTAGACTTGGAGGACATCTCGCCACCCTGGGGCCACCTCGTGTGGCCCTCTCCCGAGGCAGCCAGACTTCCCTGAGCATTCGGGACAGAGCACCGACTGGTGAGGGGTGCCATGCACCCGGGGGGGGTGTCACACTGTACCTCATGGTGCCCCAGCCCAGTCAACGCTGAGGGACACCTCACAGTGGGGGCTCACACCATCCCCAATGGCCCCTCAGCCCAGTCAGCGCTGAGGGACACCTCACACTGGGGGCTCACACCATCCCCAACGCCCCCTCAGCCCAGTCAGCGCTGAGGGATGCCTCACACTGGGGGCTCACACTGTCCCCGACGGCCCCTCAGCCCAGTCAGCGCTGAGGGACACCTCACACTGGGGGCTCACACCATCCCCAACGCCCCCTCAGCCCAGTCAGCGCTGAGGGATGCCTCACACTGGGGGCTCACACCGTCCCCGACGGCCCCTCAGCCCAGTCAGCGCTGAGGAGGGGCTCACACCACACCTGAAGGAGGCTGCAGTAGGGAGGCTCAACTGTGCTCTCTGAAGAATAAGACTGTGCAGACTCCTCTCCTACTGCTTTACCTGCACTTACTCTGTAAGAGAAGGATTTTATATTTGCTTCCCCTGAGAAGGGACAGTTTTTCTTCCTTTGAGCAGGCAGCTGCACCTCCACCTCCCACTGAGGGACCCGTCCCAGTCAGAGCAGACAGGTGGTGTCCTGCCCACAGCATCTCCCCCTCACCGTTTCTGGTGGCCCAGCCAGGCCAGCTCGGCCCTGGCTTTCTCCCGGAGAGCTTTTTTGCGGAGCTTGAGGAGGGCAGCCTGGTGTCGAGCTCGCAGCTCTTCTCCCCTCAGACACTGCTCCGCCATGGCCAAGCTGAAGCGGCAGAAGGTGCTGGAGCCTCCATAGTGCCGTCCGACTTCGCTCCACTGGGGACAGAGCAGAGCACCATGTTTATCAGAGAAGGGCCGTGCAGGTGATGAGTTTGACATTGGGACTAAAAGCGAAAGAACCCCCCCCCAAAAAAACAAACAAACACCCCCCGCACTGGTACAAGAGCTGGTGTTACCCGGCTGTCGGAGTCAGCCGGTTCGCTGCTCTCTCCAGAGCTGTCCCCTGCACAGGTCCCCCCGTGGGGCAGATTCACCGGAGGTGATGACAGATTGAAGGTCTGATGGTCGTGCAGCGGTTCCCCATGCTCTGCCAGCAGGGATCCTAAGGAGGAGGTTTTAAGTAGTGAAATAGAAGGAAAAAAAAAATAAACCCCAAACCAAAAAACCCCAAACGGTCGCCATAATACACGAGTTAACGTCCATTCCTGAATTCAAGGCGCCTTTGCAAAGGCTCGGCAGCCCAGAAGAGGAACCTGAGGAGAGTCACCCCACAGCCAGTCACTTACAGCAGCAAGTTATCAACACTTTCAAGGGAAATCATGGTAAACAGAAAAAAAGGAGCCTATAAACAGGGTAAATAACTCTCAGACCCCGAGGTTATTTTCTGTAGAAGGGTCAAGGAGTACAAAGGGATATTTCTATGGTTTAAATATGCATAATGAATATAAGTATTTAGGTCAAAATTTTCAGAATCTGTTAGAAAATTAGTGAAATTTGTGATTACGTGTTCCAGCCCCGGATGCTGTGCTGTTTCACATGCCATGCTAGAAAGTGTTGCTGTTTGCCCAATACCATCAAATCCTTTAACTTAGTGTTCACCTTCTTGAAGCCCTGAGCAATATGAATCCCTTCCTCCCAGAGGTTTTCTTTCTCCCACTGTTTTGGGATCCACTGGACTGTGATCTCTTTCTGTCTTCAATGCAGATTGCTTCAACGGATGTGTTTCTTGATTGCTGATGGTAAGAAAGAAAGGAAATATGTTATTATTGCAGTCAGAGATACTATTTCAATTCCTAGCTTTCATAGCTAAGTCCTCTGTGGCGGCTGAATCTTTTTTGAACTCGCATGGTGCTCATTGTTACGCAATATTGGAAGTTTTATCTGTGCACAGGTGCCTTTCTGGTAATTGTAACTATAAGACTCTAGAAGTAATTCTCAAGGCTTTAATATACGCCACTTTAAATGAACATAAAAATGTACACATACAATATTCCCATTCACACTAAAGTATGTGATGGCAAAGCAAAGTGAGGAAAATTATATTTTCCCCACAAGTTTCAAAGGGGCTTCTACTTAAAAAAAAAAAAGAAAGAAAAGCAAGATCACCCACAACATTCAAAGGTGTTTATACTATGGTTTGTACATAAATCAGAGTATAAAGACTGTATTGCAAAGATGGATAGTTCACAGCAAAGATCTGAATGAATAAAGTGGTAAGGCTGTAGTCTTAAAGGTACTGTGTCAGCCGTGTTAGCTCTTCTTAAATGACTTGAAATGAACATTCGTTTTAGAACCCACGCACAGTGCAAACGCTCTAGAACCCCAAGTCATTCATATAGTCAAACCATAGGCTAAGCCACCAGAGTGCCTCATTGTATGCTGCCTTCTGTACCTGCCAGCTGCGTTGTCACCTTCCACTTGGTATCCTCTGCACATCTGCTCTGCATGGTCCAACCTTGGCACAGAATAATAACTGCCTTTGGAGCTACTGCACTCCTGCAAACACAGAAATTTTCCGTAGACCTGAATGATCTACCTGAAATGCAGAACTTCTAAGCCTTCTTCCCTCATCCTCTTGGGAGGATCTACCCTTTGCTGTAGATAATGCTTTTAATATGCCAATAATTCCTAAAGAGTTGGATTAACTAATGAGCTGGATATTACACTGAACTAACTGTGTGGGCATATGGAAGTAAGGTAGTATAACAGCTCACAAACTGTTGTGTATTTAGAGCTGCTTTCACATGAGTCAGGGTACTATATGTGTCCTAAGGGCTTTAAAAAAAAAACCACCATACAGAGATCACTTCTGTCTGAGCTGTTCAAACATATTGAGAGACATTAACTGAACTAAAGTATCCTCCAAAGCAAATACTCTCAACAACATAACAAGAGCTTGGAATTGCACATAAGGTGTGAGCTTGTGTTTATGCATGTGGGGCTAAATTCTTATTCTAACAAATAGACGCTGAAGTCCATCAGTTCCTAGCTGACTTCAGAATCCAAGGCTGCAAGTAAACAGTATGCCAAGTTTTTATTTTTGAAAGTATACTTTATGGTCAATATTAGCATCTCACTAGGCTCTCATGTCTGAGCAAGTATCACAGTAACTATCTCTTGAGGACTTAAAAACCCTTCTCTTGATTTTATAGCAAAGCCAGACATAGACACCAAAAGCTGCAGTACCTGAGTGATTTCAGATCAACAATCCAAATGGCTGCCTAAGGGATTCTGTTACTCGAGAGACCTGAGCACTTCCAGAAAGTTACCCAGATCTACAGTTTTTATCAGTTAAAAAACCTCTTTTGATTAAGGGACTCCAAGTGAGGAAAAAACCCAGTGGGGGTTGGAGGAACATTTTGCTGAATCCAGAAGCAGTAGCCCAGGATCTGAAATCATGACTTACCTCTGAATTGTGCTGCAGCAGGTCACTCAAAAACCGCTGGCTTTCTTGAACCTCAAGCCTTGCTTTCTCCCTCAGCGCTGTAAGCTGCTGCTTCTGCTGGAGCTGATGGACCTGCGTTAGGAAATGACATGCTATAAATGATATTTTTAACCAAGTCACCTGATTCCTCAGAGCTCGGGGGCAAAGGGCAGCAAACTCCAAGAAAAAGCAGCACAGGTATTGTGCAGCCAACTCCCGTCGCATCCTGCTGCCTTTGGAAGGCAGTACAAACGCTCACTTTGGCTGCAGCACAACAATGCATTCTTGCCTGCCAGTGCTAGAATAAGGCCTCCAAATAGCAAGTTAAGCCTGGCAACTCTCCTTGACACCTACATGGGGTTTATAAACCTGATCTGGAGTCAGCTGATGCCAACTGATTATAGCCTAAACACACCTGAATCTGGGGATAACTAGCACCTTTTTTCCTGGGATAGCAGAACTAGAATTGCTCTTTGCTTGTTTCATAGGTCACTTACTGTACCTTCAGTTTGTGAGCCAGTAGTAGGGAGGTTTGCCTCAAATTGTCCAGATGGCTCCTGCATTTCTCTTCCAGTTTTGTGCAGCAAGGGTCTCCCTCACCTACAGAAGCTTAGGATATAGGCGGGAACAGTCACCATTTGTTAATTAAAAAAAAAGTGAAAAAATCTGTGCTCAATCTGTGCCAGCTGAAGAAAGTATCAGAATTTACCAGAGGGAGGCAGCGGAAGCAGATTTCCTTCAGATTCCAGTTGGATGCTGCCCTGAAACTGTGTTTCTACATTGTCAAAGTCCATGGGGATTTAAGCATTTGCTAAGTGTTTTGCCAAGGGGGCTGGATTGCTGGGTCACTGTTGAGGTCAGTACACCTTGTAAATAATCTAACAGCACCATGATATTTTCGGTGGGGTACCAGGGCATCTGCTTCTCAGCTCTGCTACATTTCAGGCCTGGCTGTACCTCTCAAAACATGCCCAAGTCCTAATACATAGATTTAAACAGGGGATTGCCAAAAGGGGAAGGGGGGATGTGTATATTGTTCCTAACCGTGTTTTCCTTTTGAATCCTCCCTGGGCCTATTTTTGGAAGCCTCCCAAATCTGACATCTGCCTCTATTCTTGGAATAACTTCTCTGCATACATTTACTTCTTCTACCACATCTGAAGAAGGAAAATGTCACTACCTACATCTTGTCAATAGATCTGTTAGCATAAAGTCCTGCAAGTACTGGGGAGAGGGGAATAGGCAGGACTCAAGAAGGCCTATGCCAGGAAGGGGAAGGACTGGGGAGAAATTCCCATTCTAAGCCCAAAGTCCAGAGCGTGGGCTGTGGCCACTCTTGTTCCCACTGCTCCTTTGCTGCACTAACAGCATCAGACCCACTAGTTGCAAAAGAAGAAAAGCTTCCCAACCTGGTTGCCTCTTTGGGAACTCTAGCAGCATCGCGCGGTGCCCCCTTTATGCAGCTTCTTGTATGGGGTGCAGGTTTGATTTCTCTCTTTTGTCACAGCTTTCACTTTTAAGCAGGGAAAACAACTCTTGTTTCAGGTGCATCTACTTCACTGCTACTTCCTTATTGTAACTCTCCTGTCTGTCTTTTACAGTACAGGTGATGTAATGTTTACCAGTGATATGTTCTTGGCAGCTTTGAGCTTCTCAGATGAATTGCGAAGCTTATGCAAACAGGTTGTGTGTTTACTTTGTGCTGTGCCACTGTCACAGCAACCAGAGTCATAAATGAATTAAGTGTAGGTCATAAATAGAAATAGGTTTGACTTGGCAACTTCAGATAAAATCTGTATCCCTGTCCAGATTGCCTGAATCCAAATTACCCCATGCCTCAGGATAAGCCCACGACATGCAAGGTTTGGTTTTGCTTTAAATACTGAAGGATCTAAAGATCCTTCACAGAAGGAACAGAGATGTAGGCTTCTTGGCATGCCCGGATGCTTTTTGTGTTTACATTATGTGGGAGAAATAAAATGTCAATGATTCAAGCCTGATGCAGGTTTTCTATTCAAATGCTGTGGTGTTTTTATAAACAGCTTGATTGCAAATTTCACTTACCTCTTACAGTGTTACTATAGGAGGCTTTTCTTTAACCCTCTACTTTTCAGAAACAAGAGATTGGATGAAAATCTTGTCTTTTGTTTCAGTAATGCATATCTCCTGGTTCTGGAGAGTTGTTTGAAAAGGCAGATTCATACTGAATTACTTAGAAATTACATGCCAAATAATGAGTTCATCCTTTTAAAAAGATTTTTAGTTTTACCCCAATCTTTCTAATTTTGAGGACTGATTCAGACTCTGTAATACTTATAGTTAGCAGAGATGATTTTGCGAAATGGTATATTTAGGAAAATCCTGTGGGTAAAAGAGCTGCTGTTTCTACAGGGAAATTTTATTACTGGTTTTAAGGAATGTAATAGAAAAAAGACAAGTGAATAGATATTCAGCAGGTATACAGGCAGCTCATCACTTTCAAAAGCCAGATGAGGATGCCTCCTTCAATACTAAGAAATAAGGTCTTATGAAACAAAATTTACAAGGTAAATTTATTGATGCTAAGTTGTCTGAGTAGCTTTTAATACTAACATCTGGGCCATTCTGAAGTATGGGTATCTATTAGGATATAGTTTAAAACTGGGAAGTATTTTAACTCTGGGCCTCAAATGGAAAAATATGACTGTTGTTCTGCTCAAAGTCAGTACCAATGCTACTGATCTCAAAGCGCATAAAAAGTTTGTTCTGACCTGTTTTCACTCCTTTTGAATATAATTTTCCTAATTGTGGCTATTACCAGATGCATTTCTTGTGTGGCAACATCCTGCGTTAAAGAAAATACCATCTGGCTAAACTTCACGTCCTCTTATGTTATGATGAATGGCATTTTACTGCATACCCAGATAGCGTCAATGTACATACACTCAGTCTTTTTAAAAAAATGCTATTTATTAAATCACTTTCCGCTGCACTTGCAGAATCTCAGTAAAGCCCTGTAGAATCTCTGTGACATATAATTAAAAAAGCCGGGCTAAAAGTCTCATTTTTCTAATCACTTGAAGCTAGGCAGAAGCACTTACTGCTGCTTTACTCAAGGACAGCTTTTTCTCTTTCTGCCCATGTCAGCAATCAGTCCAAACCAGTTATTACAAAAATATGTACTTGCAACTTTAGATGTAAGCACAACTTTGACTAAACTATTGCCTGGAGGTGTGTGAAGATGGGGTGTAAAGCGTCCGGAAAGGCTGCAGTGGAATGGAGCAACAGATCCAGAAGGAATTGACCCATTTGATACCCAGGTCAGGGCAATCCTTCCCCTCCCCAAAATTACTGTGCTAGCTCAATTGCTTTATTATTTTGGGATCCTCTTCAGGTAAGGGGAGGGAAGGGACAGGTGAAATACCACTCAGGCATTTCAGTACTTTGTCAGCATGCAAGAACTGAGCTGTGATGATGACAGGTAAACGGGGATGTAGAAAAGAGGTTTGTTAACTCCTGATCACAACTGAAATATGCAGCACAGGCGAACAGGATGGCTGTTTCACTCTTCTTCAGCAAGACCTGCAAGCCAAGAGCAATACCTAAGCAAGGGACTCTAAACTTGAAGGCTACACTTGTTTACGCAGGAAAATCAACGGGCTTATCTGCATTCTTGAGTACCTTGGAGAATCTGTATTTCCACGCCTGCTGAATCAGTCTCTTCTCTCCTCTATAAATACATCTGGTATCCCACTTGTCATTGAAGAGTAGCTGCTTGCTAAACAAGGGGATTAATGTGGCCTGTGCTGCTCCTGTCCTCCGCGTATTTTGTGTTTATATCTAAATCCTCTAGTGCAGAGGGTTGGCCAGAGTTCAGCTTCCAGCCAGATGTTGCAGCACATGGCAATACCTCACCCTGCTGCTGACCCTTCCACGTGTGGCATGTCACACACAGAGCAGCAGAGCAGCTCTTGCCGCAGGCTAGTAAGAAAGAGCTGGCCTGAATCTGGACCTAACCAGAACCCTGAATTTCCATGGACTGTTCCTTCTACTGCTCATCAATTACACTAAATTCCCTCAACCCACTACACTTGCAGGATGGATACCAAAGCCCCAACCTGTATGGCAAAGCATCACTGGACTCCACAGAGCCAGAAATGCACGCACGTCTCCACCTGCTTTACAGTGGCATTTTACAAGTAACAGCACACTATGGGGTAACAGCACAGAGAGGGACAAAGTCCTGACTTCTTGTGCACACACAGGCTATGGGATGATTTATCAGCAGCTAATAAGCAGTGGGAACACAGTCTCTGTGGGTATGGCACGAAACTAGTTCAGAGGGAGAAAACTGGTATCAAAGGAAGTGAGAGCAATTCTCAAGAGCAATTCCCATGTTGCCTGTCACAGAGTCAAGAAGCATGCTGTGCTTCAACGCTGCCGTCATTGCAGACTACTTTAGAGATGTTTGAAGGCTGATGATGGAGCCCACTGAAGCTTCGCTGGGCAGAAGCTTTGCAAAATACAAAAGGCAGTGTAGGATCTTGAAGCAAAACACGAAGAGCTGTCTTATCGCAAAGCCATCAATCAGAAGGCAATTAGCTGAAAACATGCTGCTACACTTCTTTGCTGATTCCACTAATTTAATCATTTCTCCCTCTGCTACAAGCAAGAAGGCAGCTCCCTCTAGTGACATGAGAAAATATGTCAATCAGCAGTTAAGGGGAAAGATGTCACATATGAGTATCTTCCCTTTGTAATCCAGGTTAAAATTCTGCATTTTAAGAATAAGGGAGAATATTCCATTTGCTTTCTTAATGCCAATTACTTTAAGCCAGTAGCTATGCTTAAGCGTCAACATTTAGAAAATTCTTTTTCAATAATTAATTTCAGCCTAAATTTATTATCTCTCAAATACAAAAAAAGGAAACAAGAGTCTGGCCCGATTAAATGAGTTTTCTGTCTCAGTCCAAACTGGCTCATAGTCCAACTGCAAGGCTGTAGGAAGGGGCACAGGCAGAAAGTTTTTTTTTAAATCTCCTAGTTCCCTTATTTAATAATGATACAGAAACTTGGCTACTGTGAGCTGTATTCAGAGGGCATGCTGCAGGATAAAGAAAAGTACAGCTCATCTTCTCAGCTCCCTGTGGAAGAGACCTGGGGTCTGGCAGGAATGATGGAAAGACTTTACATAGTGGTGGTCTCTGAGAGAAGCAGAATGTACAAACCACTTCCTTACCAGCTCGCTTGGTTATAGCAAGTTTTGTGCCTAAACTGATTAGAGATACATATAAGAGCTGTGTGAAATACTTCTGAGTGATCCCCGTGGAGATGATTTCTGTTCATCACAGCATGTGCTTACAGCATTTGCAATTCTGGATTTTATACTGGGTGTGTTTAAAAGGAAAATTCAGCTGTTCGGGACAGGTTCACTGTCTTACTCCAAGCAGTAGTTACAAGTATTTTGTGAATAGCTGCTTCTTTTACTGTGTTTTTTTATGTTTGAAAATGAAATTGGTCATTTTGCCAAGTATGTTTACTATAGAAAATTTTTCATGTCTTTGGCATAGCAACTAGCGGTTAGGTGACACATGTATCTTTTAAAGGTAAATACTTATATTTTGCAGCAGTTGTATAATTACACATCGTTATGCTGCATGTGCACGGTGACTTCTGTGTTCTGTGAAAAAGAACAGGATCAACTGCTGGTGTCATGCATTATAGCAGACAATACAGCCCTGCGTCTGAATGCCCTTTTCCTGATAAGAGGGGTGAACAGATCCACTTGTGACCCATATTTCAAAACCACATTGTCTTCAGCGTGACAGTTCTGTGCCTCATCTGCAGCAGCATGGCCCATAGTGGCACTGCTGGTTTACGGTCAAACCTGGGGCTTGAGCTCACTCAAACGCTGTCAGCTCCTGCAAATGCTCAGAGAAGGTGAAGGTTTCTCCTGGCATAGACAGCAGGCAGCAGTTCCTATTGTTCATGTGGGGAATAGTGGATGGCTGGGTCTTTTTGCCAGATAGCTTCCAGAATTGGGGCCCTTAGTTATTAATATTAAATAAATACATTGTCTTTCGCTTAGGGTAAACACTTCAGACAACAGACTTACTGTCCAATCATGTAAGATGTCCTTCTAGTCTCTGGGGGATGGGGAGAAGCATAGTAAACAATGTTGGCTTCTCCACCACCTCAAAATCCAATATTATGTATAAAATTTTGTGGGGAAAACAATGAAGAATCCTTAATAAGAGCAAAGGCTTTTTGTAAGTACCCTCTTTGAGGAAAGGTTATCTGATCTTGTTCTTTTGTCTCAGAAAAGCCCTTAAAACAATGCACCATCTGCTACTGTTTGGTGGAAGCAAGCAGAGATCTCTTCAGACAGAGGGGCCTGCGTGCTACTGTTTGCCATTTAACCCTTTCGGCCACAAACTTTCCCTTGTTTCTATGCAAACATTTGTTCTGAGCAGCAGCGGCGATGCCCTGCACCCCATCCTTGCCTTGGCCAGCCCTACAGGATCCCTGAGCGCATCTCTGCTCAGCCTTTGGTAACCCTGTCAATGTGCCGTGCCTTGATGTCTCTTGCTGTACGAGTAGAATAATATCCCACACTTATCTGATGTGGTAATTATGAAGAATTAATTGCAAAGCTCCTTGAGACCTTCAGATGAAGCCACAAGGTGCTGAAAATGGCTCTGGTCTGAATGGGGTTCGTTCCATTGGGGGCCGTTTGTAGCTGTCACTGTGTCACTCAGCACAGGAGCAACCCGTGAGGTGACACGCTGGTGAATTCACACCTGTGAGAGAGCACAGCACCGCATGGAAAAGGCAAAGTGTTTCTATTGCAGTTTTTAGTGGGGTGTATCTGTTAAATTGGACATGAATGCTGAGGGAACACTTTTTCTTATAGTCATTCTTCACCTTTGAAATCTGGAACACGAACCAGCTGTTTCAAATTCCCCCTCACCCTAAAGGTTTTTTCAGTCCTAGTCAGAACCATTAGCAAGAATGCTTTTGCAACGAAGGACTATTCATTCTTTTGCAACAGTATAAGAAGTACCTTGGGAGGGCACTGGGTAACCACCGTGCTCTGACACTTTGGGAAATGCCACCTTACCAAAGTCCAGCTCAAAGCCGTGGTGCGTCTCAGCTCCAGGGCTCAGAGCGGCAGAGGGCTGTAGCCTGAGGCTGTCCGGTGTCCTCAGGCTCTCTCTGGGAGACCTGTTGGCAATTTCCTCTTGATTCTGAACTGTGAAAGTAGTCTCACACCAGTAGCGATTCCTCTGAGCTGCGAGTTCTCTCTGCGGACTGTGTCAAGGTAACAACAACAATTACTCAGAGTTTTTGAGATTGCGCATGAGTATAAGCAATCTTTTGAACCCAAAAAAATGGTTATTTCATTTTAACAAAGCTATCATTTGTTCAGTTTTGTTAAATGGAAACAAAAGACTCACTGAAAAGTCATACCTGCAGATGTACAAAATCCGCTTTCTTGTATCTTGATGTTGTCAGGAAAGCTAACAGCATTCGTCTTTGCCTACTCTAAATACTTCTCTGAAAGAGCTAGATATTTTTCAACCTGGTAGAAAATAGAAACAACAACCTTGCCATTTGAAGCTTAATTTATGAGGGCTGCATTGTACAATCCGTGCCATTGTTAGGGCTTGGTTGCACAATCTAACTCTGAACCTTGGCAAAGTTTTCCGAAATCTTTTTAGAAACACAAAGTACCGATCTCTGTTCCAGCTTTTCTGGGACATGTGCTGAGCATGGCTGTGGCCCAACTAGATTTGCTACGTATACTTTAATATTTCAAAACAATGTCAGCACCAGGTCCCACAGTCCTGACGAAGATCTCAGCGAACTGGTTTTACTTTGTTTTGATCTGTAACTATCTGAGCTTAACTAAAAAGATTAGGAAGGAAGGTGTGAAAATGGGCACCTATTGATCAAGCCTCAGCTGAAACACAGGCAGGGACACAGAGACACATTGAAATGGTGACAGATGTTTTCTTTTTTATACAGAAAAATGAATGTGGAATTTTTTTTTTTTTTTACCGGCAATCAGCTTAGGGAAATCTCATTTCATTTTTCTCATTAATAAGCTTTTCTTTGTTTTTCATGACCCAGAAACTGCTAAAACGATTAGAACAGCTTCCACTAACGCATCTTGGATGTCGTCTTCAGAAAGTGGTAGCAAAGGTGGATGAGAGAGAAAGAGAAGAGGTAACAGGGATTTCTTAAAAAGCAGTTCTAATATTTGTTGGGCAAATGCATGGAGTATGGTCTCTACATTTGTGTTGTGTTAGTTTTTTAGTCAATGCCACCGTTTCCTTTGGCTCTTGATAAATGCCTACTCCTGTTTGAAAAGGCTGATGCCAAGGTCCAAATCCAACCCTGCCCGTTTCCAGGAAAGGCCACTGCCAACATCAGTGGAAGTCAATGCAGATTCTACAGAAAATACTGGGATTAACAGGAGTGGCCAGCAACCACTCTTCACCAGATGCCACCAGCTCTGCAGCAGGCGTAAACCATCACAATTCCCAGATGAGGCTCTTTGGATTTGCACCGGCTAAAGAGAAGGCACTACTAGGTCCACAGCAGGAGCTGTGATATAATTGCTGAGGACGTCAGGCCTCTGCCAGGCGGCTGCTTGCTCTGCCCCCGCCCGTGAGGCTCCCCCGGGCGCCTTCAAAACTGAAATTACGGCAGAAGTGTTATGATCTTTTTGACTCTCAAGAATGTAACAGAAAACCACTTATATAGGTAACTGAATCAAGATAAGGATGAAATTGCATACACATTTTCTGGCGGTTTGGAGAATTCCCATCAGTGAGTCATTTGCATTAGCAACAGATCTCCGTCAGCTGCCCCTGCGGACTGCAGAGCAGCCGGGCATGAAATGGGAACATTGCTTATGGAAAGAGGCACCTGCAGGATTGCTTGCATGAACATGAGTCACTGTTTTCCCAGCTATAATTAAACATGCAAACACAAAACTGTGCTGTCGAAACTGGCTGTGGATAGGATCATGTTCAAGAGTGCTGATTTTGTAACGCTGGATGTTTTGTATTTGTGAATGAGGCTGGCAAACAATCAGTTTTTAACAGGTTTTGTTTAGATGAACTCTTGAAGAGAGTATCTATTGTAAGCAACTGCAGACTCCTAACTCATTATCACTGGTAGCAACAGTGGAAGTCAGAGCATAAACCCAATTCATCTGCTTCTACTAGCCCATTTTCTAACCCCGCTCTAGCCGCATTGATGATGAGCTATATGGGCATGGGGTTACCAAGAGCTTACAACACAGCACTGTCCCCACCTGTTAGCAGAGTCCTGTAAAGTTTTGTAAGCTCAAGAGCCAGGCTGCCTTCACTCCCTACTGATGCTCCCCCATAATGAGTTCCTGCACTCACAGTGCAAATGTGTCTGGAGCAAGAGAATTGTGACCTTGGAAAGCGTGTTCCTCAGTCACCTCCTTAACACGCTGGTGCTCCTTTACCATGGGCTTTCTGGCTGATTGGATCGCAGCTGTATGCCCTCAGCAGGCATGTGAATTGGTTGATACCAGAGCAACTTCAGGAATAGCTAGATCATGGGACTCTCACGTTGTCCTAAGTGCGTGCTGCCCACTGGTGTGTGCAAGAAGGACTCTCATCCAGTTTTGCTTCCCGTGAGTGAGCATGCAGGCTTCAGGACTAGGTGCAAAATTGGAATCTAGATCATATGCAAATAAAAGCTAAGGACAATTCAAAGACAGGCTTTTACTCTGAACCTTTGTATTATCTACTTTACCAGCAGCTAAAAAAGGGTTAGACATGGGAAAGTTTTCCCTTCATATCATCCCCTTACTGTCACTACTTCTGCCTCAAAGGGAGCTCTCAACCCACAAGGAGATGAGTCTGGAGCCATTCACAACATAGCAACACTTTCCACTTCTAACCTCTAAATACAGTGATATTTTATCTGCAAATAGCTCTCCTCATCTTTTGAAACAGCACTTGTAACAGGGTTGTGATTTATCGTTCGAGGGGTTTTATTGGTGCGTTTTTTTCCGTGATGCTCTGAGGACTTTGACTCTGCTGCTCAAACACACAGGAGCTTTGCTTTCTCAGTAATTGCATTGTTCAGGAGATCAGTACAATCTGTCTTATTTCTACTTTGTCTGATGCTTGTCCATTACAGCTGAGGGGCTATTCCCGTGGGGGCCCACGGGGGTTCTGCACCTACCTTCCATTACTGCGAATTAGAGTTGCATATAACCACGCACGCATCAAGACAAGAGTAATGGACCCCACCGTTTGGTCAGCCTGGTAGGTCGCGCTCTCTAAGGTGCAGTGCATATGCAGCTCTGACTCTCTTCGCTGCACACTCTGAGTGCCAAGTGCTCATGTTTTACACATTTGCCATCTTCTGTGACAGAACAGCTCCATAATCCTTGCAACTGATCTCTCGGAGCAGAAATCAGCCCAACCTTTGTGAATGTGGTAGTTGCGCACAAAGAACAGGGTTGTAACTGTCAGTAATTCCAGTAATTACTGTTCATAACTTTGGTAAGCTCAGCTGTCTGGACTTATCTCTCTGATTTTCATTTTCCTCTTGTTTACTTTGCACTGTAAAGCCGTAAACAATTGTCTTAAAAAGAATGCTGTGTGTTATATCCTGCCTTCACTTAACAACACTGCTCTTCTTCCCAGTAAAGCTTTTGGCAGTTTCACTGCGGTAGGCTGGCACAGCCAGCGCAGTCCCCGGCACCAGGGAACTGCCCGTTCAGCAGTGCCACACCATCCCGCCTGCGCAGGGACCACAGCACTGACACCTCATCCCTCGCCCTGAACGGGAAGTTGGGGACGTGGTGGCCAGTTTGCTGCGCATATGTCCTTTCTTTGATAATGCCTGTCCAGGTCATATGTAATCTTCTAGGGCTCAGAGGATTTATTCTTTCAGGGAAGACCTCTCTGCAGAGATGTGTGTCCCCTGTGGGGACTCTGGCTTTGTCCTTCGCTGTGGCTGGACAGGGGCAGGGTCTGGTCTGTGGTTAGCCATTGCCTCTGAACTAACAGGTTCCTCATGGTCCTCCCTGCCACCAGACATGACCCACTTGGGGCAGTTACGCGAATATGTCTTTGCCCTCTAAGATACAGGCTAAACGCGGAGGGTTTTCTGTCGACCGTCATCTACATTAAACATTTAATTAATGTAAGCTGACTGAAAACAAACTATGTTAATATAATCCTTTTTTCTATGCTTCCTGCTTCAAAACCTATTTTCCATAATCATTACCACGCTCTGACATGTGTCCTGTTCAAGGAAACTTAATGTTTGTGAGTAGGTGTTGCTCCACACACGCACAACCAGGAGAGCTGCAGTAATCAGAATTTTTCGCCCACTTTTGGAGCAAAGTGAGTGAAAACAATTACTAAAAATGAATTTATAGTATTCAGTTCATTCAATCACTCTTTAATCCCCTGCAAGAAGGAGATCAGTGGAGATTTAACCAGGCACTCCTAAAGATAATCAATTCATTCTTCTGCCCGTGCCATATGGTAAAACACCGAGGGGTTCATTTTACCGGGGCGAGGAGGGAGGCGGCAGCTCCGTGTCCCTTCCCGCACGCGCGGGGATGACCCGGGGCACCGCGGGGCTCCGCGGGCGCGCAGCGGCGCCCGCTGCTGGTGGCGTCCCCGGGGCGGCGGGTTCGCGGCGCCACCTGGCGGACAGCCCCGGCGCCGTCCCCCCCCCGGGNGGACCCCCCCCCGCAGCTCCCAGTCTCCTCGCGCCGCTGGGAGGCTGCATCTAGGGCAAAGCTCCTGTAGAGGAGATCCATCTCTCCCAAAAAACCCAGCTGAACCTCTCCTGTTGACCTTCCAGCTCTCTACAAATAGGTGGTTCCCTCTTGCAGTATATCTTGTGTCAAAATCTGCCGACTTGGCAATTCGCTGGGTAAGGAGCAAAGAGCAGTCTGGCTCCATGCTGAATTGGTGCTATTTATTTTAACTACGTGTGTGTGTAGTGCATTTAGCAGAGAATAATATATCCAAATTTGTTTACCTTCTAGCGAGGAATCTGTGAGATGGAGAGGCTGGGCTGGTTATTGGCTTTTCATGCAATAGGCTTATGTCCACCTTGGAGCCCTTATTCACGGGAAAACCTTTTAAAAAGACAAATGAAGACATTTAATAAATATGCTCTTTGTAGAAATGAAATGGCCCGAGCTTTGGCATCTATTCTCTGCCTATTTACGTGTGAGCATTTAACTTCCATATAGCTCTTCTTATCCACAGATTTCTAAGTATGCGGGGTTAGGCTTATAATTCCTTTCTTGCTTCTGGGAAAGCCTAGGCACCAGAAAGTGAAGTGATGTGTCCAAAATCAATGGCAAAGCCACAGATAAAATTAAGAGCTGTAATTTCACAGGTGCAATGAGAAGAGAAGAAAATAATTAGATCATTACCTAAGTTAGATCATTACTTCTTAATGTGATAGCCTCTACTTCAGTCCCACCTCTCCTCTCACAGGGGGACTGACGGACTTTTCAGTGCTAATCGAACAGACATAGAAGAAAAGTCAGTCACTACTAACATTCTGGCAACCTCCTGATCTGAGGAGATTTGCTGAAATTTCATGGTTCTGCCCTACTGATCTAAAGATACAGAACAGTGTGGAGCTGTGCTCGTACTTGCTGCTGCCAGAGGGTCCCTAGGCTGCCTGCGCTGCTCGCTGAGCGCACCTGTGACTCTTGTTGGCATTGGATTTGTGAGCTGTGCAGAGCGAGCCTGCAAACACTCAAGGCTCCAGCGACTGCTCCCTCTGAGCAGCGTGGATACAGCCTAGAGGAGCTACTGCTCAGGGATTTTCCAAGACCCAACACTTCCAAGGGGGGATCAGGCTTAAACACTGCCTTATAGCTTTGAAAGACTCGGGCTATGGCATCTGAGCCTCACTGTTGCGTTGTGTCAATATGATCTACCTTGCAATGTGTTGCTCAGGTCTTCCCCAGTGTCGAGATGCCTCTGTCCTGCGCTATGAGCGATCCCTGGTAATTCTTTGCTCACAGCAGTCCCACCAGGCAAAGTGGTGGGTATTTCCTTCTGTCTGTCCAGGGCTGTTGCTCCCTCAGTGCTACCCACAAGGCTAATCCTGCCCAGTCCATGAAATTCCCCGTCTGATGACACACGTAACACATCAGGATCTGGGGCATCCAGGAGCATTTGTATAGTCATTGTCCTGTCTTGCTTGTCCTTGGATGTCTCAGGCTCTGGGACAGAAGACGAAACATTGTAAAGGTCCAAAGTTGTCTCTGTGGATGTTTTGTCAGCAGAGGCTTTAACCCAGCTTGCTGCATTCAGCCTCCTAGTTGCCATCTCAATCTTTTCTGCAAGTTCCTTGGATAGACTATGTATGGCTTTCACTCGATCCTGTTTACTTCTGCATGGAGAAAGACTGGAAGTCAACTCCTTGGAGTAATATTTTGCATCTTTCTGAGGAAGGGAAAAGCTCAGAGGAGGCGTATGCAGAGCAGGGGGAGAGCAGTCCCTTAAGTCTTCACATTTCAGGGGACTGAGAAACCAGCATTCGGGTTCAGGTGCTGCTGGAGAAGCTAATGCTGCTCTTTTTTTAGGTGATTGAAGTCTATCTAGAAGCTGATGCCTATTTAAACAAAAAGGAGAAATGTCACATTATAAAGACAAAGTAACAGTAGCTTTCTGCAGAGACTGGTATCTTCAGCTAAAGTGCTTCACAAAAGAGAAAGAAACAGATTTCCCTGTCTATAGATACATTTGTCAAATGATAGATTCAGGATGGAGCATGAACGGCTGACAGATGCAGAGAAGAGTCAGCCTGGGGCTGGCAAGGAATAATTATTATTTAAACATACAAAGCATAAAAGTAGGATGAAAAGTTTGCCTTGGTCTGGAGAACCAGAGCATCCATGTCCTTCCATGATCAAAAGCACTCCCAGATGCTCCCAGGTACTGTAACTGCTCTGGACTAGGGTGCAGTGAGGCTGATTTTAAGATGACATATGACTGTACAGTAGTCCATTGCTCTATTTTTTATAGTTTACAACAGAATACTATGAAAAGTCTGCAGTGTGTGCCTAGAAAGAGGCTTTCTAGAATGCTTTTTATGTCTGAGTACCTGCTTCTGTGATCTTTACTTAATAGAGTACATGGTGTTTTATCCACCCGGGCCATGAAACGCCTCCCCAGGATTCCACCATTGGTTTGCTCCTGAAACAGAAGTGACCATTAGCATAAGCACTAAATAGTTAGGCAACATGAGGGTAATATTTAGCTTTTGCTCCACTTAATAATTGGTTCATGTAACTGGAAAACTGCATGCGCCAAAGAACAATCCTGTTCTTTTAGCTCAAGCAATGGAGATTTCCAGGCTTTTGACCCTGAATTCAAGGATTCCAGCCTTACTAACGAGCACAGCAGTGCTTGCCATAATTAGAAGTTAATTGCTCTGTTTTTCCAGATAAAACTTTTTCTCCCTGACATTTCAAAGCATTTGTATGAAGTGTTTCATCTCCTACATGGTGCTGTACTAATCAAGATTGGAGGGTTTTCAATCTGCCACTCCTTTATGACTTACTTGCTCAAGTTTACACTGAGGACTTTCTTTTGCAGACGCTGTTTCCCCGATGAGCTTGCACAGCTGGTCAGAACTCGTTTTCTTCCTAATAGCTTCTTTCTGTTTCCTGTATACTTCTTGCAATCTCTTATTTCTCATCTCCATGGCCTGCACCAAAGACTTTTTCTCTTCTAGATTTTTTTTCTTTCTTTCTTCATTCTTTCGATACATAAATTCCTGAACAATTTCAGGGCTGTAGGGGTGAGGTTTTTTAATGTTTACCCTCCTCTTTGAAGGATGCTTAAGGTTTTCTTTCTCAGACCCTTTCTGTGCAGGGCTGCTTAAGCCTTTCTGTCTCTGAGATGTGCCTCTTCCTGAGCCGCTGGGCTTGGCTCCATCTTTCATTAATGAAGATCGTGTCTTTTCCCCGCTGAAGGCGGAAGGAATTATGCTCCGAGGTCCAGGTGAAGGAGAATGGATCCCTAGGTATTGCTGCAGAACTTCTACCTTTCCTTTCGCAGGGTCTTTTGGGAGCTTGGTATATCTGTGTTCATCATGATACTGGCTTTGCAAATGCAGGCTCCTGAGTATTTGTTTTGTATCCTTGGTTGGTGCGTTGCTGCCCCTTTCAATAGGCTTGCTGGGGGGTACCACGCAGCTTTTGAATTCAGGGGGTTTCCCCACAGGTTCATTTCCCTTTTCTCTGAAGCTGTTTTCTTTTGCTGCAAATCCTCTACCAGGTTCTGTGGAAAGCATTTTGAAAAAGCAGTGGTGTTATTACTTCAGAGATGTATCAATTCCTGCATCCTGCATCTCAAAACCTGCCTCCTATTATAGGCCTGAGGACTATTTGCATGCGTAGCCCAGGCTTGTACGTATTGTAAAATCTGCAATGTTCTAAGGAGAAGACAAATCCGTAAGCGCAAAATTTGAAGTTTCAGTGGCCAATTGTACAACTGATGCGTAGTTTGTGGCCCTTCAGTATAAACAGAATTTAATATACATGGGCAGTGAAACCCTTTATCTCATAAACCTCTTGCTTGTCAGTGTAGCACAGTGAGAACACAGCGGCCCGCCTCAGCTCTTGGTAGACCCAGGGAAGCTCTACAGCTGTGTCTGGCAAACTGACCCAGCTAAAGAGCAGAGTGTGCTACTATAAGCAGGACATGGAGCTGACGCTGTATCTCTGCTAGGGAGATATAACCTGTGTCATGATCCAGACAAGTCTTATTTTAAGGACACAGTGCATTTGCATTGTCTCTGCAAAACCATGGTGGATTCATTGTGCCAGCTGACCATGCACAACAGCTTTAGTAATTGTTCTGGGTGGTTCACCTTGCAAGTGAGTTATTGCAAGACTCATTAAAGACAGGTGCTCAGAAGGGCCTTGAAACCTTTTGTTTCAACTAGTTTTAATAAACAACTTTTTTGGTTTTGTGCCAAAACCATTAGTGCCATGGAGAAGCAACCGTACCAAAGGTATCTGCTGTGGTCTGCTCTTCAGCTGTGCTCCTCAGATTTGGAAATGTAGGAGGTGGACCAAGCAACTTTCTAGCTAACTTCTGACCTTCTCTCCATGCAGAAGCACCATGTAGCTTTGCACCTGAAACAGAGGATTTGTATTTAATTTTTAAACCCTCACATGTTCTTTGAAAGAAAAGTGTAACTCTATTATAAGTCTTTTTAATGGTGATTTCCAGGAATCGCACTCAAGGTGTGAGGAGATCTAAAAAGTTTTACTCAGAGTAGTTTTAAAAAAAAAGTTGATGCTACTTTGATAAAAAAAAGTTTTTAAAGCACTCAGACTTTGGAAGCTGTCACTCTGCTAGTGTCTATTCACCGACTGACAGAGGGCAGGTTCATGAATCAGATGAGGGCAACACATGAAGTTTAAGTGACTTTCTAAGGCTTTACCATTAACATTTATATAACTTAACAGTTGTAGCATGCTCACACAGTTCTTACAGGTTTTACTCAGAAACCATTGACTCCCAGAGTCCTCAAGAACACTAAAAGGTGGTTGGGACACTGACCTGAGAGCGTCCTTCTATGATAGCAGCTGTAGACAGCTGGTACTTACTGGGTACCAGCAGATTTGAGAATTAGAGGGAGGGGGATAACGAAAATGTGATTTGCCTTGTGATTACTTCAAACTCACTGGAGTAATTAATTTTTAAACTGGTGAGAATCAGCAGGATGCGGTGTGGAAGAATCAATGAACGACACAGGACAAGGGACAATGTATAATGCAAAAATAAACGATAGTGTATGCAGCACAAACAAATTATTCTTGCTTAATAGGTGGTGTCACATAATAGACAACATTTATCACTGTTTTACTTCATAATTTCAGATTGCATTCACAGCATGCCAATACTTGCACTGGCATAATTATGTATTTATTGCAAACACTTGTCCAGCAGAAGTTGACTAAACAGGTACTTATTTGGGTTTTGCATGGAAATCCTCTCCACCAAATTCTCCCCCAATGAAAATACTCAAGCTTCTTTTTTAAAGAAAAGATTTTACTCTTATGTCAGTATCAGCCTCACTTCACAGATGTGGTTCAGTACTCAGTCAGCTGACTGAATCAGGCTTTTCTAGCTTCTGTTCAGTAAACATGTCTGTGGGCTGAGCTGACTGTGCAGCACCTCTGAGAATCTTCTGTTGCACAGGAAGCACTGTCAGAGACTGATTGTTAATGGGACTCTCCTGAGATTCTCCTTTGCTTTGTGAACAACAGCTGTAGGGCAACATCTCCTCTGCTAACAGCCCTGGGCTCCGTACCATGGCCACGGATGGAGTCGCAGCCACCTACAGCAGCAGAATTTGCAGCAGACTCTGAGATGTTCTGGAGGCTCATCTTAATCGTGTAGTTTAGGTCGTGTCACAAGAGAAATTATGTTTTTCAGACAAGGAATAGCTTCACTCTCTGCAGGGGTGAAGTCACCTCCTATAATCACACGGATTTACTTGGGAAGCCTTCAGAGGAATTATTCACTAGATCTATGCAGTTCAGTGCCTGACAGCAGGAACCACAGATGTAATTGCCAAAATTTCTTGGACTTGGGACAGCTGAGATCCAGCGGTGTTTTTAATGAAACACCTTGCTCTATTACTTTGTTTTCCAGTTTAGGAGTATTAAAAATGCTGGATGTATTTATTTTTGTGCTGTCTTAGTTTCTCCGAATGCAACTGACACATTAATATGTAGATCTAACAATCTTCACCACGTTGTCTGCTGTCAATTAAATCCTTTTTTTTATCGGCACAGTGTTTATTAACTACAGAAACTGCTATGCTAAAGTTCATGAGCAGTCTGCATTTCTGATGAAAACACTTGCTGGAAGGAAATTTTTTTATTTAAATATCCTCCTGTTTTTTTCTACCTATGAACAGATGAATATTTTATAGCTGTTGTGACTTAATTTTTTGTTAACTACAGCAAATTTATAATTCATCAAATTCCTGAGTACTCTGGCTCCGACCTCTGCCCCTCATTCATCTCTTTGTAGCCCTGCCTTGGCTCTTTCACTGACAGAAACTAATAGCCAATAAAGACACCATGACACTGGCAGTTACAATGATGAATGCTTCGTGTGGCATGGTCTTATTATGACCCACTCTCAGAGGAAGATCAAGCCATTTTTCAAACAATCCATTAAAACAAAAAAAAAAAGAGGGAGAAGGAAATTATTATATATTTCATGCATTTTAAATAGTACTTAGGTAGCAGAGCGCATGATGCTTCTATGCTCATAATTTCACCTGCACGATATTAGACAGCTTGGATTTTTTTCTTTCAGGTTCACACAAGTTACATATCCAGTACCTTGGCTAGTGTAAAACACAACTGCCTTGAGTGAGCAGTGCCCATAGTGTTTCCACTATTTGCCTTGTTCCCCACAAAGTCTGAATGCAACTATTCCCAATGCAAAGTAGTAGCATTAAATGGGTAAAATTACTCCAGTAATTAAAATCTGCACTTAGACATACCAGTCAAAGAAAACTGAGAACTAGTGATTGGGACTCCTGTTCCTGCTGTTGACTTTGTAGTAGGGCTGTGGATAATTCATCTGACTTTTCACTACTTTGCTTCGGTCCCTATTTTGCAGGCCAGGAAATCCCTGCCTTTTGGTGGCACTCTGAATTCATTAGGAAACAGAACTGAGTAGGCGACAGACAGCTCTTCCCACCCAGGACATTTGGCTTATTTTTCAGTGACAGAAAGTGGTATCAGGTGGCCAGGCTGATACCCCATCCCGGGGGCCTCAGCACGACTCACCAGCAGCTAACCCAGAAATTAAGCCTTGTGGCCTTGTGCTGCCGGTGGTCATCTTCCGCCTTCTTGAACAAATGCTGATTTTTGTCTGTTCCCTCAGTGGTTTTCTTTGTTGCCTGCTGGGTATACCTAGGCCCTGGCCCTTGGCTGCGGACCCTTGGGTTTGGTATTATTTTAATAACCAGCTAAAGATTTTGGCAGGCGAGTGCTCAGATGCTACTGACCTCCAGTAGTTTTGTCCATCAATTTCTGTAACTTCTCATGATTTTCCTCCTTCCGTTTACTTGTCGCTGCTCTCTCCAGAGCAGAGGACTTGGGTGAAGGCTGTCTCTGACTTTGTGTTTGAATTCTCTGTGCTGAGCTTCTCTCTCTTTGGTCTTTAATCAGAAGAAAAAAAAAAAACACTGAAAAGAGTTAGTATGCAGCTAAAATCAAACTGCAGACATGACTGCTGTCACCAACGAACCAAACCCCATCCCATTCACTTAGAAGGCAAAAGCGGGGGTCTCTAATGACACTGGTCACGGAACAAGCAGGACTCTTTTTTTTTGCTGGAGATGTCCCAGCAAAGCAAGCACTGGCCTGCATCCCTGAGGTTACCTCCATGACCCCGTCGTATCATGACAGCCCTGACCTAACCGGCGCACCCAGTGGGGGCAATGGCACACCTTTCCCCTTGGGGTGTCTCTGGAGATCCAGACTAACCTTTCTCTGCAGAGTACACAAACACTGCATGCTTGGGTGACTTGCCTGTAACAAATTAATGATTTAATGTTAATGTTAATGATACAGCATTGCTAACCTGGGATCTTGGGTTTTTTTTTATAATCCCTCCCTTGTCCAGGGATGGTAAATTCTTCTCTGCCTGGTATTCTGTGCTCTTCATCAGGCAAGGAGAGAGCAGACCTCAGGTTCACAGCACTAAAACCTAGATGAACAGGTATTTGGAAGCTGTTAGGCTACAAGGAGCAGTACAAATGCTGGTAGCCAATAGCACAGAGCTCCTGTGCAAGGCAGAAGCAGGTTTCCTAGGCCAAACTGAAGATACCTGACAGAGGTAATATCTGGCAAAGCAGCTGTGACACACTTTTTTCAATGGTAAAGTACAGTCAGACAAACAAACAAGCTGCATCTGAACCAAGCGTCTGGAGCTGGTCATCTTCAGCTTCAGAGGCTGCCCCTGTTCTGCAAGTTGAACTGTTTGTCTGGCATTTCCCTAACTCAGTTATGTAAAATGATCTGGGTTAAAAACAAACTGAACTAGCCTTCGCCTTGAGAATGTTCAAAAGAGGCTCAGCAGGGATTGTGGCTTTGGCTTCTGGGCATTAGGAGGAGTAACGCTGCACAGCGGTGACCGAAAGTGCTGCCCGATTCAGCTGTAAGGGGGAGATGGCAGCGCGGACTTGTGCTCCCACGGATCCAAGGGGAGCACCATAAAATACTTCCGTACATCATCATAAAAGGTGATTTGGAGCAAATCTAAGGGAAATGCCCATGGAAGCTGGTGGTGTGTGACAGGGATCGTAGTGCCCAATGAATTAACACTAATGCTATTATAGCAATAAGATTTATTATGTACAGCTTTTCAGCTCGTCTTCTCTAGTCTGTTATACCCTCAGTAATCCCCAGTTGGCTGAAAAGATTGCCAAGCGGGCAGGCTAGCTGGGCTAGCCACAGGCAGTCCTTGCTCTCGAGTCCATGTGTTACTCACAGCAACCTGAGATCTTAAATCATGCTAAACTAAAGTGACAGCTGTAGACGAATGGTACTTCAGGCCCAAATTTAGCATCAAAGCAGGATAAGGAAGTCTAATAATATTTGCTTTCAGATCCACAGTAGTTCCACTGAATGAACTGTTAAATCCCCTGTAATGCCTCTGAACTACACAATTCCTGCTTTAAATACCTGTGATGCCTCTCCGCACTACTGTGCTGCTATTTCCCATGTCATGCTTTATATCTGGCAAAAGGAAGAATGTGGGAGGAAATGGGAGAAAAGTATCTATTTGCAGTAAATTCTTTACTATTTTGTGGAAAGAAATTTATAAATTTGTGCATGCTGGGGAGTAAATCCAGTGCAGAAGTGAACTCAGTAAGCAGGTTGATATGTACAGCACAGGGAGGTTTACAGCTCCCCCAAGGGCTGCAGAAGTAAATGAATTTATCACACGAACATGGTTGCCGCCTAACATAAACCAAAGTGTGAGATGGAAGCTGTGTGGTTAGTTTTTCAGCTGTGCCAGAGCATATACACAGTTTCAGCCTTTCTCTGTAGATGCCAGACTGCTACTGACCTCTGTAAAATGAAGCAGGAGGAGCAGACGCCACTTTGCACACCTTTCTCTTCAGGGGTCTTTTTTGCAGTGGCTCTTTAGCATAGGCAGAAATCAGACATGTCTGCTTCTGAGATGCTGCTTGATGCTTTTGTTTCTGCTCCTGGATTCTCTTCTTGAGTTGCTCTAACTTCTTTTGGGGTGATTTTTTCCACAACTCTTCCAGCTTCTGATCACTGGGCCCACTGGCTGGTGGAAGGTGGTATGTAGGAAGCAGGACAGCCGTGGGCATGGAAGCGTTGCTCCGGCTGCCGTGTGGGATGGTTGAGAACAGGCTGCTCCCTGCAGGGGAGTGAGGTGGGTGATGCAGACAGCAGGGAGGTTTTTCCTTTTCTACTCTGTGACCTCTTGAATCTGCCTGCTCCCTGAAATTGTCCCATCTTGGTCTGTACAGGCTTTTTGCAGGATATCGCATCCCAGGTGTGCCTCTGCCATCTGCAGCCTCTCTTCTGGCAGGGCTGCAAGGTGCTGAGTGGGGGTCTCCCCTGGGGGACAGAGGGGTCATTCTGGGTGGGCCAGAGTTCACAGCAGGGCTCTCAGGGAAACAGGTCTGTGACCAAGCAGGGGAGAGAGCAGCACAGCTTCCCTTTCTTAAGAAAAAGAAAAACAAGACTGTATATGTGGAGTGTATTATTAAATTATTCAATAGACTGCTAATATGAATGACAGTTGAGTTTCTAGAACATGCTCCGATGGTGATCTCAGTGTCTCCACAGGATCAGCATTTTGCCACTTACCAACAGTTTGGCAAACGAAGATAATATTGGGAAAGTGCAAGGCAAACCATGGTCTGATAAGAGTTATTACAAGCATGGGCAGACAGACTAACACAGAGAACTGATGTCAGGGCATTGGCTTGTTCCACTGGCCTGTTGGTCAGCATTTCCGAGGGTGAAATTGTCTGGTGAATTTTTCTTTTTTTCTAATAAATAGTCAGGTGCTAAACTTTTTTGAAAGTCCTGTATCCCAGATTTTTAAATACTTTTATGTGTGCCTTCACCTCCTCATCCACCAAGTGCTGTATATTAAGGTTATTATTTACCTGCAGGCTGGAAGAATCTCGCTCTTTTCCTCATTCGAAGCGGTTTCACCTCTGCTCCTCTCGCCATCTACAGTGTAGCAAAACCATGTCTATGTCAAAATGTCGAAAAGGTTCCTTAACCATTAAATTAAACCAGTTCATTTTACTGGGGACTATTCCCCAACCAAACCTGGCCCTTTGGACTCCTGGGTACAATTTCCTTCACACTCGGTAATGAGCCTGCCAGCATTGCAGTTTTGGGATGGAAAAGTGAGAGTTTGTCCTTTGGTGTAAAAATATCTGTGCTCACTGTCTCCATGCCACCCAGATCTGCAGGGCAGACTGAGGATTTGGTTACTGGCTTGCACAGGAACCCGTGCTACCTTTAGTACCCTGCGTCCCAGTTACCTGAGTACCACAGTACGTGGTGTTAAAGTGCTCCACCAGGTCACACCGTGCCCCTGTCATTTAAACCCAGTGACAAACATTCATCTCATCGTTCCTTCCCTTGCTCAAATGGCTTGGGAGCAGGAAAACGATTCACATGCAAAACCACGGGCTCCAGCAAAGCTTCTGACAGATCAATTCAACACACCTCTCTTGCTATCCTCATTCCCGAGACCGGGGCCCAGGCAGTGAGCCACCTCCCGGAGTGTGGTACAAAGCCCTGCTTCTTAGAGAGGAAACAGCGTCCACAAATATTAAAGGCTGGCAGCTCAAACTGTTCCCAGCCAATAAGCCATCTCAAAACCAAACACCCAGCAGATGCAAAAATAAAAACACGTGAAGTCTGTTCTTGTCATTAGTTCTTAAGTGTCTTGTGTAATTTCATTCCATTTCCTGCCTTTTTCTTATCCCACTTTGTCTTTTAGAGATGATTTAAAACATATATTTCCTACAAAAGTAAATGAACAAAATTCTGTATTTGTATCACTTCAGTTATCTTTAGGGAAAAAACCTCAGAGTTCAAGCACAAGTGGCTTTTACTTTGCCATAGCTGGTGGGTATTAATGCTGCATCTTTTGCCTGAAGTCTCTCCAGCATGTGACTCCTTGGGCATGTGAAATTCTTCTGGGAGCATTAGTAGATAGCTGATGAAAATATACACTTTCTTTAATAGAAGAAGGCCTTTCACCACCTTTTATCCTCTTCCCTTCCCTCCAGCACCAAAGCAGTCCCCCGTCTCAGCAGTTTCCCAGTAACTCAGAACTCACCAAAGCTTTTTTCATGCCAAAGCTTTCTTCTGGCTGCCTGTGATTTGGCACAACTCCACGTTTGATGACAAAATTTGTTTTCAATCCTTTGTAGCTGTGAAAAGGCAGATTTTTCTTTTGAAAGGAGACATATGTTTTTTTTTTCTTCCGTGGTAGCCTTTTGCTGGCATACACTGCTTCTCTGATTAATTTTGCAGCTCCTAGTTACCCTGTAAATACTGGCATGTCTGAGCATGTTCCATGTGGTATTTCCTACAGTTGGAAAGAATGCAATTGACTGGGAAGATAAGAGATGAAATCACCTCTCTCCATTATTTATACTTTGTATGTATGTGTGCTTCAGATTTTTACCAGAGCTGCTCTGATGTTTTCAAAACCAGCATAAGCTGGAAGTAACCCCAGACAATAGCAACTTCAACAGTGCAATACGAGTGTCAGGACTTGACTGCGCAAGCAACGCTGCATGCATTTAGATAATATTATACGTTCATCCAAGTAATTTCACTGTTATGATTGCAGCTGCTGTGCCTGATATAAATGCTATTACGTTTCCTACAAAGAGGACAATAAGACAGGGAGAATTCAGAGAATGTCCCAGCTCAGTGAGTGTCAGCTATTATTCTGCTTAGGGCTTTAACCACAAGCAAGGCAAACCTTTATCTGATCTTGTAGTTAATTTTGAAGTGCGTTGTGAAATTTGGTAGGACTTCTTGCTTTTCTCCTTATCCTCTTTTTCTCATTTAGCAAATGATTAAAGAGGTTATATCTTCATTGCAAAAGAGCAAACAAAATGGCATGTTTGCATATATCTATGAAAGAAAATTCTGTGGAGGTGATGCACAGGTGCCTGACAGAGAGCAATAAAGGTATGTGACAGCAAGTGTTCCCTGAACCGCACGTACCACTGCTTTGGCTTTCTGAAGACTCTTCCAAGCTAAGGCCACATCTGCGGAAGCAAGAGATGAAAGATATATTTTAGCATCTCTTCACACGTCTTCACTATAGACAATTTCCCCTTGTGCCCAAGCCAGGATAGATTATAGAGCTGGTGGCTGAAACCCAGAACTGCTTCTGAAAAATTGTGTCTAGACTGCTTGTATATATGGCTTGTTTTCAATGTGTGCTTAGTTCTGTCAGAGCTAATGCTTTTTGAGATATGTTAGTGCCTTTTCAGCAAAGTCCTCACTCATATTAGCTGGTAGTTTTGTATGTATTTGAGAAAGACTGAGCTGAATTTCCCAATCCGATCCTATTTGGTAGTAGTTGCTTACAAAAAAAACCCTATACAGGATTACCTGTCAGAGTAAGAATGGCTTGTGTCTTTTTACAGAAGAAACAAAGCAACACATCAGATAGAGGGAAGCTCCCAGTGTGAACTTAGTGCATACATTCCACTGTAATTGAGTCTTGGTGACTTCAAGCTGAGGAAGATTCATAGAGCAGGTTTCTGTTAGAAAGCAGCAGGAAATGGGGAGTTTTGGTGTTGCTGTAAGAACTACAAGCACAGTTACAAAACCGTCCAACACTCCCCAAACTTCAAAATATTTGCTCCATTGTGTCTGAAGTCATGCAATCCAGATTAAACTAAGCATTAAAGTCTTTCAGTAGGAGCTAAATCCTTCGTTTAAAATAAAGTTATCCAAGTCTCTGCTATGACCGTACAGAGGAAAACGGAAGCTCGTTATCCACGTACCAGATAGAGGATCTGATTCTCCAGATGCAAAACTGTTATTCATCTTTCAGCTGTTCTCAAGTTCTGCTTACTTGATATCCATGTCTGAAAAAAACATGCAAAAGGACTAGTCATTGCTTCCCTTTGAGAACAGTCTGGGTCATTTTTATGCCTATATATATTTTTCATCATCTATAATTGCTGACTGCCCATAAAGACCCTCATCATTTACATTTCTGTGGTGTTTGCAAATGTTACCTGTTATCATTAATCTTCTCAGCCTATTGAGGGAGTCTTGGGGAGAGACAGGGATATGACACAGTGGGTAGATGTCCTGCTCTGGGTCAATACACCCTGAAGAGCTGCCCTGGGTTCTCAGGACTCGAGCACGCTCTCTTGAGGCAATGACTGTATGATTAGAGTCAAGAAACTCAGCTCCCTCCCATGTCCCCCTGGTACTGCCTGGTTAACACTTACCTTTTGAAGCCTCATCCACGCATGGAATAAAGTGTCCACTTATGAGCTCTGCAAAAACACCTAGAGAAGTGCTTTAGAGATGATCTGTGGGAGGGCTGCAGTCTTTTCTACGGTGGCTAATCCCAGAAGCCACTTCCAAAGGGAGGTGTGAGAAAGATCTCAGCACTGAGCATCCCAGTCAGTGCTCCTGCCCTGGGCTGAGCCATCTGCAGGCACCAGCTCCCTGGCACCAGCTGGGAATGCAGAAGTTCCTCTGAAACAAGCACCAGGTCAGTCCCTGCCCTGCTCATGAGAGCTGGGAGGCACGGGAGGACAACCAGAGGAGTCCCACCAGCCCAGCCAGCCATCAACCGTCACCACACCTTTGTTTGAGCCCCTCTCTGCAGGGCGAGAGTAGCGACGCACAGGGAGAGGCTGTTAGAAACAGAGGGGAAAACAAACAGCAACAAGAGGAGCTTGAAGGCTGATCTCAGTTTGCAAACATGTGGCAAGATGCCACCAGCTTTCTTGACAAGCTCTTGCGTCCTTTCCAGGGCGTCTGGCATCCTGGCGATGACTGCTCCCAGGGCTGGATGGCTGCAGAGGAGAGGGCAGGAGGGCAGTGACCAACCTGGGGTCCAGGTGGAAGCAGGTCTGCAGTTCTGGGATGGAGAAAGAATACGGTGCCAGAGCAGGGGGAGAAAGCAGATCTATTTGAGTCCTCCTCACATGGCACTTCTCCTCATTGCAGGCACCTCTTGTCATCCCAGGGCATCTCTCCTCACTCCTTCCTCTGTGGGCTTTGATCCTGCTCTTAGCAGCATTCTCTGTCACACCTGAATCCCTGGTCTCAAGAGAGCAGGGGGCTTAATTCTGAGTATTGGCTTTTATTTAGGGGGAAATAAAAAAAAAAGGAGGGGGGGGAGTCTGGTCTTTGCAATTACAAAGAAAAGCTGTATAAGATAAAGTGTATGCTAAAGTCTCAGATGAGGCTTTTCCACCTTTGTGGGTGTCACTTTATTTAAGTGTCACGGGTTTTAAGTTTAAGTATTTGAAATCTGGGGGTAACCATTCTGGTTCTTCAGGTCTCGCTGTTCTTTCCCTCCCATTTTGGATTAACCAGAGGGAACAGTTTGTTCAGCAAACAGCAGAGGGCAAACTCAGCTCGCAGAAGGGAGACAAAACGCTCGCAGTGCTGGGGCGCTCCGGGCCCCAGTTTCTGCCAGGACAACCCAGGAAAATGGCAGTTGTCACTTTGGTCAAAGACAACCCGGAATGGGTAGCAGGAGAAAAACTCTTGGTATAGCAGTGATTCGCTCTCTTCTTGGTTTTCATACTCAGCCATTTCACAGAGCATCTTTCTGACAGGCTTCAATGGGCAGTGACATCCTGGACTGAGGCTTACCAGTGCATTTCTTAAACCCTCCCAACATTATGGCTGCAGATGGCCAAGCATCCCTTAAGGCAATGGTGAAATTGCCTGCTGTTTGCATGCTGCCCCTGCATTGCTTTGGGAGACATGATTTCAACAGCTCTTTGCCCCAGAGTTACTCACAGCTAATTCCAGGATCTGTGGTTACAACAAAAACTACTACAATCAACATATAAAGTCTCAGACTAGGCTGATCATTCAATGCTGCTTCTCTTCCTTGGTTGGATGGTCCTTAGACATTGGTTTCCTGTGAAATTTTTCCATTTCTGAATTGTAAATTTGCTTCCCACAAATATCCTCTCATATATGCTGAAATTCTGCAGGTCCCAAGGCTATAGTTGCCATTGGCTCAGATATTCATGGAAAGCATGTGAATACAATAAAAACAAACAAACAGGGATAAAACACATTTCTTGTTACCCTACAGCAGTGGCCATAACTTATTGCTGTTGCAGGTTGAATTTCAGTAAGTACCCTGAGAAAAGGTTTTGTATCCTCTTCTAGGTCCCACCTTACTGCAGAGCAGAGGAGACATACTGTTTCACCAGCATTTTGGTTTATATTGAATCTGGCTCTTTTTTCTGGTTTATGTCCTCAATTATTTGTTCATGCTTTATAATTCTACAGATTTTCTTTAAGCAGCAACGTCAATATTGTAAGTGTTCGTTATTACTGGAAAGTGCTCAGATGGTGAGGCAAGATACCGACACCACATCCTTTCATGTACATGGATCCCTGTGGTCTCTAGAGAAGTTCTCTTGAAGAAACTGACTCAGACTGCTAATCTAATAAATGCCACTGCAGCCTGTGCTCAGATAGCCCCAGCATTTCAGCTTTTCAGGTCTAACCAAACAAGGAATTCCTGAGCTGCCAACTGGAGTCGTGAAGTTCCCATTTCAAGTTGTTCCAAGCCAACGTTTTGGCCTGATTAGAGGTTTCAGAGTTAGGAATGCAGAGCTTGTCCAAGAGGGGAGCCACAGCTATTCAGGGTACGCAAATGATAAGAGCCCTAGTTGCAGTCTTGGGGTTCACGGGTAGCCACTGTGCCAAGTGAACTGGTCCACCAAAGGGAGAGGAGAGAACAGTAATGTGAAAACTCAGCAGTGGGAGGACAACTTTCAGTGAAGATTTGGTAAAATGGGAAACTGTGACAGGAACCAGGAAAGCCCAGGGCTGGTCCCAGCCTGCCGGCTTGATGGAGGAGCCAAGTGGAGCAGGAATGCACGTGCTGTGACAGGCAGAGCTTTCGGCTGTATGCAGGAGATGCTTTTCAAGTCCCTCAGGTCGGACTGGCATCTATTTTGGCACCGTTTTTTCTCAGCAAGCTGTTGGAGCTGACGAGAGCCAGGAGAGTGACAGATTGCCAGCGTGTTATGCTGCACATCTTGGAGTGTTAGACCACAAATCTGCTGAGAGATGAAGTGAAACCTATCGTTGGGCAAATCCCGCTTCTACAGTGTGTGAAACTCCCAAGTCAGGGAGCCAAGTGTGAGCTGAGGCAGATAGGACTAAATCTGTTTGGGTTTGTATTTTAAATCTGTATAAGCAAAATGAGCCCGTCGTGTATGGTTCTGGCCTGCTGACTCCACAGCTCCTGTCGCATGGATCTAAGACAGAATTAGGCCCCGAGTTTTCACTCATATGGCATTTATGATACATCAGCCCTCAAACGCTGAGTTTCCCCTACAGAGGTACTCATGCTACCACCTACGAGTTTTAGCAAATTAAACTACAGGCTAGCGCATACCAGTGGAGGTTTTACAAAAGCTATTTTAGGGTTTTTCTGCAAAGGATATTGCAAAATTTCTTGCAGCTAAGAATCTGCCATGAGAGATGCTGTTAGTCCATCACGTGGGATTATCCCACGGAGAGCCTATTGTCCAGATACAAGTCCCTGCTTTTTCCCAGCCAGCAGTTTCCACTACCATTACACTTGCATGCACAGTGATGAAGAGGGACAAGAAGTGCCCAGCTCTGCCACACTGCGGCACTCTGAGCTTCAGTGTGGTTTTCTGGTGTTTTTGCAAGGCAAAGGCAAGTGGGCTTGGTAATTGCTCAACCCTACACGAGGCTGTTTGGAGTCTGGAGGTTCGTTTGACATTGTTGAGGCTGCCAGCTCACCTCCCGGAGGCTTCAGTTTCCGCTGTTGTGCACTGTCACTGTTTAGGAAATATTTAAACCAACAACCCACAAGGCCTAGCAAAATTCAGGAAGTGCATATGTATGTGAACAAACACCAGAAATTCCTCCTAAGTCTCTGTGTTTTGAAACAGCTGCGTATCGTGCAGCTATACTTTTGTGCCCACCAGATATATCCCAAGGATCTTACAAAAAATAATTTGCAGCTTTGGCAGACACACTACTTCTGTTCTCTTGCTGGTTTGCTGTGTGTGCCTAGCTTTGTGAAAGTGTTGTGAGTCCCCTCACTTTTGGGAAGTATGTCCAGCTAAACAGAAAGGAAATGGTACTTGTTTGTTTTGGGCTTTTTTTACAGTGCCTAGCTAAGAAATTTACATTGTAAACCACTTTTCACAGCAGTTCTCAGTCAGCAAACAATCAAGCACAAATCTAGACTTCGATTGCAAGCTGGATGTGAAATGAATTTTGTAGTAAGCATATGGTGGGAAGAAACAGCTGATTAAAAAAAAGTAGTACTGATGTGAAGTCTGACAGCCAAGGGCCCAATACCGCACCCACTGAGATCTGTAACGAAACACAAGCTGAAGTTAAAAGGGACAAAGATAAAGACACTTAATAAATTGGGGTTTGACTTAAACCTGCAAAGAACTTAGGGTTGACCGCTACATATTGAAGTAATTCTTAAGGGTACTTATCGTCTCTCAAATCAGCAGCATAATAAGACTGAGGTAAATGGGCTACCCCATTAACGATGCTTTGTTCCTGAGATAAGACACAAATTTCTTCCTCCACAGGTAATGTTGTAAAATAGCAATATGCATGTAAAACACTCCGAGATACAGAGGGAGGAGTGACTCTGGCTGCAGAATTTTGCTGGTACCACTGATCTTATTTCCTTTTTTTTTTTTTTAATCCTAGCAGCTCATGCTGTTTCCCGTGTTATTAGGAATAAGCAGATATTTTTCACAGGGTCTGTGCCGTACACTCAGTTACGGAGTTGTACTGAGCACTGTACAGAGAACTGCTCAAAGGCAGGTGAGAGTCTCCCACAAAGCTGCCCCAAGCCTGGGGCGGGATTTGCTGCAATAGAGAGATACATTTCCTTTGCAGTGATTACATCCAGAAACACAAGGAAATATTAAGCTTGTATTTTCCTATTGATGTCCTAAAATAACGAGAGTAATGTGCGTCAGGAAAGAACTAGACCTTCAGAATATCTGGATGTTATGCTGCATGCCAAACGATGTCTGGAAAAGGGCAAGTGTTCTCTTCATGTGCTAAAATACATATATATCATCCACTTATTGGGGGAAAGTGTGTTAAGATAGGAAATACCTATCTGTGGCCCACCATGGCCCATTTGTTTTTTTTTTTCTATCAATAGGAGACTATGTGAATGGAATCTGAAGTGAAGAAGGGCAGGGGGGGGCGGGGGGCTGCCTGCACTATGCAGCTGAACGTGGGAGAGTGCAGGATTGCCATGGAAACCCGCTATAGTAAACAGGGCTCTCCAGCTGCAGGAGAGGATTTATAGCACCAGGCTGGGACCAGGCAATTTAAATCAACAATCTACAGGTAAAACAGCACATCATTTCTTTGCACATTGTCTCCGTGCACGGTAAAATGGAAAATAAAGAGTAGGTGGGCGGGGAGAATGACAAGAGTACAAAGTTGTGAGGTGTCTTAAAGGCTGACCTAAAACCCACAGAACCTGATGCAAAGATTCTTGTGGGTTTTGGTGGGGGCTGGGGATACGTTCCCTGTGCAACAAAACAGAGCAGTAGGCACAAGGATGCACCTTACCTGTGCCCTAGAAACTCAGAGAGAGGAGAAGCAGAGTCTATTCCCTGCTTTGCACAACCCTGCAGATGGTAAACCCTGCAGCTCAGGAATGCTGCCCAGTTTGTGCTTTTGGTTTGGAGCCGGGCAAGAGACTCTCTGGCAAAGACCCCCAAACCAGCTTGTTAAACCTCTAAGTGAGACAAAGTGTGCTATAAGCCACAAACAGTGCTTCTGTAACAAGGGATCAGACGGTGGGGAATGATCTACTGTTTTCAGATTCTCCCACTTATTGACATTCAAGCACAGTGATATATGGAGTGGTATGAGACAGCAACAACATTATTTTTGCAGTGCTGCCTTCATCACCATACATTACAAAGACCTGAGTGACAGTGCCACAGTCTTCTCCTGGATCAGACAGCACACGCCTGTCTGATCCGGCTCCCAGCGAAGGGCAATGGCTAAATCTAACTTACATGGAACCACCATGGGGCCAGTGTGGTCATTAGCTCCTGCAGAACTGCATGCGCTTAAGTAACTTGCCTTGTTGTCACATCTAGTAATGGAGCCCAAAATCTCCTGACTTACCGTGTGTCCTGGGCTTAGCGTGACTGGATTTAAATACGCAGTTTAGTACACACCTGGGTATATTTGTGAGGTTAAACACAAGGAAAATTCCTTTTGAGCTGGAGAACACAGTGTCCTTGGCAGCAAAGACTCGAAGCTCTGTATGCTCCTTAAGTGTGTTTTACTGTGCTCCACAACTTTTTCTGCAAATGTTACTTTGTTCTGATTCAACATTTCAATAAAGCATCAAACAGCTACCAAGAATGGCAAGATTTCAGCCTCTTCCTTCAAGATGAGTTTTATGTTCAAACTCCAAAATCTCTAATCAGAATCTGGGAATTGGGTCCTCCTGTCCTTCCTCTGCTGCTGCCTGTTTCTTTGCCGTCGAGTCCTGCCCACACAGCAGATGCTGCCAGCCCGAGCTTCCACTCCCCTTTTGCACGTTTTCCTCTCTTTAGTGCTTTCCTTGGACCTTCAGTGGCTTTCAAAATCCCTCCTGCCACCTTTCAGTTCTTTATCTCCACTCAGCAATTTGCAGGCCATTAATATCAGACCTGCATCATTTGCAAATGACATAGTGAGAAGAAGCTTATCTAATTACCTCGGTAAAAACTCTTGGGCAGGCTAGTACATTGCGGTGTGTACAGATGCACTGTGACAGCACATCTCTGATGCACAACATCTCTCTTGCATCAGAGCTGATCTCCTCAGTCCCGGTTGGGACACCAGTACGGGTGACTACAAGAGATTACGAGAGCAGAAGACCTTTATATATCACACTTACTAAGAACAGTCCCTGGGGCCATTTACCCTCTGCTCGTAAATTCACCCAATTTCCCCTTGATTATATTTGTTTTACCAGTAAGTGCCAATCCCAAATATTGTCAATGGAGAAGCAGCAGGGTAGAGCTAACACAACAGACTGTCTTTTGCCTTGTTATGCTCTGTCAAGTCAGGTTGCCCTCAGATTTGCCGGAGTTTCATTGCTGCTATCCCCTGGGATGCTAGACAGCACAGTCATTTAACCCAAGATCATTTACGACTGTGACTGGAATTTGTTTGTCTGGGCTTTTCTTTTTTTTTCCTGTCTCTTCAGATAATAATGTAAACCAGCAAAAATATTGCCTGATTATTGACAAAATTAATCTATATGGAGCTAAGTGCAAAGGAAAATAGATACTAGCTGCATACCCATCTCCAATGGAAAATTAACATAGCATATGTCTGAAGGCTAAATTCTCTGCTGATGTAAAGTGGTGTAGCCCTGTGCCAGTAAATAGAGCTATTCCTGTTTATGTAAGTAGAGAAGCTGACCCTGAGGAATTTCTGCTTGCTTGCAGCAAAGTTGGTGGGTGTGTTACTTCACTGAGAGAAAGAACAGATCCTGCACACCTGGAAATGATGGTTATTTAAGGTCTGAGCCCCTGTGAGCAAGGAGTACCACCCCAGTGCAAGAATTCGGTAAGAAAACCTGGACTTGGTTAATTGTGCCATCTGATAGAAAGGTACTAAGTTCATAGAGACCTAGATACATGTGAGTGAATTGTGCTGTCCTGTGCGTAGCCTGGACTGGAAAGATTCCCAGATGCCCCTTTTATGTTTCTATGACAACATCATTTAGCAGCTCACGAGTGAAAGTCAAAAGCAGCAGCCAGGAGATAGACACACTGTTGTGAGGAGCCGAGCCACTACCCTCATTCCCTTTGCTTTTCCAAGGAAAAGTGAGGGGATGGGATTGTAAATGTAGACCAACACTGTGCTTTGCCAGTCCCAAACCTTTCATTCGGAATCAGGGCTCTGTTCTTTTCCAAGAGGCCAACACAGCCTGCAGGCTGTAATCAACAAAGGGCACAAATATTTGATCTCAACAGACAACTTGAGCAAATGTTAATATTCATTTTGTCCCCGAGGCAATACAGGCTGTTAATCACATAGTGTGATCGATACCACAGTACACGTTACACTAAAAACATGACTGTCATGTCAACCGTAATGTTGAGATTGGCCAGCCCAGGAAAAATATCAAATATCCATAGATAAAACTGATCAATAGATAAAACAAGAAGAGTGGTTTTACAGATAACAGAGCAGATTGTCTAATTAGAGTTCTGACATAATGCAAACACTCTCAGCGAATGCTGCATCAGACCCAGAGCTTGTATTTGAACTGCAGCATATTTAAACACCATTCTTCCAGATAACAGCTAATGGAGGGTGCACTCTGTTCCTAAGACGTTAGCTGTTCTACTGTTTAATTACCTAAATGTAAAGACCACATCTTATTTCCAGCCTGAATTTTCCTAGCTGCAAGTTCTGAATGTGCCCCTTTCTACTAGACTAAAAAGCTTTCCATTCCCAGAAATTTTCTTGTCTATATAGTTAACTGTCACCTAAGATTAAGTCACACCTTAAATTTCACTTAGGCAAGCTAAATCAATTGACCTGCTAATTTTGCATCACTCCTGTAACTGTTATTTATGGTCTTTGCCACAGTGTTGCTTTGTGGTCTCACACTGGTTTGTTATCCCCCTGGACCCCGATAGCCTCTTCACAGCCCCTTCGTTTCATCTTGTTCTTGCCATAGGAACTGTAAATGCAGTGATGTTTGGCTGTGCTGGAATGCGTGCTCCAAAGCCTCCTACCCTACCAACCAAACCAATCCCACCTCTCCCACTAATTGTTACTGTTCTTCTAAATTTCATTTTTTATCACAAACATTACCAGTAATGTCTTTATACTTATTCTCTAGATCATTGATAAAAATGTACCGAGAGTAAATACTTATTCTCTAGATCATTGATAAAAACACTGTACCAAGAATAAATCCTTTTGGACACACCAGAAATTCCTCCATCAGATAATTACTTTTAGATGCATGTTACCAAATTTTCCATCCATTTAGTATAAGCTACATTGATTTTGTTGGGTACTATTTTTAACAGAATGTCATGCACAATTAAGTCAACTGCTTTGCAGAAGTCTAAGTCTATTATGTCAGCAGAATTACCTTGATTAACTGAATTTATAATCTCCTCAAAAGAAAGATTGTTTGATGAGCAGTTTTTCTGGAGCAATGGATTGACATTCCACACCTCTTTTGACTGTGTCCTGTATTACCATGGCAACGGTATTGGTCTAATGAGGCAAAAGTTACTTGGGTCATCCCAGTTACTTTTCTAAAATGTTTTATTCCCCTAATAGTCTCTTTTCAGACCTTTGAAGCTTTCCTTGTGTTCTGTTATTTGCTCAAAAATCAGCATTAATGGTGCAGAGAGTGCTGTGCGCCAGTTATCAGTCCTAAAATGAGAATTACTACTTTTAGAAAATGCTTCTCAATGTTGCTATAATATTGTCCTAATATTCTATTAGAATGATAAGAACAGACTTAACTTCAAGTAGGAAAAAAAAGTATATTCTGCCATAAACACTTAGCAGAGTTGGGCTGTAAGAGGTGATATATTCGCATTGGCTTTCATTGCTGATTAAGAAATTGATGGGTTTAGACCTGAGCCTGTGTGGTTAGGCTGCAGCTTTGGTTATAACCAGAATGTGCTTCCTGTCACAAAGAGCTGGTCTGGGGATGCGAGGGGAGACGCAGTCTGGTGCTACTGCAGGAGCCTCCGTGACCTTGCGGTGGGGTTGGTGACAGAGTCACTTCGCCCGCTCCCTCTGCTCCTTCTGATTCTCTGAGCTGTTTGTTAGTTCAATAGAAATAAACCCGGTGAGTTGCACAGGGAGTGTTTGGTAAGCACTTGCAGAAGCTTGACTAAACAACCATTAAAGTGTGACTATTGGCAATTTGTTTTAAAAACAAACCCCAATATGCTTGCTTGTAATTGATGTCATTACCAACGGTTACAGTTTAAAAAGGAAATAAAGCCCCCTTCAAAGGTGAAAATGTGTATTTTTCTCCTGGGCCTTCAAGTATAACAAAAGATTACTTGTTATTTCAGTTACTGCTAACAGGAGGTTTTCCCAGACTTACAGCAGGAGAAATTGGCTTTTTGTCTGTTGACTACTGGAAACTGAAAACAAACCCATTGCCACCATTGTAAATATGAGCTGATCATCATAGAGTCATAGAATGGTTTAGGTTGGAAGGGACCTTAAAGACCATCCAGTTCCACCCCCTGCCCTGGGCAGGGACACCTCCCCCCAGCCCAGGGTGCTCCAAGCCCCGTCCAACCTGGCCTTGAACACCTCCAGGGATGGGGCAGCCACAGCTTCTCGGGGCAACCTGCGCCAGGGGCTCACCACCCGCACAGGGAAACATTTCTTCCTGATATCTAATTTAAATCTCTTTCAGTTTAAAACTGTTCCCCTTCATCCTATTGCTCCCCTCCCTGATCCAGAGTCCCTCCCCAGCTCTCCTGTAGCTCCTTTAGGCACTGGAAGGGGCTCTAAGGTCTCCCCTTAAGGTCTGGGCTGAACACCTCCAACTCTCCCAGCCAGTCCTCCCAGCAGAGGGGCTCCAGCCCTCGCAGCACCTCTGTGGCCTCCTCTGGCCCCGCTCCAACAGGTCCATGTCCTGTTAACTAGGAGCTCTGGGGTATTTGCCTGAGCAATAAAGCTTTGATGAAGTACCTCCGAGAAGAGCTCCCTGTCACTGCCAGTCAAGTCTTCCAAGCCCATAAAAAAGCCAGCATATTTCTGATGAATCACAAGAGAGACTCCCATCACCCTCTTGGGGTTTTGACTGAAGTCCTAAGAAGACGTCTTGAAGTAGGCACCTTGCAGGCTGTTAAATTCTCCTGCAGGAACAGCAAGCAGGCAGGGACCATGCTCTACAGAGCAATGGGAATTTACCAAGAGATGGAAAGGAAGCAGAAATCCACATGTTGCTCCAGCATGTCCAGCTTGCTGCAAACACTGCTGAGATGCCTGGGGACACTTATGAGAGGCAATTAATAATACCAAGGCTGTTAACGAGCTGGTTTTAAAGTATCATCCATCTCGGATATTACAGTCAGCTCCAGCTTTCCCTCTAGGCCCATTAGTCAGACTGGGTCTCGGGGAATTCATGGGCATGGCAAAGCCAAGCTGAAACGCAGACCACAGCAGCGGCCGGTTTTGATTCCAGGCAAGGAGGAAGACAAGTGTGTCTGCAGAGATGCTGAGCACACTGCACCAGGGCCAGAGCAGCGCTGAGGCTGCAGTGCCAGGGCAAGCTGCATCCAGAGCGAGCCATGCCAGGGCAGAGGAGGAGGTTGGCATGACGGAGAGCGCTGTTACAACCTGCATCAGTTGCCTGTGCTTTAAACCTACTGAGTTCAAAAGCCTTCCCAGGAACCCTGTACAAAAAGTCAATCTGCTCTGAGTTAAAGAGTAAGATTTTGGCTGAAGAGGAGGTGCTGTTTTTTTGGATACAGGACATACATGACATTAGCACAAAGAAGTTAAGGTAGTCCTCTTTGGCCTTGCCTAAAAAATCCCCATCTCCCAAGCAGGCCAATGCCAGGTCATAGAGTTTCAGTGCATCAAACAAGCTACGAGGTTGAGGGCAAGGGAATTTTAAGGGTCTCTTGCTATTTATTTAATGAAGCATTTTCAGTTCAGCTTGAAAGCTAAAGGAAGCGGATGAGTTGTGCCTCTCTGTTTGCTTCTTCTGAGGCCGAGAGGAATATTAATGAAAAGGAAATTCAGGGACATCAGAGACACAAGATGGATAAACATGCACAATGCTGGAAAGGCCAAATCTTCAACTGCTGTGTGCAGCCAAACACGAAGGAACGTAACCTGTGAAAACTGTTAAAGTCTTGATGTGTGTTTTCATGTTGTACCAGAAGAAGAGAGGGGTGGGCATGAGGGGCTTGTGCTGGGGTAGGGGAAGCAAGCTACGAGCGCACTTGCTGTGTTACTACCCAGGTTCTGGGAAGGGGTTTGCATCCAGCTTTACGGCCCAACAGGCATCTCACCCCCCACAGCACGGGCTAACCCCGGCAGCGGAGCTCTGGGTGTGAATGGGAGCCCCAGAGAGGGTCTCTCTGCTCAGCAACTGTGGCCGTTTCAGGCATGCATGCACACGGCTAAATTATTCAGAGAAGCTCATTACTCAGAGCTTTTCCCGGGTCTCTGTGCTCCAAGAGGTTTTAAAAGAGACAACTGCAGTCAGCAAAGCAACTCTTCCCTCTCAGATGATCCTCCTAATTTCAGGTATGAATTATATTCCTGGCTGTGAGTCTCTATTACAGGTTATCTGCAGATTGTAATAACCTTTTGTGCTTCTATTTTGGAGAGGAAATAATGGTTCCTCACTGAATGCCACCCTCTGAACAGAGGAGTTTTGTTGCCTTAGCACCAGATTCAGTGGAAAGAAGGAAAAGCCCTTGAAAACTGTAATTCCTTTCCAGATCCTGAAAAAACCTGTGCAGCACAGCAATTTTATTTAGACTTATTAAATCTTCCAGATGCATGCAGGGTTCTGTTCCCCAAAGAAAGATGTTGAACCTTGTTCTTAATATGTTGTTTTAAATAACAGGAATGGCCAAGCGCTCCTGCTGAAACCCATCCCTGTCCCCTCCCGAGTTTCCTGCGTGGCTCTGGGCTGTTCTGAGGAGACTGTTGTTGCAACCCGTGTAATTATGTTTTATGAAAATCCCAAAGCCAAAGCAAATGTTCCTGGTTCTGACAGGCTGTGTGTGGCCCCAGTTTGCCCACCAGGCTTCACACCCTTCGGGGCCTTTCTATTATTCTCTTTTTCTTTCTTTCTTTAACAAGGCTAACTCCTCTCTTACCCATCTTTACGCTGGTTTCAGGCTTATTCAAACTACTTTGCTCGCAGCTCAGTAATACATTTAAGATCTTCAGATATTAATGCTTACTCCTGCCCCAGGAGGGGTAGGTAGAAGTTATTTTGTAGGTAGAAGTTATTTTGTTATCTCCACTTTACAAACTACCACATGGCAGCACCAACAGTGATGTTTCACAAGAAAGCAGTCCTGGCCAAGGCTGTGCTGCCCATCGTCCCCTCCCTTCCAATCCTGTGTTCTTTGTCTGCTGCCTGTATCTGTGCCCAACAGACTGGGGAAGAAATGGATCTAGCTGAAAAATACCCACTGCGTATGCACGTGTGGAGCGTTCACTGGGTTACTTTGCACTTGGATTAGTTCTCTGATTCAGTTCAGTGCGTGGCCACAAGAACACTTGTGCTGGACCAGTGCTCAGGAAACACAGGGACAGGCTATGAGAAAGAGAGGAAGCTTTACTGGCTTAGCCAGATCTAAACAAAGTTTGAAAGGTTAAATGACCCAACTGGTGGCACAGCCTTGCTCAGTGACTGAGAAGAGCAGAGGTGATGTAGATATACATCTGTGCTTGGAACAAGAAAACTTTCTTGTTCTTATGTCAAGGCTTTTTGACATCTATGGATTTTTTACTTTAAAGTTAAAATCCAAACAACAACACAAGACACACATGTTAGTTTTTCTGGAAAGAAAGAGCATGTGCACCAGCCTGATTTATCCTGTCTCTACAGGTTTTTCTCTCTTCAGTTTGCGCCTTTACCACAGAACTGCCTTTGACAGCCATTGTTGCTTGCTTGCTTATTCACCTCTACTCACTGTAAACTACTATTGTTGATTTTAAAGGAATTCTGCTAATTATAAATTTGCAGCTATCCCCCCTGTCTACACTTCCGGCAACTCGAGCTAGCATTTAGAAGCCTGCGCACAAAAGGAAGTTACTGGGGTACTTTGATATTAAAAAGGTGCAAACTTCCTCAAAGATATGTTTGTCTCCATCTAAATTCACAGCTGTAAAACCATCTGATATAAGCCAAGACAAAGTTTCCTGAGTTTCACAGTGTGATTCTTTTTAGGCTGATTTAAACTAGTACTATTCTATCTGCAGACTGAGATCATCGAGCTGCCTGAAATGGGAAGGAAGGGGGTAGGGAAATTATTCCCATCCCCACAGGGTTCTGGTTTGTCTCCTTTGTCAGACTGACAGCCTCTCTGTCCTCCTCCAGTCTGATAGTGGCCAACTTTCAGCCTTGCTAATAGCTTCATGATCTTTTTGCACGTGCTGCAGCTGAAAGTCTCCTTTCCTGTGGATTTGTCTCTTGTCATGAGACTCTTACTGGAGCATGAGCAAGCCCTGTTCTGCTACCTGCCTACTAACATCTTCACATAACAACATTGGAGTTATCACTGCCCCCTTCTCTTGGCTGGGACAGTAACAGACCTCCTTATCCTAATGTTTTCAAGAACTTCATAGGGACCCCCTATCTTCAAAACCCTTGTCTTTCTGCTAACCTTGATGAGAGAGGGTTAGGAGTTAAATGACTCTCAGTGGGGAAGAGGCAGAAATTGGATGCACCTGCCCATAGACAGGGATCACCTGTGCCTTCTTTCACACCAAAAAGAGCACAAGAAAAAAATATTCAGTTCTACATCCACAGAAAGAGACCATAGTGTGCTTTTGCTTGCATGCTACCTTTAAAGGAGTTTAAAAATGGCAAACTTTTTCCGGTAAGCTGGACAATAACAAGGTGCTTTTAGAACCTGTCAGTTTGAAAAAAAAGACAGTGCAAGGTGCTGGTGATTAATTACAGCTTTTGCCAGTAAGACTTTACAATTATAGTGCCACTTCAGTAATGATTTCAGCTGGGGTCTGTCAGCTTCGGGAATCTGAACTACAGTGCTCTTTTTGCACATAAACCCCAGCAGAGGCCACCAGCAATCCATTTCATGAGCTGTAGGGAAGCTTCCACACTAATTAAGAGAGATCTTTGTGTTTGGAAGGAGTGCCTGATTCCTTAGTGTATCTGGGTGATGAAGATGTCAAGGCAGTGGAGGAACATTCCCATGTCCTAGCAATCCTTAAATGATTGGCAGAACTTGCTGGTTGACTGCCATATCACAGTTCTGTGTTGCTGTCTTCCCCTCAGCTTTCTTGTTGCTTCTATGGTTATTTTTTCCAGGTGGTGGGAAAAGTGACAATAGTTAGAGCTCTTTCATATTGTGTTGGATAGCTTTGGATATCAATTTTTAAAAGAAATATTAAAAGCTGCTCAAGAAGTTTTAAGGATCCTGCAATGCTATTGCTTAGCGTTGTGATGCTGCCTTTGTTTATAAGTGAAGACACAGAGACATTTGGTAACTAGGAGGAACAAGATGATGCAGGTAATTTGGTAAGTCTAGCTCTTTAGTAAGAATCAGTGGTGCCTTAATAGTGCAGGAACGAAAAGCTGTTGGAGGTGCAGAGGTATGTGATGTCTGACTATCTAACGTGACCCCTGCATCTCCTGTGATGGATTCTAGCCTGAGTATTTCGTATCCTACCCCCTTTTCATGATCCATCTCTCCCTTTTGCTATTCTTTGTAGTAGTCGCCTCCATCACCATGGAGGAGTGGATTACTGCTCCACTTCCTCTTCATCTTATCTGAACTGAACAAATCAATTTCTTTTACTTTTTTTCTGGTAGGTCACACTTGTCACATTCATCTGAAGTCTTTCTAATTGCTCCATGTCCTTCCCAACACATGACACAATATGGACACAACTTACCAGATTAATTAGTGGCATTTTTAAAGTATTGGGGTTTCTTTCTATCTGTGCTCTAGTAATTTGCCCATTTCATTGCAGCTGAGCAATGGATATGAGTTGTGGATTAGGCAAGTACTTGCAGGGAGCTTCTTGGCATGAATATGTAGGGTTAACCAAACCCAACCCACAGCAAAGTAATCGAATTATTTCATTTAATGAATTCAAATCTATTGTGACCTGTTTGCCACTTCTACAAGAAGAAAAAGAAGCTGAGTTTGTCAGATGATAAATTACCCATTGCAAATTCATGAATTTTCAGGCCAAAGGGGACCATTATGCTCATCTTTGTCTGACCTCCTGCATAACCCAGGCCATGGAATTTGACCCAGTGATTCCTGTGTCATTAATGTGTGGGTGACCCATTTGCCCGGAGCGCTGTGGAATACCGTATATCTGGCCGGAGCCCAAACTGGAAGCTGGCCTCCACCCTCCTTTCTTTTGCTCCCCTTTCCAGCATTGTTTCTCCAAAGGGCAATTACTCTATCAGCCCACACTCACTAAATGCCGACCCAGCGCTGCGGGCCTAGTGCAGCAAAGCACCCTCTGTCTCCTGCGGTTGAGGAAGGGCTGCAGCCAGCGGCAACAGCAGCTGGTTTTCATCTTTTGCACCAGTATTCTTGCCTTGAAGGGGGGTTGGGGTGGGGGGACATGGACAAAAACACGCCCTGGAAATACCAAAAGCTCTTAGGGCTGAACAGTTGCTTGTTTACACATGCCTGTGAAGAGCTGCGTGTGCCAGGATGTTTGTTGCTCTCAGTGAAACCACAAACCTGGGTAAAAACTGGCTGGTGTGAGGCACAGTGTCCCAGCCTGGCCTGCGGGTTCGCCCCAGTCCCTCCAGTGGGTCTTCTGTAGCTGGTTGCTTGGGGGTGCAGAGGGTTTCCCTTCTTGTTGAGTGGGATGACATGCACCCAGGACACCTCCCTGGGAGAGGAGGCAGCTGTCGGCAGGATGGTCTCAGCTTTCTCTGCTGTAGTTTATCTACAGAATTGAAACTATTCCTAAGCTAGGACACGGATACAGGTTTGTTTATGGATTTTTGTTTTGGATTTAAATGCCCAATCAATTAGCTCTGGGGAAAGAGGCTTCTGTGGTTTGCTAGTGGGGTGTTATTGATGATGCTTTTTCCTGAGCAGGAGTTCTGCTTGCGCTTGAGAGGGGCTTTTGTGCAGGTCCCCGGGGGAAACAGTCCAGTAAGCAGGGCATGGCTCTAGATTCCCTCTGACCACAGGCTTCTCGTGTCTGCAGAACAAGCTGCTAGATCCCACTGAAAGCCACAATTTATACCTGTGCTTCTTTAGGCTGTCTGTGACAATAATGACATTTAATTTGGTGTTGCTGGGTAAGCGGCACTAACTTACAGATAGGCTTCTGCTGAGTGATCAGCTCACTAACTTTTCCAGGAGCACCTCAAGCCTTGGAAAGCAGAGGGAGCTGGATGCAGCATTTGAAGGTGACCTGCATCCACCTCAAGACGTTTGGTTGATGATAAACAGTAAAGGCCCCAAGGTTCAAGAGAACACAGTTAACACAGAAAGCAAGCTGCTGCGTGCCGGAGGGAAATGTCCCTTTTCCTGGTGAATTTCTTACTACCAAAGATAGTAGCCAGACTTTGCTTTGTGGCCAAGTCTGCTTGTGCAGACTTACTGGGGGAGGGGGCATGGGTGCCTGTGGCAGACCCCTCCTGACTTGCCTAAGGTGGGCACAGCTGTGCCAGGTCCTGCTCTCTGCTGCTCGTCCCAACTGCCTCCAGGTGTAGGCATTTACCTTCTAGGACAAAAGGGCTTTGGCTAGACAGAACCTGAGACTTCTTAGTGCAGAATTAAGTGGCTACATATGGTGTGGGTCAGAAATTAGTAATTCTATGCAATCCCCTTTTTGGGTTAACAAGTAGGTATGGTGTCTGTACCAGCTGTGTGTGTATAGGACCACTTCTATCTTCCCCTGCTGCAGTAGCTCTGAAGGTAAGTGCTGAGGTGCTGCTATGTCATGTTAAAAACACGGGACATGCGTGGCCTGTCCCCACCCTGCTGTCACGGCTGCCGTGATGCTCCCCTACGCTTGTGTCTTGGGCTGGAGGGCTGATGGCGAGGGCAGCCGCGGGAGGCTGGGTGCCCAGCCCCGGGAAGCGGGGTGCTCTGCCCCGCTGTCCGCCGCCCTCCGCCTCGTCCCCGGGGCAGGCGGCGGGCCAGGAGGAGGAGGAGGAAGGGCCGCTGCCCGCCGCGGGGCTGACATCAGCCGGAGGAGGGGCCTCCCCGCGAGTTTCTTTGCTCGGTGCATCACTTCCCGCCGCTGCCATACTCCGCTGCCCGGTGCCGGGCTGCAGCCGCGCCTGCCTCCGCCGCGGCGGGCGGCTCGGCTCGGCGGG
>VZSZ01004006.1:106491-181235 GCA_013398815.1 Ibidorhyncha struthersii
TCAGAATAATCTTGTTGGAAGGCTACTTGCATTTGGAGTCACAACGACCTGTTGTTTAATGTAGTAAGCTGACAAGAGTGTAAAACAAACAAAAACCCCCAAACAAACAAAAAACCCCCACAACCAGGAAGGTAACAGTCCTGCCAGCACTTGGTGAGGAGCAGGGGACAGGGACAGCAGCTGCCTGTGGCTTGGAGCGCAGCAGCTCTCTAAACAATGCCCAGCGATGTTATGCAACGGCCATGGGAAGGAAGTGAAAATTTATCATTACAATGCAGTTTCAAGGGCAATATTAAATGAGCAATTTGCAGCACAACCCTGTACTTAACTGACTTTACTAGCTTCTCTGGGATAAAATGACAGGGCTGGTAGGGGCAGTAGCCGTGGCCTCTGCTCCCACCAGGAGCGGAGCAAATACAGGCTCTTTTTAGAACTGAGTCTGAGGCATTGGGCTGAGAGCCCTTGGTGTGGGCAGCCAAACCCCACACCAGTGTTATGGCCCGATCCGTCAAGTGCTTGACTGATCCCTGGCCCGTGGAAGCCTGGGAAAGGAGGAGAAAGCGTGTGCTGAAGTATCTCATTGGTATCTGATTGCTCTTCCTTATTTGAGTGGAAGCAATAAGACGACTCCTCTGCAAGGCCCTAGACATTGGAGCAGCCACACAAACCCTGGATGAATTAGCTGGAAGGCAGTGCTGCTATCTGATCACTGCATTCAGGGTAGAAATAAATAGCTTAAGTTTTCTGCTGTTCCCAGTTTTCTTTCAGCAAGAGGGTTTTGCCCAAGAATTACAGGCACTGGAATCCCAGGCCTTTCTGACTCCGAGATTAGAAATGATACATCTAAAGAAGCTTCATCCTCTGCTGTGAGTCAGTCGCTCTGTGCGGCTGCTAAACCTGAAGGATTTTTGGATGAAGAATATTGGATTGTCTTGTCTCCCCTCGTGCTTTTCTGTGACCCTTTGCATTTACAACCCATGGAGCAGCCAGAGGGGCTCTTCTCTGGGAGTTTGGGGCTAATGCATCTTTTCTCCAGGAGAAAGATTAAGAAAATGGATTTAAAAGGGGGTAAACACCTATGTTATACTAATAACATAACTCAGTGTAGAAGCCATTTCATGTTGAGCCCTGGCTCCACCTGAGAGCAGATGTTTTGTCTTGGAAGCTGCTTTTAAAAAATGTATGGATAAAACTTGGTGCTGTCAGTTGATATATGCAGTTTTCTCTCTGAGCTGCAGAAAATGACGGCTGTGTGGTGCTCCTGGGAGGCAGCTTTGAACACGCACCGTGCGGCAGGGCTCCTTTCCTGCCCTGGGGATCCAGCTCCGTTTCCCTCCCACGCTCAGGCTGCCAGGGAGCAGACGGAGATGGCTCGTGACAGCGAAGCATCGCCCCTCTCAGCCCCTTCCCTGGACGCTGTGCGGAGCTTGCTGGGGGTGCAAGTCCGGCTGCTGATCCATGATGAGACCTGGGACAAGTGATGCGATTTGCAACCTCGCTTGTGCTTTTCTGCCCTCTCTAGCCTGTGAGGGGACAACTTCTGCTATGGGATTGCAGCAGACTCAGCACGGTGAGACCAGCTTTGCTGTGGGGCTTGCAAGTTTTGTGGCAACACAAATAATTTGTAGTTGTGTTGAGTTCCCCAGGGGAAGCTCCAGCATGCTGCTGGGACAGGCAAGTGGTCCAGGTGTGTGCAGGGGAGTTTCTCCATGTCTTGATTAAAAAAAGCTGTGCATAGTTACAGGTAGAATGGATGGTTTGCTGTACCAAATGGCTTTGCCAGGTTTTATGTTTCCAAGACTTTCTTGATGCTCCTGTGATTTTACAGAGCACCAGGCTCTCTCTGCTCTTTGGTGGCTATCCCAGCAGGTGCCTTTCCTGAGTGTTTGCCCCCTACAACACGCAGGGGTTTGGCCAGTGGTTCTTCCCTGGGCACTTTGGTGTAAATTGCTACGATTTTCTGTGCTCTGGCTTGGAGCAGCTTGACTGCAAATTAGGTGTGGGGCAGGTTCCTCCTGTGATCCACACTGCAGATCTGAGGTTGTTCTTTGTGCACTACATCTGTGGAGTTATCCATTCATGCCCGAGGAGAACTGGAAAGTGCTGATTAATAGTCATATCTCTTGGGCTATTTGTTAATTACTGTTATTCATGGTTTGTATTATGGTACTGCCTAGTGTCCCACACCGCTGTGCCAGACTGAGGGGATCCTGGAAGGGTTATATCTGTCCCAGGGTTTCAGAGTGCTTGGTGAACATCAGTATTTTATTGCAGCCTTTCTGGGAAATATTGTTCCTGTTTTCAAGGGTGAGAAATCTTATAGACTTCAGGATGAAAGAGAATATAGGTGGCAAAGCTGGGAGCTGAATGTCCTGACTCCCACTCCTTCCCTTCAGCGCTTCCTTACCCATGTCACAGATTAATTGTGAATTGAAGAGGAGACCTTGGCTTTGTCTTTTACTGAACTGTGCAGGGCAGCTGCAGCACTTGCATTGCATGGTACTAAAATGGTTCTGCTGTCCTGCTTCACATGGGAGGCAGCAAAAGATTGTTTAGAAGGAAGTTACCAGCTGGTGAATTGAATACCAGGCTCTGCCCATTTGCAAGGTGTGCCTCACAAACGTGGTGGGAATGCTGCAAACCACAGGCCCTGGGAGAGGAAAAGGAGCAGCCTGGGTGGCCGTGGGGTCTGGCCACCATGAAGAGCTCAACTCCAGGTATTGGCTTGAAGAAAACAGGAGAACAGCCCCAAGCTGTTAGAGTGTTCAGACACTTGTGACTCTGTAGAGTTACCTGTCAGGCTTTGGAGAAGAGAGTAGTTAATTTATAAAGGGAGAGAGGGACACAGACAAAAATGTTTCCTGATCAGAAAATCACCTGCAAGTTCAATCACATAAGAACTGAGTGGAGTTCCTGGGTACCCTGCCTTGAGGGGTGTTTGTCTGGAGTTATGGTGAAAGATGGAGAGAGAACACCACCCATCTCTGTTCTTACAGCTGGGCAGGAAGCTTTTGGGATGGGCAGTGGATGCCAGTGCTTTGGGGAGGGTCCTGTCATTATTGTGCTCCTGTAAAGTTATCATATCACTGCTGATACTGCATCAGAAAGCAGCCCCTCTTTTTAGCAACTGCTTTCAGAGATTTGTATAGAGAAAATGGCATTGGGGACTGTATCTTGCTGCAAAGCACAGAGGCCATCAGATCTGACTTGTTTACTGGCCGAGCTTTCTGCAGCATGAAGGTGGGAATATAAACCACCAGTGACTAAACAAATGAAAATATATAATATCGTAAGCGATGTGTGTTTCTCTTTCCTTTCTGACAAATAAGCCCTTCTGATTTCAGTGAGGAGTAGCTTGCTTGGGAAACCCATGGGCCAACATCTCATGGCGAGAGAACAAGGACTTATGTAAACGCAGATGAACGTCCTGGAATCATGAGACTCCACGTGTGCCTCGGCATTTCCCGGCCTCTGAGTTCAGCTGAGTGTCAGAGCTCCTGCACTGGTCTAAATGATAAAACATACAAGTTCACTGCATGAGCCCAGAATTTTAAGGCTGCGGCCCTTGGCCAGCTCTTGTATCGATTACTTCCATCAGGGCTGTAATCCAGCAAACTGCAAGCATGAACTAGTTGGTTGACTGAGGTCTGTGATTTGGTGCTTTCCTGGGTAAAGGCACTGGAGAAAGGGAGGCTGTCGTGTTATCTGCCTTTGTCCCTTTCATGTGCACCACTGGGAGTGTGAACAGCAAATGCCACAGGCTCTGTGAGGAGATCATGTTTGACAGGGAGCTTTGGCAATCTGTTCAGGTGTCTAAGGAGTTAACAATGAAATGGTTGAAAATATCCCCCTTTTCCCTGCTGTTCTGGAAGAAAATGAACGCTCACTCTGCAAAATGTACATTTCCTTCAATAATGCCATTCTTTGGCATCAGTGTTTTTGGCAGAAAGTTGTCATCAGTCATGCCCTTGAGTGAGAATTTTGCAGAGAGGTGTGAGATCAGCAGCAGGAAAAGAAAGCCCATGAAACCTGCATGGGTGTCTGTGACCCTGGCCTCCAACGGAGGTGTCCCGTTGTGCCGCTGTGTGCCATGGCCCTGTCCTGCTGTATGGCAGATGAGCTTGTCAGCTCACCAGGTGTCCTCCGTTACGGGGTCTGGATCTGTGTGTCTGGATGGGTCCTGGCGCCAGCATCCAGGGTTCTCCCTGTCCCTGTTTTAAAGCCAAACATGCAGTGACATAAGGATGAGAGGAGTGAGCAGAGAAAACTGTGTGACCTGCCCTTGGCTCCCCGCCACTGAACAAAATGACGTTCTGCTGAGGTGGAGAGCTCTCTGCTTCTGAAGGACACTGGATGAGGGTCTGATCAGTGCAATTTCAGAGAGTCCTCTCAGGTTTGGTGAAGCAGGATCAGACTCCAGCTGTGCTCAGTGAAGCTCCCAGCCCACGGGCAGAGCTTGCCTAACAGCAGCCTTAGGAAGGGAAGGAAGGAGACGCTGTACAGACCTGACTCTAAAGGAGAACTGAGTCATTTGTCAAGGCTGTCGGCTCTCTCCCAGAGCTGGTTGCCTGAGGCTAACATGGCACACAGACAGGAGACGTAAAAATCTATCTATATACACACACAGAGAAGAGAAAAGTAGCAGCTCAAAACATGTGACTGGAATTAAAATTAAAAAAAAAATCCCAATTAAAGCCATGTGTGTTGGAGGATGTAACTGCTCCTGAAAGGCTCGTAGGGGCTGTTTGTACAGCACAAATACAGCCATTCCATAATGCCCTGGATTAAAACCGGCAGGCTTCTCCAGCACACGAAATCTGTGTGGAAGCAGTGTCGTTCCTGCATGTCAGCAGCTTCTGCAGCCCACCACCCTTATGGGTTAAGGTAAGGAGCTGTCTCGTCACCTGTCTCGCCCTCCTTGTCTCTGCTGCCCGCGCTCCTGAAGTGCATTTCTCCACGCAGCCTGCTGTTGTGCCATGTCTGTCTTTCGCTGCTAGATGATGATGTCTCTATGAAGGAATGGAGATTTCTTTTTTTCTGAAGACATGCATTATTCAGTAGTCAGGATAAATAAACTCCCTTGATTTGGGCATGTGGGTAACCCTGAGCTATATCCTCCCTTTTTTCACCAGCGTAGGGAGGAGGGGAGCAGTGAATTCTTCCAGTGCTACAGAGCAGCCTGCGTTCTGTATAAGCCATTGCAATACCTCTGAGGTTATAACAAGGAGCTAACCTAAAATAGGTCTGTGGAGAGGTCTCCACTATGCATTCCCACTTGTTCTGTCTCCTTAACTGTGTGTTTCCATCAGGCAGGTAATACATGATACAACATTAAACTTCTGGCTTCATCCTTGCTATGTTCACAGTTACAAATACTCACTGTGCCAAGGGGGGCTGTGCAGCAGCAGGGAAGGTGAGGGTGAGAAAGAAATATGGGGGAGGGGGAAGAAAAAAGGAATCGGAAGTTAAAGCATTGAAGGGCATGGCCTTAGGAAGCTTGATTTGAAAAGGGTGTCCCTTTTCCAAAGGGTATTGTGTTCTGCCTCTGACCCAGCAGTCGCTGCCATAGGTGCGGTACAGCTCCGTGCCCAGTTGCCACTATGTACAGCGAAGGCAGAACAGCCCGGTAAGCCGAGGACCTGCTCCTGCTCTCAGCTGGACTAGAGGCCTCACCTGGTGTCCTGGGGGTGGGAGAGTGTCTGCTGTGGCATATCAGTAGCTGTTGCGTCAGATTGGAAAGAGAAGTGCTGAGGTTTGGAGGGAGTCTAGGATATTTTGCTGGAGTTAGATGTGCTGCAGGCCTTTACCCTGCTTTGTAACAAAAATAGAGGAGACTTTGGCACAGAAAAGCTTAAAAATCTGATGCTTCACCCTTTTATTCCCCTTACCAAAGGCTCAATTCCAAGAAACACATAAAAGAACATAATTTTGGTTTGTGTTGTTTGGTTTTTTTTTCCAAAACTTTTGCAATTTGCTTAAAAAGCAAATCATTATATGGACTAACTCATGATTTTGTGATAGCAATGAGAAAAATATTAGGGAGAGTATTAGTGTTCTTGTTGTATCCAGGAAGACTTCCAAGAAACATGATGTTTATAGAAATTCCTCCTATGGAAGAACAGGACCAGAGTCCGTTTTGCAGATGCAAAGTGTACCATGCTTTGATCTATGTGGCAAACTCATATTGCAATATGTGCTTGTCTGTTATTTACACGTGTGATTGAATTACGCTAATACCAGAGTGTGGGAGCAAAACCTGATGTGGTGCTGTGTTGGGGAGGAGCGGGGACTTGCCTCTGTGCACTGGATTCATACAGACGTTCAGTGCAGCAGTGCCAAGCGTTTCCAGGGTAGATGTTATCTGTGGAGCTATACTAGAATAGAAGTGCTAAAAATTTGGGAAAATGTGCTGGAGGACTAAGCCACACGTCCTCTGGAAGAAGCGAAACCAGCTTGCAGGATGCTGGAGCTCCAGGGTTCCCCGCAGAGACAGCAGACACCCGCCGCGGGCTGTGCTGCGCAGTGCTAGACGGTGGGTCTGTTCTCCTCCGTCAGCAAAGTGGAGCGTAATCCTCACCTTGCATACAAGCCGCGTTGCTGTGCGGCGATGGCCTCGCCTTCTGGGAATCCTGCCACATCCTGATTTATAGGCTTCCAGATTAATTTGATGGCACACATAGATTTTTACATAATGCCATGAAGAACCTGAAAGCACTTTTGCTGCTGTTGTGCTGAGTCTGGGTTTGCACAGAGGAGCTGCAGAAACTGTGTCTAGAGATGCTGAGGACCCCTGGCTGATACCTGAGCGCTTGGGGAGCCTCTGTTTCCTGTTCAGACAGATGTGGAATATTATCTTTACAAAATCCAGAGGGGTGCCCTGTGGCTGTCCAGGAGCCAGGGAGAACGGCAGTGTCCTGCACCTGAGCTCTCGCACTGTTTGCCAAGGCAGCCTTTTAAATGTGTGCCTGCGTCTGGGCTGATTTCCCATTTTTAGCACCCTGAAGTTTTCAGGGAGAGCCCGACAATGCTTTTGACAGCCCTTGGAGCATGAGGCAGCTGCAGAAAAGCAGTGTAGAATTAGTGCAATCTGCTCTGCTGCAGCTTTGTCCTGGTGTCTGGCATCGCTTCCAGCCTGGGCGCAGGCTCTGCCCACCTGCTCTTTGCGACCTCGGAGAACCACCATACCCCTTTTTCTATGTGGCTTTCTCTGGTTTGGGTGCAGAGGACTGTAATCAGAGGGAGGAACTGTCACGGGCTCTTGCTGGTGTGCCCTGGCTTCATGTTGCCCTCTTTACTGGCTTTACCAAGTGGAAGTTTGGAAAAGGAGTTGCCGCTTGTTTGGATTTGCTGGACTTGATCACTTGGTTCCTGCTAATTGCTTTTCCATGAGTTCTGCAGAAAGTAAAGGAGGGCCAGGTTCATGCTGTTTCTGTCACTAAAATCACATCCAAATCCCTTTCAAGTGTGAGTGTTGGTGCAGAGCATCCTGAGCCATCTCTTGGTGAGCTGCAATCGCTCAGCATCTCCCTGGCTCAAAGCCTGGATAGCCCAGGAGCATGAGATCTGAGGAGTGTGTTTTCAGACGGATCCCAAAGGCTTCTCTCTTGGCTTTAAATACTTGGCCTGGGGCTGAAGGGGAGAAGACACGGGAAGGGAATGGAACCAAATTGGCTGTTGGTTGCTGAGGAGTCAGTGGAAAAACTGTGGTGTGAACTCTGTCATCGTTGCCTTTTACCCCTCATCACAATGACCATCCGTTTGCCGTGCCCCGTGCGGGGGTTGGTGGTTTGCGTGGGTATGTGGGTAGGAAGGAGGCAGTGTGCAGGGAGTGTGTGCAGCCTCTCCCACTGCTGGCGCAGGGCAGATGCAGGGGAGGTTCGGGATGAGGCCATGGATGTGGAGGGGGCATGGGCAAGTGGCTGGGTGACTGGGACAGGCAGAGATGGCTTCCTTTAGCTGGGGTTAAGCATTACGTTGTCCTTAGTTTTGCTGGGACTTGGCAGCATTTTTTCAAAGTGCAGTTGTTTTCCTGCTGCAGGTCCGTGCTCCGAGGCAGGAGCAGTTGACAGAGAAGAAGAAGGGGGGGCTGCAGTTGGAGAGGTTTCCAGGCAGCTTGAATTGACTTGAGCCTGTGGCCTCTGTATTTATTTCTGGGAAGACAAGACTTGCTTTCACTTGGCTTCAGAAAAGCAGCCTGGGTGTGCAGGAAAGGAAATCTCATAAGGCCCCTGTGCAACTACACAGCACAACAAATTGTGGAACAATTGTGCTGGGTGGCATTGTGGAGCTGAGCTGGACCCTGCTGTCAGCTGGGGGTGGCAGGATCCAGGGGCAGGAATTAGGGGGAGGCTGTGGTGCCTTGTGCTCAAAGCTGTCTCATAGCTTGAGTCCTAGGCTGCATGCTCACTTCGTCTAACCTGGGTTGGCACTGTTGTGTTGTAGCTCCACGATGGTCTGTGAGGACTTGTTCCTGGCTCTGATGAAGAGGATGGGAGGGATCAGGGAGAGACAGAGGGGTCAGCAGCTGGGCTGGGGTCCAGGCTGGCCCCATGGGAGCTGCCTGCTGAGCCCCCAGTGGGTGTCTGTGGGGAGGCAGGTGTGGGGCAGTTGTGGAGAAGAGGTGTCTGAGGCTGGACATCTCTCATCTCATTTACAGTGCTGCTGAATTTGGAAAGATAATGCCCCAAACCAGAAGCCAACCATTTTTCAGTAACAAGTTTGGCATGGATGAACCCCTGTATTTTGGTGGGTAATAGAAGTTGAATAGCATAAATAAAATGGGTAATAAATAAATTGGCTGTTTTCATTGTATAGCTGTTGATAAGCTGACTATTTGTTTTTCTAATGTATATCTTAATTGTAACCCAATGTATTTTGTAGCAGGAGCAGTATGCTGACTTAAATCACAGCATGCATTTTAGTGAGAGGATGTGTTGACCTAATTGCCAAAGTAATGTTATAATGAAAAGCCATTCAGACTGCATGTCCTCTCCTGCCCTCTGGTTTTTGGAAGTGACTGAAGGAAATAGCACTTTACTTCTGGTGAAATCATCCCAAGAGTGTTGTTTCGTTGCAGCGTGATGGATTAATTTCACTGAAAGCACTAGCATTGTACAAGAAAGCAAAATGCTTTTGAAAAAATCAGGAAGTTTCAGTTGTTGTGCTGAAATCGCTGAGTTCATGTCAAGTATCCTCAGTGACAAAATCTGAATGCCTAAAAATGCATCCTGATGCAGGGGCTGGCTTGCTTACTGCTCTGCGTGGCGGGTTTCAGATGTTAGAGCTGTTACCTTTGACCATGGTCTGCAGGTACAGGGGATGAGACAAACTACTGCCAGCACAGATTGAGCATCCTCCTTTGTGCCTCCTGGGAAGGAAGAAGTCTCCTCAGACATGAGCATCATTAGTCCACTAGCATTTGGCAAGCTAGTGCTGCTGGCCTCTACACTTATTTTCCTTTAGCTCAAATGGCAGGTGGCGGTGGTGGTTGGGTCAAAGAGCCACGCAAAGAGATGGTGTTCCAGGCTCTTCAGAAGGTTTCATTCTCCATCTTCTTGAAAGTGTGTTCTCCTGCACAGTCCCTCTTCTGAGATATCTTGATCAGTTCATTTGCTTGGATTATTTATTTATTTTTATTCAGGAGTCAGAACATGTTCCTGTGAATTAATTTTCAAATTGGTATCTCCTTAATCACAATTTCCTTAGACCCTGGAAGGTATTTGCATCTTGTAATTTAAGTGCTTTGAAACTGGGAATCGAGTGAAACTGTTAACCAGGACGAGATGAAATTCACATTTGCACCTTAATCCCATCTGAGCTTTCTCAAATGGTCCAAGTTAATTACATCCCATTGTGATCCTTTGATATTTGAGTAATTTTGGAGCACAAAGGCTTAAGTTTGCGCTCATTGCTTTTTAGAGATTTCGCTCCTTAGGACAGAAAAATTTTACTGGGTTCTCTGTTCTTGCTATGGATTAAGCTGTATTTGTGATAAGGATTTGGTATATGGATTCAAGATAATTATTACCAGTGTATAATTCATTGAGTGCCAAATCCTTCCAGATGTAGAGCAGGTTTCTAGAGGTTGTGAGTATCTTAGGCTTTGGGAGTTGAGGGCATCTCTTTGGACAGGGTTAGATCTTCAGTGACTGTTTGGCATCACGTTGAGCTGGTGGCACGAGCTGTGTGAGCGTCATTGCCTGGATGAAAAATGTTGCACCTCATCCCCCAACAGAGCAGCCCTATTTTGAGTGGTTCACTTGGCGCTTTCCAGGCAGGACCTGGCAGAGGTGCTGGAAGCCAGGGCTCCTGCGTTCCTTTCCGTTCTTTGCAACTGACTCACTGTGAGCAAGTTATGTCTTGCTGTATCGTAGATTCATTTTTACAAAATAGGGTAATAGCTACCATCACACCTTCACAAAATATTTTGTGGTCCTTAGGTTGAAAAGTTTCTACGCATACCAGTTCAGCGTAAGTTGCTTCACAAAATGCTACCAAACCAGCAAATAGCACCGATCTGCTCTCGGTTCTCACCATCCCCATGAATCAAAGCCACAGAGGTAGTGGTTCTGCGTGGCCCTTGGTCAAATGGAGAGTTGTGTGTGGCCACAGGGGAGTTGTGTAAGCAGGGGAGTGCTGGATGGCTTTTGCTTTCAAGCAGGCAATGGGGAGTTTGAATTTGAATTTGTGACAATGACGCAGCTTGTTGGAGCCATTATGAATCAAAATGGGGTCTTATTCAGCTCTGCTAATAAGAGGGTAAATGCAACTAAATACAGCTGTCTTCCTCGCTGTCATTTGGTATTTATTAGCAAATATGCAGTGGAATTGAATCCCTTGTAAGTACTCTGCAGCTAATGGTAGATAGCAATTAACTGAAATGACTACTGTTGAGCACTGATGCTACCATCAGTGAGTGGAAGAGGAAATCTGGAGCCAGCACACAGACCCAGCGGCTTCCAGAACTCCCTGTAGTTTTCCCCTCTGGATTCTCTTTTTCATGCCCTTATCAAAAGACTGCAGTGAAAACCGCTTCATCTTGGTACTCCCCGGAGCTACAGCTTGAACAAACACTTCTCAAGCAGCAAAGTGTGTCTGTATATTTATATTATTTTATTATTTTCAGTTCGGGGGTCACTGAAAGGACTCACTGCAATACTACTACCAGTGAAAGTGTGTGGGGTGGAAACCTTCTGCCGTCCAGATGTGCTGGTGGCACAGAGCTGCCTCAGCAGCACCTCATGTGCTTCAGCGGGTGTGGAGGAAAATGGCCCAGACGCTTGGAACTGATTCAGGAGCTGGGAAGGACGGGATGCAGCACTTATTGTTTCATCTTTGGCCTTTCCTCTCCAAACAAAACAAGAGGTTTTGTTTTCTTTCCCTCACTAATAAGGTGACATGTAGGTCAAAGTGCCCCAGAGGTTCTGCCCTCGGTTGACTGGAGGGAAATCAGCTTCCATGTGTTGGTTTCAAACTACCAAAAGTAGTTTTAAGTCTGTCTGATTTCACGTATATCTCAATTTGCTTGTCACCCTTCCCTGCCAGCCTGTGTTTGATTTGGCGCCTTGTGGGGAAACTGCTTTTCAGGAGGGGATTAGCGCTTGGGTTGCGACGTGGGTGGGAAGCGAAGGGCCATGCTGCAAGGAGAACTGTCGGCAGGGTGGAGAAGTGCTGTGGGCCCCGTTGCGCAAGAACTGGTCTTGGGAGTGAGCTAACTGCGCATTTTGTTAGTGCCCTCCCTACAAAACAGAGCAGGGTGCTAATGGGTGTGTTGATGATACAGAGGTGCGAGCAGTACAGGGGAGGATGAGCGTTGAACAGGAGGAATGGAATGATTGCTAGGTCTGGTGTCATGGCACTGTGCTGCTATTTGATGGTATGAAGTTGCAAGCATGTGTACTTAGGAGCTAGTAATAAGATTTTCTTCTGAGAGATGGGGAGGTCGTCCTTTGGGAGCGAGAGAGGCAGCTGTGTATGTGCTGGTGATAGGATGACATGAGCCCCCAGCCTGTTGTGAGGAAAGCATTGCTTGATGAGGAGTGAGGACCCTGCCTGGGGCAGAGTACCCAGGGAGAAACTGCCTGAAAAACGTTGTCAGAGCGCCCCAGGCAGAGAAGAGCAGTCTAGACCATCTTGCAGTGCTGGCCCAAGGCTAAACAGGTATAAATTAATTTGGGCTGTGCATCAGGCAGATCTGGGACAGCTTTCCTCGTGTAGGGAAGCCCATGAAAATAGTCAGACCCTTTGTCAAGCACAGCATGGGCTTTGTTTGGCACAGGAGAAGCATGAGCTGGTTGGTGTGGGATGTCTGCCTCCATCGTGTCCCCGCGCAGTGAAGGGGAACTGTCCCTGGGGAGTTTGAGCAGCTCCTACCTGGCTGTGTCACCTGGTGGTTCAGAGTCTTCGGCTGCTTTTCATGTACAGGAGCTGTGCGAAGGCTGCAAAAGGAAATTACTAAAGGGGAATAATTCCCAGCTTGATTACTTTCTTTAAGGATGTGCTGCCGGTTCATTATTTAAATGCGTATTTAGTTAGTTAAGCCAGTGAATATACATTTACACTGAGCACCTGATAGACTTGATCCCTTTTTGATTGGGAAAAAGTGTTTAATTGCCCCTGTCATCAGTGCTCTGAAATTACTTTTTTTGTATGAAACTCAATCAAATCGCAAGTAAGATACTAAAATCTATTACTTCATTAATTCATATCAATAGATATACTGAGGGTTTTTTTTACTACTGTTGATGGTTTTGGTGAGTTTTTTTCTGCCTTACCTCCTTTCTAAAAGCTTGGGGTTTATTCCTGACTTCAGAACTACAGCAGCTCTGATTGGGAATGTGTTTTGCAATCGCCCCCACTAACATGAATCAAATACCTATAAATATATATTATTTCTTTTTAAGGCAGTTTCACCTTGTAGGCAGGAAGAGGTTCTCTTGCCCTGTGAAATTTACAATATTTAAGGCAGAAGACAACTGTCTCCTAGCTGTCTTGTGACATGATTATCTTCTGCATAGCTTGATGAATTTGTTGTCAGCAGGGTAAGTGCTGTGAGCAAGACAGTCCAAACAAGGCAGCCCTGAATGTGTGAAAGGAAGGGCTGGAGTAAGACAAGTTTAATTGCTGGACACTGTATGGTCTCCTCTTTTTCCATTGCCTGGCACAGACATGGGGCTGGGGTACAAACCTGAGAGGTGGGATGTTGCTGTGTCCTACTCTGGCTTCTGTGGCTGCATCTCCAGGAGCTGCAGCAGCCCTGACCTTCAGGTCATGGCCCATGATCCTGCAGAACAGCTCTTGGCTAGAGGCGCTCTGCACTGCTGTTTTCCAACCAAGCAGGGGGAGGACAAGTGTGATGTTGCCCATGCAGTGTTATTTTCTGGGAACATTTGGCAAGGGAGGTGTAAAGGTTTGGGGAAGAGTGGGGTGTTGGGAGGCTTGACTGTAGCTCGAAGCTTCTGAACACACGTTACGAGTAGTGTTCCCGCTCTGGGGACCTGTATCATCACCCAAGTCCTAATTATAGTGCTGTTTTGACAGCAGTCATGGTGATCATTGTTAATGGTGCTGATAACACCTTGTGCTGTTTGCTTTGTTTCTTATTTGGCAGTGTTCTTGGCATCCTCAGTGCTCTGGGGACCCTCGCTGCCTTCTCCGTATTGCTGTGTTGCTTGAAAACATTTGATGTGTGAGAGCCCTTGTGTTTTGCCTGTGCACGTTTTGTAAAGGAACATTTTCACTCTTAAGGCAGCCAAAAGGCAATCTGTGATACAGATCATCATTAGCTGCTATCTGACAGTGATGGATGACCCTGGGAAACCTTGTTAAAGGCAATATCTGTTCTTCCTATCCTCCTCAGCTCCTTCTGCCTTCAGATCAGTTATCTTTTAAAGAAGTTGAGGAGGAGGGACGGTGGCCCTGCCCTCTGTTGGACTGGGAAGAGACTTCCTTATCCCTGTCACCACACGGTGGAAGGTCACCCTTTTCTGCCTCACAGGAGTGTCAGAAGCAACATCCATTCCCGAGTTTGAAATTCACGGCTGTCGCATTGATGGGGGCTGAGTGATCTGCCAGCATTGTGCCACTCGCTCATTCCTCTGGCAGAACGCTGTGCAGATTCCCTACCTCATTTGTGGCCAAACACTGGGTTGTATTTGACCTCTTACTGTTTTTAATTTTTTTTTCTTTTTGTTGTTTCTTAAACACATATATTGCTCTCTCTGAAGTACCTTTTGCAAAAGGATCTCAAAGTGCTCTGGGAGCCACTTTCACTGCTGTTTTACAGTTGTGTATGTAACCCAAGGTGTGGAGGAGCTGTGGGACTTGCGTAGCGCTTCAGTTGGGAACTGATGCTGGGACTCTTTGCTGTATACACAAAAACCCCCTTTATTCTGGTGTGTTCGAAAGCTTTATTCTTACCTGGACAGACTTGACATGGTCTGTCATCTCCATGCATTCAGAAGAAAACACGTTGCTATACGTGGTGTAGTCTTGATTTGGTCTAGGACTTGATTGTCTGGGAAGGTTGTCAGACCTTCCTGGCTGCTTGTGGTGGGCCTGGAGTCTGGGATGTGATTTTGGCCAATACTTGGAAATCCTGCCAATCTGGAGGAACGTACAAACCTGTATGAGTGGTTTGCACTGATTTAGGGCAGGGCTTATGAACAGGACTCCAAGTGAGCATCCTCCTCCCTCCCTGTGTCCCCCACAGGCAGGGATGTACCATGGTGTTAGCTACAAGGCTGAGCAGTGGGGGAACTGGGGGGGAATTGCATTAACAAGCTCTAGCATCTTAGCTGAGGAAGTAAGAAAAGCAGCTCATGTTCTGCAGTGTGTCTCTTCTGAACCACACCATATGGCCAAGCCCAGCACCTTCAGCTTGTCAGCAGGAATTTCCTGGCTCAGGAGGGACTGAATCTTCTTTTCTGGTATTAAGACATGAATAGTAGGTGCTTGCTGAGGTGGTACAGGCCGAAGCGTGTTGCCTGTGTGTCAGCAGAGGAGAAACTTAATACCTGGGGGGTGCGGGATAGAGGACTGTGTCTTCTCAGATGGGGATGTTTTGGAGCTTGTTTAAATGGGCAGGGATGTGCCCTGTGGGATCTGCCTTCTCCTGCTTTTCCCCAGTCTGAAAACTGCTCAGATCATTTCTGGAACTTGCAAAGCTTCCTAGGTGGCAGGCAGATGCAGCCCCTTTGGAGCCCCTCAAACTAATGTGAGCTTCTGCCCAAAGATGACCCTCTTGTGGAGGAACACTGAGCTCCTCAACTGACAGGGAGAGGTTCATAGCAGCACAAGTCCTGCTGATGGAGCAAAGAGGCACCAACAGGAACAGCTGATGCGACCACAGAAGCAAAGTGCTTTGGGAAGAGACCAATTCAGAAAGGAGAGAGCTGCTCGCCTTTGACTCTGGCCATCTCACAGACTCTTCTAGGGCCCTTGTTCTTTGGGCAGTGCTGAAAGTATGTGAATCAAACAAGACCCTGTCTTGTTTCTGGATTTTGGCTGTGAACTCACCTATCTTGTACCTGAAACCAACAGTGGATGAAGGATAATGTATTTCTTAGAGGAAAGAGGACATTACTTTCTTTAGGTCTCTGGAAACAAAAGCAATGCTCTTTACACCTTCCCTTTTGAGGGCAGCATACGGAGAGAAAAAGAAGTGTCCCAGATAAACAAAGTTCAATATTCCAGCAACTTACTGGTAATGTTGCCCAAGCAGATGGAGTGAAAACTGGAGAGCAGTGCATGTTGTATGGACATAAAGATGCCATCAGCATCCTCAGAACCTTGGATCCTACCTGTGAACTTAACAGAGAGACGTGTCTGCAAAATTGTTCCAAGTAGACCTCAGCCCCGCTGCTTCCTTCTGCCCGTGGGCTTGGAGCTCTGGGTTCATGTTCAGAAAATGCGTAACCTGCAGAAGAAGAGGTAGGGGAGGGCTCAGGCATGTGCTGTGGGAGGAACTGGGGCTGTAACTTGAGTCTGTCTTTAGTCACTGTTTTTCCCTTCCTTTGCCAGTCTCTCAAGGGTGGTTCGCCTTGGCTCGCTTGAACAGCAGATTTCTGTCTTCTAAATCGCCCTTTTGGTCTTTTCTTACGGACAGTTGAGCCTATAGCCTTTGGAAGCTGTTGTACCTGTGGTGTTTTAGTGTGCTTGAGTTTGTTTGTTGACCTTTAGTTGGTTCCTCTGCCCTTGGCATTGTGTTTCTGAGTGCTTTTACGCCTGTGGTGACTGAACTGCGTGCAGAGTTGCTTCCCAGAACTAGCTCTGGCTGTGGGGCCCTGAGGATGTGGGTGGCAAGGGCAGGTGGGTTTTAGAAGTGGGCTGTGTTTCTCTTCATAATTGCTCTCCTTGACTCTTGTCCTTTTACATACATGGCAGCAAAGGCTTGGCAGAGCGAGATGCAGAGAAAAAGCCTCCTCTCCCTTCCCCTTGTTTGCTTAGGTCCCAAACTGAGCAGTGATGTTAATTAGCTAAGTCAGATACTCTGCAAAGCAGCCTGTTCAAGGACAAACAGATTTTAATTAAAGTCTGTGTGCACTAGAAGGTCATGTCACTGTGTTGTGCCTGAACAGTTACTATGGGAACACCAGGAAAGCACCCAGAGCCTGTGAGTGTGTGAGTGTATCAGAATGCAGCCCCCGAGGCACAAATTTCACTTCTGGTTACGTTTCCGCTGGCAAATATGGCCTGAGCAAGATGCCACTCTTGGAGTGTGTAGTTGGGTTTTGTTGCTGTAGGATTTTCTGTGTTGAGGGTATGGGATGCCTTACTTCAAGCTATTCAAATCACACAAGTTTTATCTGAGCTAGACTGCAATGCCACGAATTAGGGAAACTGGTTTCCATCTCAGTTTTTAGACTGTTTACAGTTGGTGAACTCGGTTTCTTAAAGCAAACCTGGATATTGGGAAGAGTTTTGTATTGAAATTTGAACTAAAATGATTTTGAAATTTGCTTCTGTCTCTCCCATCTTCTAACTGGAGTCAAACATTAAGTTCTGTGGTAGTGGCTCATTCCTGCATTTCAAGTCCTTTCAAGATTCATAGCTGTTAAGCTGCCTGAATTTAATCTTGCTGATTTGAGTGTAAGGTGTTCTTTGTCTTTCTTCAGTCTCAAACGTTCTTTCAGCTGTTTGCGATATACTGGCAGAGACTTGTCAATACCTGGTGATGACACAAGATGCACCCTGGTGATCACTCTAGTGATCCACAAACCAGCCTTGGGACTGATGGAAGTTTGGTATGATCCCCAAATGTGTGTCTCTAATTCAACATGCTGTAGCAGAAGCTCATTCTTACTGATTTTCATGTGGTCTAGCAAGAAGATCAGTAGAGAGAAGCTAAAGGTTTTTAGTATTAACGGTCTTAATGTTTTTATTTCCCCTATCAAACAGATGTTGAGGCAGGGACTAATGCTGCACTGGCACTGCAGGCAGCCTTCTTGCGCAAGTGAAATAGCCACTCAAATGCAGGCTTTGCGGTGAGCTTGAAATCAAATATCTGTGTAGGAGTTTGAGATGGGAGCTCAAATGAGCTGCTTCACAATCCTGTTCTCCCTCTTGTTACTCGGTGGTTTGGGGGACAAATGAACAGTGAGACAGGAGAGGTCACAAATGTGTTTGGAGGGAGCGTCTGAAACCAGCTCTTGCCCTTTTTGTTTGTTTGGTTGGTTTTTTTTCGTTTGGACAGCCCTTGTGGGTTGTCCTGCTTTGGAGGATATGCCGTTGGGCTGCCAAGCGTTGGGTATTTGGAGCCATACGGAGCCGACTCAGCAGGGAGATTGCCAGGCAAATAGGGTTGGATTTTTAGACAGTTTATGCACGGCTCATGGAGGAACTGGCTTTGTTTCCTGGCAGCTGAGAGAACGCCATTCTGCCTGTTTGTAGGAAAAACACTTCAGGATTGGTATCAGCTGGATGTATGAAGCTCCCTGTGCCCCTTTGTGGCAGGGGGAGGCGAGTGCTGCGTGCAGGCTTGGGCAGAAGATACTGGAGCACAGACCTGCAGCAGGAGGATCTCTGCGCTGAAGTTGGTGTGCGCGGGGCACATGTGGGTGCATGGTGGCAGGTGGTGTCCTTGAGGAGAGAAGCCAGAGCAGCGCAGAGTGCCCCAGCTTGACCAGCACACCTCAGCCTTGGTCTGCCGAGACCCCGGTTGCAGGGACCACTGCCAGGGTGGCTTCAGGGGAAACATCTTCTAGGCTCAGCAGGAAAGTGCTACAGGAGATGTCAGCTGGGGTGCTGCTGTTGCAGCGATGATGAACAAGTTGTTCTCTTGGTCTGGGTACCACAGTCAAACTTCTGTCAAGTGTTCTTTGCCTGAGAACAGAATAGAAACGCATTTGGGCATGTAGTATCTTTTGTCTGACCCCTGCTTTTCTGACCCTGGACAAGTGAGCTATGTTTTCTCTGAGCAGATGGCCACCTTTGACCTAGATATTTTTGCCTTTTAAAAATACATTGAGCAGAAATTAAAAAGCCAAAAAGAGCAAAGGAAAGCGTCTGAATAGAGGAACAGGAACATGCTGTGTCCGTCCACCTTGTGAAGGGGCTGACTTTGCAGCAGCCAAGACGTTTCCAAATGTAAGCTTTCAAACGCCTGCTCTGTCCCTTCTGAGAGCTTTGGATACACATGGCCTAACAGGGACAGCTGTAACTTAAAGAGGATTTGGTGGAGCACTCAAAGGAGCACCTTTCCTTTCTCTTGAAGCACTACCGCTGGTCTTGCTCCTCTCTGCTGGCTCGCAAAGTGCCCGCACTGACAACACAGCGTGTGCTGTTGCCAAAGGTGTCAAGAAATGCAAGAAAGCTAGCCTGGAGGCTAACGTGGAAAAAGTGACAGCAGGAGAGTTAATGAAAAGCAGACGTTGAGCACTGGAAGCTGCTCAGCCAAGAAATTCTGCACAGTCCAGGGTTTTCTCTGGTGTCCAATAAAATGCATTAGAATTTGGCTACCCTCTCTGTTACCCCAGGGAAAGTGGTGCAGGCGTGAATAGCCTGAGTACGTGGCTTCTGCGCTGTGCACCACCTGGAAGAAAAACAGATGCCATGTTACTCTTGCGATGTGAACGTGGGGTTTGAGAGCCGGGAGCCCTCAGTTTCTTGTCCAAATTCCTACCGGGAACCCAGGGGCTGCCTTTGGCTGCTTCCTCCTGTGTCTCGTGCCTAGGAGGCTGGTTTCTCAGAGGGGCTGGGTGCTCCCCATGTCCACTGAAAGCTGATGTCCGCAGCGCTGAGGTGTGCCAGCTGCGTGTCCCAGAGTTGTTATCACCCAAGCAGTGTTTGACCTGGGGCTGGTGCTTGGGGCTGAATGCAGAGAGGCAGCTGCTGCCTGCAGGGTGGCTCACTCTAGTTTTGGTTCTTTTTTTTGCAGTTTTCTTCTGGTGCTGTGAGTAATTAAAGGTGTATAGTGAAGTAAACTTTTTAACCATTGCATCGCAGCATGGGTGCAGTGCAGTCTAACTCCTCTAGAAATGATGGTCTTGCTTTTGGCAGAATGGAGGCATCATGCCTGGAACTGGCCCTGGAAGGAGAGCGCTTGTGCAAGTCTGGGGACTTCAAAGCTGGGGCAGCCTTCTTTGAAGCAGCGGTGCAGGTGGGGACAGAGGACTTGAAGACTCTCAGTGCTATCTACAGTCAGCTGGGCAATGCCTACTTCTACCTAAAGGAGTACTCCAAGGCCTTGGAGTACCATAAACACGACCTTACCCTGGCCAGGTAAGCATGTCAGCAGTGCTTCATCCTAATCAGACACAACCTGTCAGTTGTGAAGGCAAGTCCTGTGGGGTCTGAACCCAGCAGCCTGAAGGAATCTGCCCCAGAAATAAGCATCCAAAACTAGCCCTGAGGCATGGATTGACTGTCCAGTGGAGAACTTGGGATGCAACAAGAATGGGCCAACCACCTTCAGAGCGGGGAGGTGGAGAAAAAGGGATATGGATGTGAGGAGGGTGCTTGGAACAAGAGCCAGAGCAGTGTCCTGTTCTCCTGTCCCCAGGTACTCTTTGTATGTACACCTGAAGTCATTAGAGCAGCTCACCTGAGACAGCAAAAGACAAGAATCTGTCTTCAAAATTGAGAGAGCTTGTATGAACCACTCAGTCAGGCGTGTGCTGGGAACTGCTGGATGTGGTGTACGTACCCCCAGTGCTCGCTGCAGCTCGGCTCACTGCAGCTTGAATTCTGCCTCCAACAGATGGTGAATAATAGTCTGTGAGCTCTTTAACACCTCTCTTACTTCCTCTGGTCATCTTGTAGAACCATCGGGGACCGCATTGGAGAAGCCAAGGCAAGTGGCAACCTCGGGAATACGTTGAAAATACTTGGGCAGTTTGATGAAGCCGTCGTTTGTTGCCAGAGACACTTGGACATTTCTCAGGAGCAGGGAGACAAGGTAATTGGTTCATGGCATCCAGCAGGAAATATTTCCTAGCTTTAAAATAATCTGTTTGCAAGCCAGTAAATGTGATAGGGTGAAGGTGGGCTTTGGAAAGAGGTGGAGCGTAAAGCTCTCCCGTCTGACTGCATCGCAGGTCTCATGCTGCTGCTGCTAACAGCTGCCATGACAGTAAAGATGGGAAAGGAAAATGTGGGCCTCCTGACTTTGAACATCTCTGCCCAGCAACGGAAAGGTCCATGTTGGGATGTGAGGTGTAATACCTTGCTGTTCCCTGTTCTTCCTCCCTTTAGGTAGGTGAAGCCAGAGCACTCTATAATATAGGAAATGTTTACCATGCAAAGGGAAAGCACTTATCTTGGAACATGGCCCAGGACCCAGGCTACCTGCCTCAAGAAGTCAAGGAGACGCTACAGAAAGCTTCAGAATATTATGAGTAAGTACTCAAGCTTGGCCAACACTTCCTCCTGCAGGGAACAGGGCTGGTCAGGCATCAGTGATTGCTAAAATGCATACAGATACCCATTTGCTGAGCTCATCCTGCTCAGATCATAATCTGTATTTGTGACATTCCTGTTCTGCTGACAGCTTTCAGGGTCTGCAGGTTAACTGAGCTCTGATAACCATTAGGCTGATGGCAGTGGTACGGGGTGCAAGACAACAATTTTTCCCGAGACCTGTTGGAAGCATTTCTCATAGGGGGAATTTGTTTCCTGGGCCATTGAGGAGGTGGGAGCTCTAAAAGATCTTTGTTGCAAAGAATGAGGCTGTGGGCTCAGCATTGTTGAAAATCAGGCCACTGAGTGAGATTTTGAATGTTGTAATGAATTAGGAATACTCCCTTGAGATGCTGAGTTATCATGGCAAATTAGTCTCAGGGAAGGTGAGAGAAGGACTGCAAGCTTTTATAAAACTAGAGCTAAAATTCATCCTGGTATTGCCTTGGTAAAACTCAGTGTAGTTTGAAGTATGATCATGCAATGAAGTTTAATAGTCTGCTCTGTCTGAGAGCTGTATTTGGAAGCTAAACTATTAGCTCCTGTAGCCCCTGCTGCTCTCTGCTGGCCTTGATGGGAAGGATCCCTGTGTGTCTCCATTGCTGGGCCACCAGCAGACTCTCCTTCACTCAAGGGAAGAGGCTTTCCCTTGAAGTCCTGGTTGTCCTTCTCGTGGCTCTGTAGTTTATCTTGCTTGCAACATCTTCCCCTTTCCTAAACACTTTCAAAGATCACTCTGATGTCCCACACAGGAAGGTTGTCACTAGACTTTTGGCTAATGTGTTTCTCCTTGTACTTCAGAGTTTTGCTTTGATAATGCTTTTTAAGCAGCCTTTTTAAATGAAGAGAGGGACAAGATCTTATATCAGTCTCCTTATACCTGAGGATGCGATAGTGGCTATATATAGCTCACCATCCTTTTTCCAAAGGATGGTGCATGTAGCATAGCCAGTGGGTAAACCTGTGCCAGCTGGGAGCATTACACTTCCCAGTGTGTGCCATATGTGTAAAACGGGGAAAAAACAAGGTAAAGAAATGCTGGGAAGCTCCATGAGCAGAGCCCTGGCATGGGACTGTGGATCTTGCCCCTCTCCCTGTTCTCTGATGCTCCTGGTTCTTCCCTGTAGAGTGAGGTGGCCATTTCTTAGGTAATCTGGGATCCTGTCAGACTGTCGATGTGTGAGCGGGTCCTGTACACAGCTGCAGATTGCCTGAGGTCAAGAGAGCAGCAGGGACTTACACCACTGGATCTTCACGAGCTGCAGCTCGCATGGATCACCAGACCTTTGCCTGCCAAGGGATGCATGGGATGGGTGGTTGGGGAGGGGAAATGCCTTCTCCAGGGTTAGTTCTCCTGTCTTTACAGTGCAAGTCTCTTGGCTGTGTCTCACCAGATGTACTGCTCTGACTTCTTTCAGGAGGAACCTATCCCTGGTGAAGGAGCTGGGGGACAGAGCTGCGCAGGGCCGTGCTTATGGCAACCTCGGCAACACCCAGTACTTACTTGGCAACTTCAGTGAAGCTATAGCCTTCCACAAGGAGGTAGGAAACTGCTGCACCTTCTTCTTGGGGGCTGAGACTTGGCCATTGGGGAGCAGCTTTTCCTCTCGCCACAGCCCAGCAAGTACAGGGAGGCATTTTCCCTCAGCTGTTTTTCTCCCCCCTGTGTGTACCTGGGGGTCTGGCCCTGTTGTACTAACTCATGCTGAGCAATGTCATGCTCCAGTCCCCATCAGCACCTAACGAGCAGTTTGGTGGAAGGGTGCTGTTGGCTTGGGAAATAAAGGAGATATCTCAGGGCAAACTGCAGCTGGGCCTAGCAAAGCTTTTCTGCTCTTAATTTGTAGCGGTCTAGATTTTAATAAATGCAAGCCATGAATTTAATTAAGCTGCTGAAAGAGCTGTTGATCAGGAATAAATGCTGCTTGTAGAACATAATAACTTTCTGTAAAGCTTCACAGAGGGGTGAGGTGATGCAGTCCCTGCCCCAATTCAAATCCACTTTAGCTTCCAGTTCAGAGTATAATAGGTTTCTTTGCAGTGGAAGGTGCTCAGTGCCTTGGGAAGTTAGCCCTGTCACAGCTCTTCTGATTTTTAAACGCTGGAGGACAACAGCCAGCAGTGCTTTGGGAGAAGGGGCTTGAAAAGGGGCGGGAAAACCCTGTGCAGTATTTGGGACCAGGAGCAGCTGCTTCTCAGTGGAGGGTGAGAGGTGGGGGTGCGTGGGGAGCCGGGGGACGTGGGAGGAGAGGCAGGGCTGAGGGGGCAGGGCAGAGGTCTGGGGAGCAGCCGCAGCGCAGATGGTGAGATGGAGTGCATACGTGTGTGTGTGTTCATTCTGTGCCACAGCACCGTGCACAGTGACAGCCTTGTTGCTGCACGTTAGTCTGCTGATCAGCCACATCCCTTCACAGCCTGACCGACAGCTCTCCGTTCGCCTCCTCATTCAGCTGTTGAAGTATGTGCATAACTCCTTTTGCACTTTAGCTAAGGGGATGTGTCCTGACCAGGCTGGAGTAGGAGTCAGAGGAGGACGCGACATTACTTCCACTTTTCCAAAGGCCCTTCCTGATCCTGAATTGCAAAAGGTGGAAAGATTTCCTGCTGCATCCAGCCCCGATAGGCATGTGCACCACTACCTCGCTGGGTGGGACCTTTGCAAACCTGGAAAAGTTGCTGTGTAACAGAAACCTGGCGGTGGCCAGCCTGTACTCACTAATCTGTGTCTGCTGCAGCGCCTTGCTATTGCTAAGGAGTTTGGGGACAAGGCAGCCGAGCGGAGAGCATACAGCAACCTGGGCAATGCACACATCTTCCTTGGGAGGTTTGACATCTCCGCTGAGTACTACAAGTAAGTGCCAGGGGCAAGGCAGACTCAGGGCATGCATTCCCTGGAAATCTTGACCTATTGCAGTGAATTTGTAGGCTCAGGGGGATGCGACAAGGGACCTGGAGGCCAGTTGCATGTCTGGTGCTCAGCAGTGGCGAATAATGCAGCCACCCGACAGCCTGCAGCGTGTTACAGGCATCAACTTCAACATGGCACATGCCAAAGCAGTGACTTTCCTGTTGTTGTGCAGAGGTGCCCTGCAGTGACCAGGTTTCTTCATTTCCACCTCTTCCGTGCAGGAAAACACTCCAGCTCTCCAGACAACTCAAAGACCAAGCAGTAGAAGCCCAGGCTTGCTACAGTCTTGGAAACACATACACGCTGCTTCAAGACTATGAAAGAGCAATCGAGTACCATCTAAAACACCTGGTGATAGCACAGGAGCTGGGAGACAGGTAAGGGGCTGCCTCAGGAGATGGAGTTTCTGCTCTGCTGGGCTCAGAGCACTGACCCTTCCCTGTCGATTTATTGTTCTCTACTGCTGGGGCTAAACAGCAATGACATGTATTCTTGAAAGTCTTTAGAAATATCTCAGAACGCAGGCCTTAGTCTAGTCATCTGTCAAAAACATAACATGATTGACACCTTTATCATGTGATTTAAACCTGGAGATTGTGCCCTTAAAGCTCTGTCTGTGTGGGCTGAGTGAGATTTCTAATAAGAGGTACTTCAAGAAAATGCATTGTATTCAGTGCTTTGCCATGAGGCGCCTGCTGTTTTATCCCAGAAGGGCCTCTCTAAAACTCTCTTGAGTTCACAAAAATTGTGTCTTCCTTAGAAAGCATGTGGTTAGGGCGTGCGTACGTACATACGTGCTGCTTTGTCCTGTTACTCTGAGATGATGTTGGAAACTTACATATAGAAACTAATGATGTTACATAGAGCATGTGGAGTTGATATATTTTGCTGCTTGGCCTCATTCCTTCTTTAGGAGGCTTGGCTTTATTTTGAAAGAGAGGTTGGTCCATTTCTCCTGGATACAGCCTCTGTGATCCTGGAGCCTTCTTGCAGCTTAAGTGACTTTGCAGCCACCTTGTTCAGTGCTACTGCTGATGGCTTTTGAGAAGCTGAGTGTTCTCCACTAGATGGAGCAGAGACACTAAGATGGGAGCTCTGTGCCGCTATCCGGGCAGTATCTGCTCAGAGAAGGTATAATCCCACCCAAGGGTGAATCATGCTGTGGGGGTGCAGGCCTGTGGGCTCCTGCGTTTCTGGGAACACACCCTATGAGCAGAAGGTATTGAACAGGGTGACAAGAAAAATGTTTAAATGCTGATCAACCCGCCCAAACCTCTGAAAAGGGAGTTGCAGTCACGCCGAACCTCCCCCTGCGCCCCCATGTGCTTTTTTTATCCCATCACCCCCCACATCTGCTCGCTTGCAGAGCTGAGCAGGCTCTGATGAGCGCTAGGTCCCTGCCTGCTTGTGCAAAAAAGTGGTGGAACCTGCTTCGGAGACACCAGGGTGTCTGGCTGGGGTGGGCTGCACGCGAGGACTGCCCGGGGCAGGTTTCACGTTCACCCAATTTCTCTGGCTTCTGAAAACATAGAAGCAGTGCCCTGGAGGCCTTGTAGAATGGGGTCAAGAATTGCTTGGCTGTTGCACGCAGTTTCAGTTTGGGCAACGCCGTGCTGGTGTTCAGCAGGAGAACGTTGCATTCCTGCCATGTCCTCTCCTTGCCATGTTCTTGCTGATTTAGCACTGGGCTGTTGTGGAACTAAAGGGCTGAATGTTACATGTCCTCTTGATGCATTGTGCATCTCTGGAGAGGAGTCTGTGTTGTGCGCGGTGGAAGCTGGACAGGAGCTGTGGCTGGTGCTCACAAATGAAGCTGAACCATCCTGGGCTGTTGCTATGCTGCTCAGCTGTTTGCCACTGTGGGTGGAGGTCCACTTCTTGTTCCCTGATCTTGCTGATCTCAGCATCAGAAGGGTTTTAAGATGCATGGTACATTTAATTTTCCTTTGTAGAACACTTCTGTAGGTGAAAGCATCGCTAGGAGGCCTCGCCGTCGGTGCTCTCGAGGAGGCCCTGAGCGGGTGGCTGTGCTGCTGGGTTTTGCCCAGCATTTCTGTGGTTGAGAGTTTCCTGTTTTTCAGGGTGGGAGAAGGAAGAGCCTGCTGGAGTCTGGGAAATGCCTATGTCTCTCTGGGGAGCCATGAACAAGCTTTGCACTTTGCAAGGAAACATCTTGAAATATCCCAAGAGGTAAGAGAAGCTGGCTTAGATCAGAGGGAACCAGTCCCCCCATTGAGAGACTTTATTTTATGCCATATAAGTTGTATTACTGTAGTTCTCCTGCTCTGACTGCTCTGGAAAGCCCTTGTCTATGTGCTGTTTCAGTGGTGCCTTTAGGAACTGCAGAGCTTGGCTGGAAAATATTCCTTTTATGGGAGGCTCCCAGTCTTCCCCTTAATTACAGCCAAACATTTGCTGTGTGTGGCTCTTACTTGATATTCCTGGGTGAGAAAGAACCTGGGGACTAATCATTTGATCTGCTGGCCCAGGTGGTGTGCCCCCAGCTGGTGTGAAGGAACTCTGATACCTCTTGGTGTCCACTCTGTTAGTAAGACTGCCCCTTTCCTGCGCACAAGGTTGTGAGAACCTGACTGAGATGGACCTTGTGATTCCAGCTGTGGTTTGACCCGACTTGCTGGCAAGTTAATTACCTGGAGAAAACAAGGCCAGCTTCTACCTAGTGGTTGGGTGCTCTAAACCTGCTATATTCTGCACCGCAACAGAGTGTATGTGCGACGAGTTATTTCTTCTCAGTGAAGCTGGCGGGGGGTCCCAGCTGTGAGGTGGTAAACTCTCGCATTGTCCTAATGCAATTGATTGCAGATGCTGGATGAGCGCAGCCTGAAGCCCTGTACTGCTGCTGCACCATTTGGGGTTTCATGCGTGCAGCTCTTCTGGTTTTCACAGATGTGCTTGCCCAGCGAGCTGCAACTTTCCCAGTGCAAAACATATGGCATTTTTAGGTAGCTCAGAAGTACAGAAAGCAAGAATGCCATTGTTTGCTCTTTCCAGTGTGTTATGAGGAAATCAGCTGTGGCCTCTTTAGTCTTCTCCAGATGAAGAAATTGCCCTGTTGAAGCACTAATTGAAATCACCAGATGTAAGTGCTTTGTGTGTTCTCCTGCCTGTCTATTAGATTGGCTAAATCTTGGGGTAGGGCTGACATACCAGCCTTATTATGTATTTAATTATACTTATCAGACATGCAGAAGAAATACTGTTCTCTGGCCCTGTACATTCTAGGACAAATTAACTTTTGCAGCTTTAGTCTGCTAGGGCTGTTGCAGCGTGGGGCTGATTACTCAGAACCAGATGGCAGCGCGGCAGTGTGCAGTGCAGATGAGGGATGATGGGAGAACAGGAGCAGCAGTGGTCTTGGTGGCTTCTGGGGGTGGAGGGGAAACCCGACAGGGTGGGGGTGCACAGCGGTGTTCTTGTTCTGGGGTGATGGCTGTGATTACGGGGCACGTCAGGAGTGGGTTACTCATGGCAGGTGGCTAATAAACTCTTCCACATCGTTAATTATGGAGCAGTGCAGAGACTGTCCGCTTGTGAGGAGAGCCTGTATTAGCTGCTAACAGCTGGTGATTCTGTTCTAAAGCTGGTGTTTTATTTTAGCCTTGGGAACCAAGCGAGCTTCTCATCCTGTTGTGGCAAGCACCAGTGTTTTGCCAAGGAAAACCTAATGAAGTTAAACCTTTGCACACTAATGTGTTTAGCTCCCTTCCCATCAGCCTTTCCCCCTTCTACCCTGACATAAATCTGATGGTTATATTTGAATCCAAATGAAGTCTGCACAGGGTATAAGCACATTTGGAAGCTGCTGCAGGCTGATCAGAGGTTACTGAAAAGCTTCTTCTGAAACAACTGGAGCGAAGGACATGTACCTAAAAACCTCGGGAGCTGCCCCAGCTCCGACACTGCTCTGGAGTACCTTTCCCATCTCTGCGCGCGGCAGAAGACAGGGCTCTGCTATGGTGTGTGTGGTAGGTCCTGTCTAGGGTTGTCCTGCCAGTGTGCTCCTCTGATGCTAATGGGGCCTTGGAGAGGATCTGGAATGAGTGGAAGTCCAGAGCAGCATCGAGCAGAGAGCATCAAGGACTGCAAGACCTAACCAGGACATAGTAATTTCTCTGGAGACGATGTCAACAGCAAATCTCTTGTAATTGGCAGGGGATTTATGCCTGATAAGCCGTCTGATCTGCCTCCCTTTAAGAGTGCTTGGGGCTTCGTCATAAATAATGTGGGGATTTACGATTTTGTTCTAGGGTGGCTCACCCTGCAGTCTATCACAAAGGACCACAGAAGAGCTGTTGCAAGGCGTTTAATGGGGAGTCAGGGCTCTCCAAGGGAACGGCCAAGGTCTTCCTCTGTAACAGAGGCTGCTGTTCCTCTAGAGATTAGAGGCTGTTTCTGAGTGACCTCTCTGTGCTCGTTAATGATATGGAGTACGGTAATTTTCTTGTGTGGTTAAACTTTGAGGAGGGCTTAGCAGTATGTCTTGTAACTCCCCATTTTAAGTAGCAGGAACCACTGGAAAGATCTCTTCCTTAACATGTAACACAGTCTTCCTCAGGCTCAGTGAGAGAAGGGAATTTGGAAAAATTTGGACTCCAGAAGATTTTTGGAGTCTTGTGTGGGTAGATCACTAGTAACATCTCAAAGCTGTGTGGACCTGAGCCAGGAGAGAAGGGCTTTCAGAGCATCCGAGCCCTTAAGTGTGACACTGCCCACATGGCTGATAGTAGCGTGGCTGGTTGGTGCTCATTAGCTATGGAAATACTTGAGGAAGGGGGTTGAGAGCTTTGGGGCGCTTTGCCAAGCTGTATGCGGCTACGGGATAGACCAGAGGTGGACGTTTACCTCTCTCCCAGTTCTGCAGTGGTGGGCGAGCTGTGCTCCCTCAGTACCTTGTACCAAACTGCAGAAATGCGTTTTGAGATGCCGCCAGTACGTAGCACAGCATGCATCTCTCTCCCAAGTTACCGCTGAGGAATAATTTTGGATGGTTTCTTTGGTGTTGGAAGCTGAGCTGTGTGGTCTCTCAGGGTGTCTCCAAGCTCTTTTCTGGCTAGCTGCGTGTTTACTTTGATATGGGACTGGCAAACCCTTTGCCAGGGGCTGTTTGCTTAGAGCACGCTGCCTTTTAACCAGCTGCCCTGTTGGTTTTCACCCTGTAGATCGGGGACCGGAACGGTGAGCTGACAGCGCAGGTGAACATGGCTCAGCTCAAGTCGGCCCTCGGTTTGGGCCCCGGGGATGAGGACGTGGGTACAGCTCATCACTGCTCTGGCTATGAAGCACAAGGTGAGTTTCGGGGGCTTTTGCTGTCATTGAAAGGTCTCCTGAAAGATGTGGTACGGTGCGTGGAGAGGGGAGGTGCTTGCATAGTGGGCAACATGGGAGGAAATATGAATGTCAGAGCAAGATGAAGCTATCAAGTGCCTTTACCAGAAAGACTGTGGTATGTTTGCTCTGTGCTTCCCACAAGCTGCAAAGGCAGGGAAGGATCCGCCCCAAAAAGGGCACAGAATGAGTTAATGGAATTAATCTGCATTGGGAATGAAATTCTATGTGCCGAGCAGCAAATCAGCTTTTGTCTCTTTTAAAGCTCTGCAGGGCCTTTTTAACTGATTTGACTGATAAAGCAAGCTTTCAAAAGGTGACTGGCAGCAATTTTTGGCTGCGCTCGTTCTGATTAGCACCCAAGGAACAAGCCTGCAGCACGGGCTGAAGGCTGGTTGTGAGCATCAGCACGCTGGGTGCTATGGCACCCCTGGAAGACCTGCAGTGATGCCCAACTTGGCAACCAAGATGTGGCAAGACTTGATTACACACCGCACTGGGACCTGGGTCATTCTGCCTCTGCTGCCCAGGCAGCAGGAGAGCACAGCTGGGTCCTCGCCACAGTGCAGCCATCCTGCCAGCCTGACGTGTGTCCCCAGCTTGGGGACCGTCTGCCTGTCCAGGAACTGCCCACTGCAGACATTTGTGGGTGCCTGGCATGGGGCACTTCCAGCTGGTTGCTCTGTCGCTGTGGACAGACTTATTAATTCACACAGACGAAACTGCATCCCGGGAGGTGCCGGCTGATTAAATATGACCTTGTTTAGCACAAATGTGTTTTCTTAGGCAGTGTGTTCTCTTTCCTGTTGGTAGAACTGGCGTAGAGAAGATGATGCTGGGGTTAAGGCACAGTGTTCTGGGCAGCAGAAAGGCTTTCTGCGCGTTTGCTCTCTGTGTTGATCTTGAAGGTGTAGCCTGCTACGTCAGTGCTAAGTCTTTTCCTGAGAAGTGGAGCTGCAGGCGAGGGAGCTGGAGTGCCCTGCCGTGCCCCATCGGGAGCTGCACTGGACCTGAGCTGTCTCCTCAAAGGCCGTGTGGACCACAACGGCTGCCCCAGCCTCCTTTTGCACGTCAGGTCCATCTTTATAACTGCTGGGAAACTTACTAGCTCGGGCCTTCTGCTCACTCCTGGCACCTCGTTAGGGGCTTCCTTTTGGCCAATTATTTTGCTCTGGAAGGGGAACAGGAAATTAACCTTGATGTCGTTGGTGCCCCTGGGACAGTGAAGCGTGGAGGAAATGAGCTGATGGGGTGCCAGGTCCCTGCGGTTGGGGAACAGAGGGGTGCAGGAGGGCTCCAAAGACTGCCCGGGCATGAGAGCACTGCATGCTGAGACACCTTTGACTGGCTGTGCGAGCGTATTGCGTGGAAGAGCTGCAACGGGAAGGAGTTGGGCCAGATTTATCTGGGAGAGGGGCTCTGTAACTCTGACTGCATTGCACAGCCAGGAATGCACAGCCTTTTCTTAGCTGGAAATAATTCTAAAAAAATAAAGCAAAGGGAGCCTCTGCTCTCATAACACACTCCCCATTGAATCTCAGCTTGAATGCAACCTGCTATGGATGGGTCTGGTGTCCCACTGCAGGTGGGACAGTGTGCTGTGGGGGTCAGGGAGGGTGTTGGTCTGAGCAGAGCCCCTCTTGGGGAGAGCCCAGCCTGGCATGTGGCAGTGTCCTCTACCTGGGTGGTGATACAGCCCCACTACCTCCCTGGCACAGCCCCACCAACCGCCTCTCACAGAATGATACTGGGCGAGCGCATGGCACTGAAGGGTTGGGGTTTTTGCTGAAGGCACGTGGCAAGCCTTGTAAGTCACTGGGCTTAATGTGGAAGGTGAGGCAGGGCAAGGCAGAGCCAGCGTGTGACCTGCGGGCTGCTCAGTGCCCTCCAGTGATCCAGATGTGCCTGTGCTGTGTTAACATCTGGAGCCAGGAGTGATTTTTCTCTAATCTGACAGACAGAGCCATTCCGGTCTGCGTGCATGGTTGCTGTAGGGTGGGAAGGGGGGCTGAGCGGCTGTAATCGGGCAGTGTTCACTGGAGGTTGCAGTGACCTCGTTAATCTGTGGTGTCATTGCTCACGTTGCCAAGGCTGGGGCTGTTGTCAGCAGAAGGATAAAGTGTTCTCTGGAGGAAAACCAGCAAATGACTGAGGTTTGCAGTGCAGGGAGGGAGGGACTGCAGGGCCTGGGGCAGGTTCCCTTGCAGAGTGGGGCTTCCCCAGCTGGTGGGACATGGTGGGTGCTGCCCCTCACTGGGTCCTGGGAACCTGCTGGGGAGGTAAAAATCAGCTGGGGATGTGCAGCAGCATCTTGTGTGAGGAAGAGGGCATGAGTGTTGCAGAGCTTAGCCACATGCAGGCTCTGAAACTTGAATCTCAGGTGGGAAAGGGGCTGTCCCTGCCATGCAGAGATTTGGAGAAAGGATGCGTCTGGCAGGGCAGCCTGCGGAGAGGAGCTGGGCTCCCTCGCTTTCTCCTTAGCTTTTATTCTGGTTTCAGCTCTCTTGTTCTGAATTCCAGTGGAGAACAGGAGAGGCTACCGACATGTCTCTGAGCCCTTGAGAAGAAGGGAGATGTATTTAGTGGCTGCCAGGAACTTTAGTACCCTCCTGTGCACCTATTAAATGATTAGAAAAGCATAATTATTTATATTATTAATAGCAGCAATTTGCAGTAAGAGGAACATCTGTTTCTGTAATAGGAAGCAGGTGAGAGAGTTGAGATTCAAGTTGACTTCTGAACCAGCCGTGCCTTTTGATGTCAACAAATCTCATGGTGAAAAGAGCTTTGAAAATTTTTTTCTGTTCAGATTATTTTCCCCACTTAAGGTTATAAAATGTCTGCATATTCATAACGATGCTAAAATCATCTGATAGGGCATGCATGTTATAAAACACGTTAATTTCATCACGCAGGTTGAATAAAGTTTCATAGCAAACTTGAGTTCTGGGAAAATCAGTACTGTTCGCTGAGAAACCCTGAGCCAGACCATCAAGCTGTGATGTCCTTCACAGGTTACTTTTGCTTCTAAGTCTTGGGCATTGCCCTCTGCTGGGGGCCTGGGGGGAGGAAGGAGTGTCTGATGTTTTCCTGTGCTGTTTTGGCTCCTCATCCCGAGCTCTTTGTGACTTTAATTAATATTCTGAGAGCAATTGGACGTCAGAAGACAAAGCTGGAGGCCAGGGAAGTGGGACAGTGCTGTGAAAGTCTTGTGAAAGCAACGACCTTGTCAAGAAATGCAAACACAGTGAGCTTAAAGCAACAAACTAAAAGAATCTAGAGAGTAGCTAAAACATGAAGCAAATAAACAGAGGCTGTGTCTGTTTCCCCAAACACCAAAAAATGTGGCCCTGAAAACTGATCTTGCCCTCTTTTGCACACCACAAGTCAAGCATTGAGTACTGGTAGGCTTTTGCCTTTGGAGGGAAGTAAGGGAACTTGCTGTGCCTAGAAGGGAGTTGTTTTGCAGGGGCAAAGGCAATCATAGACTAGCTTAGTTTGGAAGGGGACCTTAGAGATTATCTAGTTCATCCTTTCTGCAAGGGCATCCATCATGAACAAGAAGTGCTGCCTGGTGCTGGGAGATGTCCCATGGTGCAAACAACCGGCTCTGCCCTTGGCACGGCTGCTGGCCGCGGGGTGGGAGCGCTGGCTGCCCGTGCCACCCTCGCTGGCTGCGCTTTCCTAGATCAATTAGTTTGAGCAGAGGTTGCAGCATCTGCTCAGCAAGGAGGCGGCTGTGTGGAGTGCTCGGGGGTAGCAGTGAATCAGGAGCACGGAGCTGAGCAATTCGTAGACCCAGCCCAGTGGCAGTGCCTGCCTGGGCTGTCCCTGGGTCTCCAGTGTGCACTGAACAGACCGCAGCCTTGCAGCGTTCCCTTCTTCAATTCCTCCTTGTCAGCTCTCCTCTTGGGAGGCTGGCACCGGCTGGGGCAGCCTGCCAGTGGGAGGGGAGTGTGGAGAAGGGGGTCACCCACCACCAAAGGGGTGGAGGTGCTGGACAGAAGGCAGAGAGCAGCCCCAGCCAGCCACTGTGCCTCTCCAAAGTGAAAACTGACTCTAGGCTGCTTTTCTTCCACTCTCAGCAGCACGTCAGCCTCAGTTGCCATCTCTGATGGCATCGGTAGCGTTAGGAGACACTGAGCAACACCTCTCCTGGCAGCTGGGTGTAGGTGGGGAGGGATGCAGATGTATCCAGAAGGCGTTGGCACGTAGGTGCTTTCAGAGCATTGTCAGCTGGTTCCTGGCATGGTTTCAGTGCTGTTTGCAGTATGCAGACACTGCTGCCCGGCTGTGCTTAACAAGCTCTGAGGGCAGGAGAGGGCTTGGCCATGAGCCTGACTTCCCCCGTTCTCTGCACATCATCTGTTGGAAAAGGGTCAGCACAAGGCAAGTCTGCTGCTTTGGTGTTCAAGAGCCTCTGTGCTGGTTCCTGCTCATCCCTGCGTGAGAGGCAGCTGAGCCTGGGTGGGTATGAGACCCCTCTTCTTCCTGAGCAGTAATCAGCTCTGTGTGGCTTTGAATATGGGTCTTTGCGTCCTCAGTGCAGCTTTGAGCTTGCCTTCTTCACAGGAATCTTTGAACCCTTGGATCAATTAGACAGGGATAGAAGAAACCTGCTTTTATGTTTCCCAGCCTGTTTGTTTTTGTTTATTTGCTTGCTTTAAATATCTTTGAAGTATCTAAGAAGTGTTTAGGGTGGCTTGAAATAAGCTAGATTGACCAGCCCTCTATTGAGGGAAAGCAGGGAGGCGGCAGTGCTGCTAACCCATGCCAGCCTGTGCCGACTGCCCAGGGACGGGGACGTTCCTTCTCCGTGGTTTGCTTGACCCTTCTGCGAAGGACTGTGCTGGGTGACAGCTGAGAGATGTGGCCCTTGGAGACCAGCGCCTTTCAGACAATGGGACAGCCCTGCTCACTGTGACTGCGATTTTGGTGTCTCGTTTGCCTTCACTCGGCAGATGAGTACAGGGGGGTCATATCGCTAACGGCTTCAGCATGGAACCTGCCCTGTTCTTATCATTCAGACTGAGTAAGCATTGTAGCAATTGAAATTGCTTAATATTAAGTATATCCTCAGCAATATTTGATTTTTCCCAAGAGCTGATGGGCTGCAGCTCGGCCTTTTCTCATTCTGAAAATGAAAGCCTGAGGCTGTGCTGGTTAATTGTACCTGCTTATGCAGGGGTTTGATGGATGAGGTTGTTGACTGAAGCAGAGTAGCTTTCGGCCAAGTGGAAGGCAGAGTGCAAAGTGGTCTGGTTGCTTTATTGTGCTCTAACAGATGCTCAGTAGAGCTTTAGCTTCTGAGGAGTGCTAGCGCAAATGTTCCCACATGCCTCCCAGTAAGGCGCCTGCAGGAAAGTATCCAAAAAGGCTTGAGTCTGTGGTGGTCCTTGCTGAGATGCTTAAGGGAGCAGGGCAGGAAGGCCAGGAGTGCCGATTGCATGGGGGGCTTCTTGGGTGAAGATTTAGGAGTTCTAAAGGATGCCTCTTCATTATCTTTGTAATGAGTCTTTTCCAAATCTGAGTAACCTCTGCTATTACAGCTGTTAAATCATTCCAGCAGCACTGATGGGGGGATGAACCTCTGAGTCACTTGGATTTAAACTGAGTAATTTAGCACTCAGTTCAGACTGCCCCAGTATTGGCTCTATGAAGTTTTAAAATATTCTTCTCAAAGCCTTAAGAAGTGGTTAATGTTCTTCTCTCATCTTGCTCTATACATGAGTCTCCTTCCCAGTGTCAATGTAAAGTACAGCAAGACTTCTCTGCTCCCAGCAGAGGAAATGCTCCAGGACTGGAGGAGGGGATGTTGTGCTAATGAAACTCAGGTGCTTGTTTTATCTCGATGCCAGGGGGAGACTGCAAGTGCTGGAAAGGACGATGAGGCAGAGAAGGTACAACGTGGCTCTTGGCAAAGCCATCCATTAAATCAAGGCATCTCTTGTTGTGGGGAGAGCTACTTTTTGGCAATTGTCAGTTCCTTATGCAAACTCTTGCTCTGGGCTGGGAAGCCTTAAGTTCCCTTTGGCTGCTGTTCCAGGTTCCTGCAGCTGTCCCAGCTCTGGGGTGTGCTGTCTGGTTCCTGAATGCACTTTCTGCAGACAGTTTCCTTTGGTAGCCAACGAGTAGGAAATGCCAACGGTTATGATGATTTTCTCTGTAACAATACAGTATTACTATTAGGAACAAGATGCTTCTGCTTACTGTATTTTCTTGCAGCACAGAGCAAGAAAGGGGCCGAGAGGAAGAAAGTTCTCTTTCTCACACAGCTAGAATGACTTTTTCTCTCTTAAAAGTTTTTTGTATGGATGACCATGGTCTGCTTTGGTACTTCACTGAGCAAAGCAAGACACTCAGCATGAGTCACCATCATCTCTTGACTGACCTCAGGAACCATACTCCTTTGCTCAGCAGCAAGGCTGGCCCCTAGCCTGGCAGGGACAAGCACTCAGACAGCAGACCTTTGCTTAGCAAAGAGATCTGGCAGCTTGTGGAGGCAGAGCCTATGAATTCCGAGTCCATTCAGTGTGGCCAGCTGTGTTCCAGTAGCTGGAAAGTGCCTGGCTGCTGCAAGCTGGTGACTGATTCACAACAGCATCCAGGAGGAAGGATCAAGTAGGTTGCCCCGCTTTTTAGTGGATTTTACTGTGAGCATTTGATCGCTGCAAGGCTCTGACATGTGTTGCTCTTTGCCTTGCCCTCCCTGAGTCAGTGTTTAGGACACAGCTGCAGTAATTGGGCTTGTCTAGCTGCTGGAGATGTTGCCTGTGTTAATCACTGCATGTCACTTTCTAGCTCAAACTGAGTTTCTTTTTGAACTCTGCTTGTTCAACACAAGCTGATAACGGAAGATGGGAGGTCATGAGGCTCTGCTATGTACTGGCAGAGAAAATCCTGCTCTTAAAAGAAAGCCAGGTATTCCTGCCAAGCCTTTCATGGCTGTTCTTAAATTAGCCCTGAGGTTACATACCTCCTCCCAGCCTGCTCCACCCAGCTCAGTTTATCTCCCAGAAAATCCTCCTGTCCCCACCACTGTTACTCTAGTAAGCAGACCATTGCCCTGGGGAGATTATGGTTACAGGAGGCCTCTTCTAACATGGCTCCAAGCTTCCCACGAGCTTCAAGGCTTGTATTTGACTATCTGTTAGGGATTGCACAATTTGGGTGCTCAGCATTTTCTAGATCCTGCAAATACACACCAAAATACTTCATTCTTTGGCTTGAATTGCCAACACTTTTTTTTTTTTTTGCAAATAAGCCTTATTCCAGCCATGCTCACTTAGAGAAAAGCTAATGCACATTGCTCATGTGGGGGAAAACTGGAGTCAAAGATGTGCCCAACATCACAGCAATTAGTAATAGTTTGTATGGCCATAAGATGTAAGATCACCTTCTTACACAAAGATTGCACCTTTCCTGAGCTTTGTTGGTTTTGCCCCCGCTGGAGGAAAGTAGCTCCCTTGTGCCATCTCTATGTCCAAGGGAGGACTTTTGCTCCAAGTCTTACCTCTTCCATGTGAATGTGAAGGCTCTTCTGGCACGTGGTCCAGAGGGTCTCCTTCTTCCCTCTGCCCATCTGAGAAAGCTCTGTGCTAGCTGCTCACCCTGCTCGCCCTGTCAAGGGGCTCCTGGGTGCCATGTAGATGCAATAACAGCAATATTGCTGTTATTTTCAGCCAGTTGTTCAGCTGTCAGACTGGATCCTGGAGGATGCAAAACTCGGGTGACACATACACAAAGTATCTTCTGCCAAATGGGGCAGACAAGCATCTTGATTCAAAAGTAACTTCTTTTTATTACTGTGTACTGTATATAGTTTTTCTTTTAAAGGAACAGTTTTGCCACGGGGTGGGGTGGTGGGGAACCTGCAAAATTGTTATTGTGGAGAAGTTTTTTGTAGTGCTCAGGATCTGTCTGGAAGGCTGATATTTGCTCAGCTGTGTGCTGTCTGTGTGCCAATGAATACAGCATGTCAGAGCAAACATGCTGGAGCCCGATCTTCCCAGCAGAAGAGGTTTCATTCCTGTCCTTCTGGCTCCCAGTTCTGATAATGGAGAGCGGAGGATGGAGGGCCATAGTACCAATGCATTCCTGACGAAGTCTGATGTGACACCACATTGAAAACAGACTCCCCATAGCTTTCCCTGGCCCTTAGCTATGGGTTGACTTTATTATTTTTACGTTTACTATCCTTTCTGTTGTAAGCCATACCTGCTCTTGGCTTGTGTCTACACTGAGCAGCCAGAAAAGCCCTCAAATAACTGATAGCGAGAAAAATACTGTTTTGCCCATCTAGCCATATTCTCGGACGCAGAAGGGGCAGAGCTGTCAGGATTCCCTTGGTCCTTTCCTGTTGAAAGGATTGGGGGGGGGGTAAGCAGATGGTCCTTCCCCACGGATTGACATGCCACAGATTGGTACCAGCATTTTATGGCACAGTCATCATTAATAACTAATATTACTTGGTTTCTCTATTTAGAGAAAAGTATTGTTCTGTCCCAGTAACAACTGGGAAAACAAATACCACCATTTATCATTCAAGTGCTGGCAATAATAGAGGTCATGTAGATTTCTAGTGCCAGAACCCATTATGTGTTTGAAGACTAATTAAAGCTTTAAATGAGATGCTTGTCCTACTGGAGGCTGCTCTTTTTTTTTTCCTGTCTTTTTTTTTTTCCTTGCTGCTGTGCTTGTTTCCTCCCCACCCCCCCGCCTTTCCTCTTTGAAGAGTTTGCTGTAATAATGGAGCACAATGAGCTTGACAGAGCTTTCCTGATTAGATGCCAGAAGTGTATGATTTGAGATGCTCGGTGAGCATATCTTCACAGTCTCTTCTGAGCTTGGTTGGGTTTACAAGACCAGTCTTCCATCCCAAACTGGCTGCCTGGCTGGTCTAATTTAACCATATTGAACAATATTTAGAGTTGTCTGCCACAATCAAGGTTCTGAGATGCTGGGATCTGTGCAGATGTGGGGAGGCGCTGTCCTGCGCTGGAAGAACTCGCCCAAAAGACAAGTCAGTATCTCAGTTAATACAGTTACAGAGAGAAATGACCTTTTCATGAAAATACAGCAAGTGCTTCTGCCAAGATTTGTTGTGTTCTTTGGGGTGCAAACCTTGTGCTCCATGGGGTAACTACTGCGGCTGCTGAGCTGTGCGTGCTACTCAGCCGGGAGCGCTGAAGGCAGAGGGGGCATGATGTTGGCCGTACAACCTTTCCCTGTTGGTCTTTTGTGGAGTCCACTGTCAGGTTTAATTCTGCTTCCTCTGGTACAGCGAACCCAGAGGGCTACAGTGCGTTCCCGGCCTGCAAATAGAACTGTCGCTCGATNTGGAGATGGGGGAGAGCCTAGGAGTTATCAAAGCACATGTCAGCTTGTTGAGAGCTCCTGGCAGGGCTCCCTGAGTCGCTGCTACACATGTTCTGCTCGATCTTGTCAACTCTGAAATCTCAGGAGTGCTAGTTGGATATGGAGATTGTCCATATAGGAACAAAACTCTGCCCAAACTGTCTACACAGCTTTGCCCTACTCCAAACTTATATGGGACGATCCCATCACCATCCTACAATAAAATGCTTCATTGTGTTTTCTGTGGCTACATCTCCCTTTGTAGCGAGGTACTGCTAGAGAGTATCTGCTATGTGAGCATTTCTCCTCTAATTGCACCCTGAAAATCAAGGGCTTGCCTGCTGGAGAGCCTGCCTGTGGCATGGGGGGAGTCCTCCCCCCCTGGAGGCCATACTAATCCTGCCCTTCCAGGCAGTGTGGCGCTGGTGACAGATACCTAAGGGCATAGAAGAATGGGGTGAAGATGCTGCTCTTGCTGTGTGTACCGTGTCAGCTCTTGGATTTAGCCTCTCCATCAGACATGCAGGGTCCACTGTAGCTCTACACTGATCAGCTTAAAAAGCCCACGGAGAAGGGGGAGAGCGCTACCAAAATTCTGGCTGTGAAGAAGAGATTGTAGATAAAGGTTCCTGTAGCCGTGTTGTCACAGGTAGCACAAAGATGTGCAGAGGGGCTGTCCCCATCTCTGCACGGTGGGGATGGGAGAGAGAGAAAAAAGATGGGTCTAGGTGGGTATCTGACATGGATATATCGGGTTAGTGTCCTAAAGACAGAAGAATAGGGAGTATTTGTGAGATGGGGGGATGTGAAGGAGCTGGTGGAAGCAAGGATGTCTCTTATACATGCAGGCAAACATGCGAGCGTCATCTTCTGCTCTGTTGCAGTGAACTTACCCCTCCCTGGAGTCCATTGCTCCCTTCCAGGGAGGGAGGTGACTGCTTCACTAAGTTTTAAAATACAAGAATGTGAAAACCGTTAAACTCACCTTAGGAACCAAATTGCAAAAGCAAAAAGTAAAAAAAATCCCCTTGGTTCATGGTGGTGTCTAGATGGGGAAGAGATTTTGAAAAAAAATATTTAAAAAAGAAACAACAACTCTGAGCTTGAGCAGTGAAAAGAACAACATCCGAGGAGCTCCAGAAAAACAAGGTATGAATACAGCCAGTCAGTAGCCGCGCTCAGCTGATGTTCACAAGAAGGTTTCAACTTGCTCTATTAGAGACCTCAGTAAACCTTAAAGACAGAGAGAGCATTTAGAAATGCCCCTGAGGTTTTCCGTTACTCTGCAGTAGGCTCGGTAAACATGCCAATAAATACTGGAGAGAGAAGAAAAAACCTTGCAGAGGAACAGACCCAGGTTTTCAGCTGCTCAGTCTTTTGCATCCACAGCTGCTGCTGCCGCTGTTGATCGGCACTGGGGATAAAGAGGCAGAATTGAACTTTTGCTGAGTATTAGGCGGTGCTGCAGGTATTTCTGGGAGAAATGACTTTGAGGAGACTGAAAGTTATGTCTGGAGCCATCTGAGGGAATGTCCTGGTCGGAGAAAGAAAGTTAATGGAACTCCTATCGTGGGATGCTTGTGAGTATGGAAATCTCTCTGCTCTACTGGAAGACGAGTATGTGCAGGCTACCGAGCCTGTCTGCTGTGGAGTAAAGGGAAGAAGCTCCCACATGTGCGGTGGGAATTGCTGCCTGTGTCGCTCTGGTTTACAATAGCCCTGACCGATAGGTAGCCTCTTAATTCTTCTAGCTGCTGGTTTTAATGGCACTGCTTGCTCCACCTGCGGGACAGCTCGTGGGGAGTGGGGATGGTGAACTGTGGGCTTTTGAGAGGCCAGCGTTTGGCCTCGGTGCTGGCTGTGTCTTCTTCTGGAAGAAAATAGCTGAATTGGATCGCTCTGGAGTTGAGTCTGTAACTCCTGACTGCTTCCTCCCTTAGCTCAACTGAATGTGAAATCCACATGGTAACAGAGGAACACCAGCATCAAAACAACTGAAAAAGACAAATTGTTCTGCGTGCCCTAATTGCTGGGGTAGTCTCAGCTGACTATGTATATTAAATTAACAAAGGGGAAGGCAGGTTTTCTCAGATCAGAGATTAATGGTTTCTGGCCAGCAGTTTAATGCTATTGCAAATGTACGAAAGCACCTGAGGACGGAGGTGTATAATTAACGACTCTTTAGGCTGTTGGAAATGATGTGTGTTTATCTAATCAGACACACTTCGCTCCTTTCTTGCTTTCCTGGAAGTGGCTGTTAAAAGCCGCTGTGACGCACGCTCACTTCCAGATGCTGGCCTTGCCTCTTGGGCATTGCTTTGAAACCCAAATGTGCCATCTGATTAAGTGTTTGTAGGTGTCTTTTATGCCAGACCCACCTCGCTGCTCCACAAATAAGACTGTAGGTTATTCTGAGGGAAGCCGAGAGCCATGAGCAGCTATAGCAATGTCTAGAACGTCATCGTGCATAACCAGGAGCTACCAGGCACAACCCATTGCTGCCGTCCCCTCACTGGGCTCCTGCCTGACCAACGTGGCAGCAGCCAAAAGCCCTTGGCTCATTCAGCAGTATGGGAGGAGACCTGGGGCCAGCAGTAGCCACCCTGCTGCTGCACGGCCACCTCCTCCCGTGCCAATGCCCACAGGTTGCTGGTGGGAGCGTGGTGGAGCGGTGGGAGCTCTTGTGTTTCCCACTGAGTTGATACAGGACCTCAGCTTTGTTTGAGAGCTCTGGGTCCTCTCAGCTGAAAACTGGTGTCGCTGGTGCCCTGGGGGAGCGTAAGCTTGGGTGGCGTTTAGCACGTGGAAGAGGAGACCTGTATGGAGTGAACTGGTGCCTCTGGCAGGGTGGTGGGTTGTGCCTGCCCACCGAGACTGGTGCGGCTCACTCCACATTCTGGTGGGAGAGGGCTCGAGCTTGATGGTTTCAGTTTTCCTCATGGCTGAGTGCACATCTAGCCTGGGATAATAGATGTGTTCAGCTACCAAATAGCCGTATCGTTTCATTGGTTTCCAACAGGATGAGCGTTTCCTAACCTGCTTGTGGGAGGTGCTTAATGTATGTTAGCAAACATAAGATACCTTAGCTAAGATATCTTAGTAAACATAAGCAAAGGCTGGAATAAAAATGGTAAGATCTAGAGTTCTGCCTGCACTGTCAAGGGCAGCAAAGTGCTTTTTTCCTGCCCGCTCCAAAGGGAAGGCAGCCCCGTGTCTGAGCCCTCGCCAGCATCAGCAGCAATCACCGACCTTTGGGGACCGAATCGTGTTGTTTTTGAGCTGCTGCCATGTGAGCAACTGGCTTTGCAGTGCAGAAGAGGGTAGAGTTTGGTAGAAATGATGACCGCTTATCATTGCGTGTTTTCCTTGTTCTCTGTATATTCACATTAATATCTGTTCTGCACCTTTTCACCAGCCCTGATGTCAGTCCCTTCGGAACTCAAAGCCTAGTAATGAAGCCACCTCAAAACGAAGCTGGTGCTAATGTGCTTTTTGGACTAGAGAAACAGAAATGTGCAGAAATACTTTGCTGATTTGAATCTTTATTGCTGCAAGAAATAAATCACTTTAGGGTAGTGAGGGGCAGTGAAATTAACTTTAGGTCATTCATAACATGTGATATATGTGTATGACCCTTAGCAAAGCTCCAGCTGATCCGAGTTTGTCTTGTATCTTACAAAGCTGAGTGAGATTGAACTTTCAAAAACAGCAGTGTCTTTGGAGTTGCTGCAGTTTAGAGACAATTTTGGTTGCACCTGGAGCCCTGGCAGAGCTGGACGCACGTTAATGCAGGAGTGTCTGCTACCTGGTGACTTTTTCCATTTAATGACCATATTCTGCTTATAGTCAGTCTTAAATTGGTTTATGAATTTTGTGCCTTCTCTCTTGTTAAGTTTGTCCTCTGAGTGGCTCAGCGGCACCCTGGGTTTGAACAGGGTCCGTGGGGGCTGCTGTAAACGTAATTATGGTGTAACAGAAGCAACGGTGCTGTCAGGTGGTGGTGGGAAAGCAGGGAATCTTTAGGTTTGGTGAGTTTGCTGTTGCAGGAACCACACAAAGCTCAGTGGTTTCCGTTCTCAGGGCTCAGCACGGGGATGGGTTTCAGTTCACATACATTCATTCACCATCCCTGAGGATTTCCCCTGAAGCTTGGAAGTTGTCATGGGACCTTGAGTCCAAAGCTTTCATCTCTGCCCCGTTTGGTGTTGGTGGTGTGGGATGTCACGTGGTGCTCCGCTAAACTGAACCTTCAGGAAAGGTCAGGTGAAGCGGAGCAGGAGAGTGAAAGGGCAAGAGTTTTCCTAGATGTGGCGAAGGCATCCCAGGGCCGTTTTGTAAATCTTGGCTGTGTTAGTGAGCAAGGCAATGGAAGCTGGAAGCAGGTTGGGCATGGAGGTAAAGAGAGTTTGGAAAGCAGGAGTCAGAGCTGAACTGTTTCACCCATTCTGTTATTGCTAGAATGCTACGTTAAAAGGAATTTTATGAAATCTCAAATAAAAATAATGAGTGCTGCCAAATTTTCTGATTTTTCTGTCAGCTTCAGGACAAGGTTTTGCTCCCCTTAAGGCTGGGCCTAAGATAGTTAGAAAATATTTGCTCCTTCACTTAGTTTTCCAGCCCTTGTGACTGTAGAGAAAAGTTCAAAACTGTGTCCCAGATACATTCTTTAAGTTAAAAATATGAAGATATAAAGCAACAAATCCACATACCTATTAAACTATATCTTTGTTATGATTTTTCTCAATGTCAGTCCCCTGACTTTTGTTGTTTAGAGTGGGGTTTGTAACTCCTGAATTCCAGAGACCTCGGTTGAGATCAGGGTTGTAGTGTGACCCAGCCACTGGTTTGATAGCAAGAGCTTCGTGCAGCGCTAGCTGTTGCTGACTGGGCTGTGATAGTGTTTTGAAAAAGACCCAAAACAACAGAGGGGAAAAATGCGTTTGAATCTCAAGGGCAGCACAGCTGCAGCGTCCCGTCCTTTTGACTTTGTAGTTAAAAGAAGCGGAGGGTCTGCCCTGGTTTGAATTTTATCTGTGTGACATTAGTGCTGTCGGTGAGTGACACCCTCCTGATGCGAGAGTGCGTTGTTTTGCAGGAGCCAGGCCAAAGAGACTCCAAAGGAACAGCATGGACAGCTTAGACCTCCTGAAGTTCCCTTCTGAAAAGGTAAGCAAAGATGTCTGGCCTCAAAGATTAAACATCAGTAGGAATCTGTAACAGCTTGTTGACTGGCTTCATTTGCAGGGAAGTATGCAATTAGCAGATATCATTGGAGTCAATGGGATTAACCAAAGAGGGTTTCCAGAGAGCTTGGAGGAGAGGAACAGCTGGTCTAACTAAAAAGGCACTTAACAACTGAAAGCTGAAAAAGCCACTTCTGTGCTTTTTTGAAAAAAACCCAGCCCTTTATTGAGAGGATAATCGTTAGTGGTTTAGCCCCTGTAGTGGCTGGTGGCAAATCTCAGTGCCATATCAGCCCAGCGGTGTGCTGTGTTTGGCACAAGTAGGGAAGGAGAGGTCAGGAGCAGGGGATGGTGCGTTGCAGGAGGCAGAGGATTTTGTTCCAAGGGGCTCTAAGGATTGTCTCTGCTCTGGTTCGCTGCTGGAAATGTCAGATCCGAGCAGATCAGCGTTTTCTCAGTCTCCTCAGGGCAAAGGCTGTTTCTACTGTCAGCTGGGAGGCACTGAGCCTTTCCACCTACAGGGATCACTTCAGTTTCTCAGAAAATCCTGCGCAGGATCACTGGGTCTGCCCAGCGGCAGGCACTCATGCTGCCATGGGGCTCAGTCATGCCCATTCCCAGAGGACGTGGCTACACAGGCAGCCGGGCTCTGCCTTTTTGGAATGTCTTTGGCACAAATAATTTATATTCATCTAGTGCTTTGTAGGCACAGCTATCCCGAGCGTCCCAAGGAGCATTTCCCCTTTTACAGAAGTGTCACACAGAGAAAAAACTCTCCCAAGTTGCAAGGTAGGTGTAGATGGTCAACGGGAAGCAACTCCGGCTTGCAAAACCATCTGAGTGCCTAAACATCCCAGTAAGCACTGGGAGGACCAGACAAAAACTCGCTCCCAGAATTAACTTTCTCTGGGAGTTAAACACCAAATGCACTTATGTATCTTTATTAATTCTCCCAACTGCCCACTGGCCATTTTGACTCCTACCTGCTTTAACTGGTGCGACTCCGACTCTGGGGTGCTGATAGCAGGGATAACGATGCCTGATGGCAGGATGTTCGATTGTGTGTCCTCAGCGGAGCAGTGTGGCCCAGAGGACTGGCAGGAGGGTTTTGCTGGAGTGTGATTTGCTGCTAATGCTGTTGGTTGCCTATTCTTTGCAGTAGAAGCTGAAACTCATTCAATAATTCAGGTGGGGTTATGGGATTTCAGGGATTTCACAGGGAGGATGGAGTGAACAGGAGCTGTGGGTAGTCTGTAACTGTAGAGTCAGACATGAGTAGCCCTGTTCTCCCTGCAGTGGTTCCGTGGGGTGTGTGCGAGTTCACCTCTTCCTCCGAGAGTGTTTTGGATGCAATTCCCCTTCGTCTCTCCTGCTGTGGCTCCTGGGGAGAAGTGATTGCAAGTCATGGGAAGGGGTTGCTTGCTTCAAGCTTGCTATGGTGAGGGTGATAAGATTATAAAGAATAAATCGGTGGAGCAAACTGTGATCTCTCCAGCACCCTCTTGTTACTGTCTCACCCTCTCTGCCCTCCGTCTCTGCCAGAGATAGCCTTCAAAGTCAGCAGGGACCCTGATACCGCGCAGGCCAGGGACTCTGGTCCAACGCCTCTGTGTGCAGTCGTGTGTCTGGGCAGAGCATATCTACCGGGAAGCACCCATGTCGGCTCTGAATGTCCCAGCAGATAGCCAGAACGCTGCTTCCGTGATCATCTTGCTGTTTTCAACTTGTGCCTTATTCCTTGTTTTGAGCTTCTCTGGTTTTAGCTTCCAGCCGTTGGTTCTTGTTTATTCCTCTCTCTACCAGACTGCAAATCTCTTTATCACATGCTGGTTTTTACCCTGAAGGTGCTTACGTGCTGTAATTGAGTCATCTATTCTTTTTGTCATGAACTAAACAGTTCGAGGGCTCTAACTAAGGCAGTAAGGCATTGTATGGCAGTTTCTTTCCAGTTCTGAAATCCAATTTTGTGGCTGCTTTTCAAAATGTGTACACCAGCCTGGCTGCAGTTGGTCCCATCAATAGCATCTAGGGAAATGAATCTCTCCTTACTTGTTCTCGCTATTCCTGTTTGTATTGCAAGGAATGGAAAAGTCATTTTGGCTACAGCATCCCGCTGTGCTGTTGGTGTGCTGTGACTTCAGATCCTGTTTGGTATCCTTGGCTTTTCAGCGCCCTTAAATCCCAACCTCATGGGCCCTTGGGTCATCTCCTGAGCTGTGCTTCAGCTCCTTTCACCTGCAGGTTGCTGCAGTGAGGACAGCCTGGGGAGTGCCCTCAGTGCTTTATGTGCGTGAAAGAGGTGGTTTGCAGTTCAGAAACACTGAAGCCCAAAGCGTCAAGCAGGTTTAGGCACTCGGTTACCACCAGTTACACGTAAAGTGCCTGGTGCCTTTAATAAGTGCCTTCAGAGCTAAACACTGAATACTTCTGCTGGTGCTTCTGTATGAGGGCCTCGTCTGCGTGACAGCAGTAAGGGGGCTGTTGTGATAATACAGGCAGGGCCATTAACTCGAGTCTTTTGACAGAGAAGGGATAGAGTTGTGTGCGTCTTACGGGAAGGGGGTAAGAATGGAGGAGCCAGGCATGGGGCAGCGCCTGGAAAGGAAAAGTGAGGAGCTGAAGTGAGAAGGGACAAAAACTTTGAGATGTGTAATCTCTGTCACCTCAGTTGCCACATGCATTGCATGGGGGTGATAATCCTATATTTTTATATGTCCATGGGAACACTGAGCACAAGGATTTACGAGAGCAAAGGAGGACAGCAGTGAGAGAGCAGGGGACTGCTTGTAACCATCTGCTGTAGTTAGTCGTGTTACCCTGTGGTCCCTGCATGCTTCTGGTATCGTGAGGGTTGGCAAAAGAGCTGAATGGGACTCCAACCGTTCATGTTAACCTGCCTTTGAGGAAACCGTTGGGTAAGGATGCTTCTTGCTGAAGACAGTGGGAGACACTGAGAGACAGTGGGAGACTTTGCAGATAACAGAGAAAGTCTGGAGGAAGCAAGACTTTCCCTTGGTTGATGAGGAGCAAGTTAGAGATCAGTTAGACAAACTAGATATCCACAAATCCATGGGGCCTGATGGGATGCACCCTCGAGTGCTGAGGGAGCTGGGGGAAGTCATTGCTGAGCCGCTCTCCATCATCTTTGAAAGGTCCTGGAGGACAGGTGAGGTGCCTGAGGACTGGAGGATAGCCAATGTCACTGCAGTCTTCAAAAAGGGTAAGAAGGATGACCCGGGAAACTACAGGCCGGTCAGCCTCACCTCCATCCCTGGAAAGATGATGGAGCAGCTTGTGCTGGGTATCATCTCAAAGCACCTGGATGAAAAGAAGGTTATCAGAAGTAGTCAACATGGATTCACTAAGGGGAAGTCGTGTCTGACTAATGTGATAGCATTCTATGATGAGGTCACTAGATGGGTGGATGAGGGGAGGGCAGTGGATGTTGTCTACCTTGACTTTGGCAAGGCTTTCGACACTGTCTCCCACATCATCCTCACTGGCAAGCTTAGGAAGTGTGGGATAGATGGATGGACAGTGGGGTGGATTGAGAACTGGCTAGCAGATAGAGCTCAGAGGGTTGTGGTTAGTGGTGCAGAGTCTAGTTGGAGGTCAGTAACAAGTGGTGTCCCTCAAGGGTCAGTACTGGGTCCAGTCCTGTTCAATATATTCATCGATGATCTGGACGAAGGGATAGAGTGTACCATCAGCAAGTTTGCTGATGACACTAAACTGGGAGGAGTGGCTGATACGCCAGAAGGCTGTGCTGCCTTACAGCGTGACCTGGATAGGCTGGAGAGTTGGGCAGAGAGGAACTTAATGAAATTCAACAAGGGTAAATGTAGGGTACTGCATCTGGGGAGGAATAACCCCATGCATCAGTACAGGTTGGGGGCCGACCTCCTGGAGAGCAGCTCTGTGGAAAGGGACCTGGGAGTCCTGGTGGACAACAGGATGACCATGAGCCAGCAATGTGCCCTGGCGGCCAAGAGGGCCAATGGCATCCTGGGGTGCATCAAAAGGAGTGTGGCCAGCAGGTCGAGGGAGGTCATCCTCCCCCTCTACTCTGCCCTGGTGAGGCCGCATCTGGAATACTGCGTCCAGTTCTGGGCTCCCCAGTTCAAGAAGGACAGGGATCTGCTGGAGAGGGTCCAGCAAAGGGCTACAAAGATGATTAGGGGATTGGAACATCTTTCATATGAGGAGAGGCTGAGGGATTTGGGTCTCTTTAGTCTGGAGAAAAGAAGATTGAGGGGGGATCTTGTTAATGCTTTCAAATACTTGAAGGGAGGATGCCAGGGGGGTGGGAGCAGTCTTTTTTCAGTGGTGCCCATTGATAGGACAAGGGGTAATGGGCACAAACTTGAACATAGGAAGTTCCATCTTAACATGAGGAGGAACTTCTTTACTTTGAGGGTAGTGGAGCACTGGAACAAGCTGCCCAGAGAGGTTGTGGAGTCTCCCACTCTGGAGACATTCAAAACCCGCCTGGACGCTGTCCTGTGCAACCTGTTGTAGGTCACCCTGCTCTGGCGGGGGGGGTGGACTAGATGATCTCCAGAGGTCCCTTCCAACCCTGACTATTCTGTGATTCTGTGAGGCGGGCAGTGCTCCATCTGTGCTGGGAGCCAAATCCTAGAGGTGGGAAATGCTGTGGAGCCTTCAGCATAGCCATGTTCCCTGGGGCATGGTTGGGTTATCCATGGTTTGGTGTGAGCTGTGGTACAGCTGGGCGCTGGGAGGGAGTGAAGATACAGCAAGTAGAGGGACTTGTGCCAAGGGTTTGGTATCCTGGGCAAGATGATTTTGTCACTGTGTTTGGAAGAGGTTTTTATGAGTGCGCTTGCCATAAATCGCTAGCAGCAGTGACTTTCATCTGTCGTTCCCGATGTCTGTAAATAAACCAGCCATACTTCTGCCTCTTTTTCTTAAGAGGATGCTACTTCTCCCTGTGGAGAAGTTGACTACTGTGCGTTGTTTGTGTGATGCTTCCTTTCCACTCATTAAAATCACACGCTGCAGAGACAGACAAAATGTTCTCGTTCAACCCTGCACATGAAGAGTGGCAACTACACCACCTAAGCTCCACATTAACTTGCTTCCTTGCGTCGCCTGTTCTGTGGATGTTTGCCAAGAGATCTCCATGTAAACCTGAGACAGGCAATTTGTGCGATGACTGTTTCTTGCTTTCTCAAGGACCAGAATGGGGACAGCCATCATGTGGGAGACCTGAAGATCTCAGGAAAAGAGTTCTTGTCATTACCTGCGAGGTCCAAGAAATACCGGGAGCACCAATCCAGTTCAGAGAGAAAGTCCCAGGGGTCAAGTACATCACCACTGGATGCCAGCGAAGTCCGAGTCCAGGTGTCACAGTCGGTAGGAAGATGATTTTTTCCTCCAGTACTGATCTGGGAGTTTCTTATAGCATGTTTGTTCTTACCTCATTTCTAACCTGGTATGGGGGTGGCAGTGTGGCCTGTTGGCTGGAAAACAGAGCCTACATCTAGCTCTGCTATTGGCTGTTTGGGCAACTGTAGGCAAATACAATGGTACCAACCTGCATCGTGAAATGGTTTATGAGAACTTGGTATTTAGTGGTGGTATTGGTAACCTTCTCTTGAGTTTTGGACTGTCAGGGTGTGATGCCTTGAATTCCAGAAGAACACAGCAATTTTGGGCCCCTTGCTTTGTGGAGCCTGACTTGATCAGCCTCCCAGGGTTCATGAGGAGGGGGCTTGTTGCCTTCAAGAAAGAGAGCCCTTTTCAGGTTTTTGATGAGCAACCAAAAATGCTGGTTGCCTTTGCCAAATCTGGGACCTTAGGTCCTGTTCCCTCTCATCTCCTAATCACACCGGTGGTCTCGAGAGTGGCAATGTGCAGAGTGGTCTCCGAATTCATCAGTCATTAGGCAGAGATGATAGAAAATCATTGTCTAGGAGCTTCTCTTTGGAAGCAAGTTAGGTGGAGCATGCTTCCTAAAGAGCAGAAGCTGGCAAGAGGAGCTGGCCAGTGTCAGTGATTTATGGATTACTGGCATGCAGCAAGTCCTGTGTTGGGTGTTGAAGAGCTCTGACTCAGTCTGTGCTTGGCTCCCCAGAAGGTGGTGGGGACCTGTGCCCTGGAAAGCTCTCCACGTGCCTTTTTGATGTCTTTAGCCTGAACAGTTGGGCTGTTTGTTAAGCCATTATCTTCCGGTTATGTTCATGTTTGTTGTGATGTGTGGCAAATACAACATACCGGGGAGGCTTCCTGCAGCTGTGTTGGTTTTGTTCTTGGTCTTGGATACAGGGATCACACCCACAAACGATGGAATGTTTCTGGATTGTGGGAGGGGGCTTGGAGGTACTTGAACTCAGTGATCTCGAGTGAGAAGCCCCAAGTCCTCAGCTTGTTATTGTCAGGAGATGGAGTGTGACAGCAAAGATTTAATGATCACATGGGTGTTTGAAAGTATTTGGGCTCTTGCTTTATACCGATGCCATACCATGCTATCACAATCCTGTGATCATGCAGTGATTCTAGATGGAATAAATCTAAGCCAGGAAAGATAGGCCTATTTTTTCTTGGCATTTAAGAAAAACAAAATAAAATATTTTTGTGCTGGGTAAGAATGGGTCTGAGCTGAAGAGCTCGGTATGAAGCCTATCTTCTACAGTGGGGATGCTTGAAAGTGTTTTTAGCACTGAGTTGTTTGTTCCTGGTCTGCGGGTCACAGGAGAACATATCCTGCTGTACCTGTGTGCATGTGCGCACATACTCATCCCTTTTTGACCACAGACATTCCTGATTTTCGGTTTTCTGGCCACTGGAGACAGGATCTTTACACCAACTGTTGGTTTTGGTTTGTTGGTTTTTTTTTTTTAGACTTCTCTGAGCTCATTCTTCATTCCCAACAGTGCTTGTGGAAATGTTCTAATAGCAGAAGCATTTCCTACTGCTCACCGGTGCAAACATGATCATTGAGAAGGAAAACAAAGCTCATCTGAGCCAGAAAGGAGACAGCAGCATGGGGGCATCCAAGGCAATACAAAGGCAGAAAAAAACTCACTTCTGCCAGAAATAGCCTTGTATTTTTAACTCAGACGTTCAGCCAGAAACCAAACAAAAGTCATGCTCCATCAAAACCAAGGCAAAAAGCATTCCTCAGGAGTGTAGTTGTGAGTACATAGGCTGTGTCTAAGAAAAGGCCCTATGGGACATTGCCAACCACCAGTGACCTTGTGACAGTGCACATGGGGTTTTGGTGAACGTCCGTGAAAGAGCAAGTGTAGGCATACCCACTCCGATCACAGCAGGTGCCTTTCAGACTCCTGGGGTACATGCTGGTTCCTGGCTGATGGAATGTGCGAGCAGGCAAGGGACACGCTGCTCCCCCCGCCCTTCAGGGGACAGGGGACCGCGCAGCAGGGATGCAAAGCCCAGGGTTTGCTCTTGCAGAGGGTGGCTCAGGCTCTCCCTGCCTGCTGCAGTCTGATTCTTTCCCCAGCTGCTCCCCCAAGGCCTCTTCCCTGCGTGCCCTGACTTTGCTGTGTGTATTTTAGCTCCTCACTTGCTCTGGATTTGTGAGCTGAGCCCCAAGAGTCCATTTTCAGTTTGGTTCCCAGGCATGCCTGGTGCACATGGTAGTGAAACAGCATAGAGTGAATTCAACAGGATGTGCAGAGCAGCGGGGGGGGGGGGCGAATATATATCTTCCTCCCTGTAGACACTAAACATCTCCCATTTTACCTCGAGACAACAGGTCAATGCACTCAACAGTGCTTGTGGCTGGAGGAGAAGGGCGACTGCTTGTCTTATGTTTTAAGGAATGACCCTTATTTGGTAGCTAATGGACCATAGACCAGATCCCATAAAAATGACAGTGACAAGTGTTTTATTGGGTTTTTCCTCAGGCCAGTAGCTATAGAGAGTTATGTAGCATGATCAGGGTTGAGGTCTTCATAGGCGTATGCTTTGAATGGCAGAGGGGAATTTCCTTGGCAAAATGCAGGTGGGATACCGAAGCCTCCCAGCGTTGCTCTTGGCAGGGCATCCTGCCATCCTTCCTTGCTAAGGAGGCCAGAGCTCCTAACTAGGTTTTGCACCTGCCTGTGCACCCACAAAGTGAAGGCAGCTGTATTTGTATCCCCTTTCCTAAAGTTTTGTGAAAGACCCTCAGAAATCCAGGAGCTCCCCAGAAGGCAGAGCTGGAGAGGCTCAGGAGGCATTTGAAATTCTGGTGCCTGGCGGTGCTGTGAGCGTGCTGTTTGCCCAGGCATAGGAATAAATGGTCCGTCGCCCCTGTTGCAGGCAGCAGGGCCTTGCTGGCCCATGGCTTACACCAGCTGGTTGTCTTCAGACTGTGCCCCGCCACACATGCGATACCCTCCAGAAAGGGCTCTTTGCCAGGAGGATGTCTCTGCAGTGTGTTCTGGTGGACAAGGCTGGGTCAGTTCAGGTGAATTTTGTTTTGTGTTGGTGCTCCCAGCTGACGGTTACGCAAGCCTGACTTTGTAGCATAGACCAAACCTCAGAACGTTTAAAGTCAATGTCACCTTGCAGGTACACGCCAAAAGCGAAGCAACCCATTGCCTTGTGTTCTGGCTTTGTCCCCAGGTCTGTTGTATGGGGATCATGGGTGGGCATTTTTGAAAAGCTGTAATTCTGATCCATGTGAGACTTTTTAAGTTGAATGTAGTAAACCCCACCCAAGGTGGGAGAGAAGCTTTCCCTGGTCAAGCTCTTCAGACAAGTATCCCCCCCGATTCCTCATTTTTGTGAATGCTCAAAGCAAAAATCATCTTTAATCCATCAGTAAACAGCAAGTCCTTAATTAGAGGTGAGTTCTAATGGTTGATTTAAGGTGCTTTTATGGGATGCCACAATACCCGCTGTCCCATCAGAAGGCATGAACTCGGTCTGCACACGCAGTCCTGTGCGCTGCTCTCCCACGGTCATTTTACAGAGGGGAACTGAGGCTGTGCGCAGCATTGCCCGGGAAAAAAAAAACTCATCCCAGGACTCCCAGGCCCCAAGCTGAGTGATGTAATCTCTGAATAAGTCCTGCTGTCGATGCGGCCACTGACCTCCATCCAAAGGGACCTCACTGCAGGGGACAGGTCCCTGGGAGAGGGAGGGCCCGCGGATGCAGTGCCTGAGTCAGAGCTCTCAGGTCTGGTGCCCATCTCTGCCTCTTGTTTACCTCCCTCTTCCCTGTCTGCGTGATCGGGTAATGCTGCTTCCCTGCCTACCCTGGGGAGGTTACAGAGGCGTGATGATGGCTGTAAAGTTGTTTGAGCTTTGGATGGCAGGAGCTGTGGTGGTGTTATTAGCATTGGTGATGATGATGCTAATTACTGAACTGCTGGGAAACTCCCCATGGGAGGAGGCGGGAGAGGGGAGGGGAGGCAGGGAAAAGTGAAGGGAGGTGAAGTGAGCTCGGGGATGGAGAGGAGCCTGTCCCTGCTGGCAGCTCTGTCAGGCCCTGGGAGAAGGGCTCAGCCTGTTAGCAAAGCCGTGGGGATGCTGGGATGGATAGGAGAAGCCATGGCCCAGGTGCTGCGTAAGGTAGGAGAACATGCCAGGGCCCGCAGCAGGTCCTTCTGTGTGGCTGAGACCTTCCTGCCACCGCGGTGCAAGATGCTGGTGTTGCACACGATGGAGAGCTCTTGCAGGAGGGTTGCAGCGCTAGTGGGGCATAGAGACGGGCTTCCTTACCCTTCCTGCTGGTGTGTGAATGTGGGGAGTTTCCCAGCCATGGCTGGTGGTCGCTGGGAGGAGAGGGATTGGGACTGCCTGGATCTGGGTGATGGGCAAAGGCAGAGTCCTCTTCTCCTTTGAGGTCAGGTCTGGAGCTCCTGCGGGAGGACTCGGGGCAGTGAGTACCTGGTTCTCCACAGGCAGAGCAAAGGTGGGTTTGGTCTGGGAGAAGCTAGCGAGGGTGAGACATGTTTGGTCACGTTTTCCATCTGTCACGGCAGAGCCTTGAGCAAAAGTAGCTGCGTTACAGCTCAGTCCCTGTGCCTGCAGTCGCGAGTGGCTGGATCCGAGTGCTCTCTGGGACTCGTGCACCGCACACCTTCTGAGTTTCCTCTTTTTTAAAAGTAACATCAAAGCAGAAGGTTTTGTACCACATGAGGCTTGCAGACATCAAAGGCTTGTTCATAAATTTAAGCCCTCTGCTCCTCTGTGGAGAAGGTCATAACGCTCCAGCTCTTGACTTGGTAACAGCTGTATTTTAGAGGGTTACTAGAAGGATGGGATTTTTCTAACACTTCAGAAATATCAGAGGTGGTGTGTCCCTCGGCCACTGTGGAAAAAGGAGAGGGCCCATGGAAGAAAGGGACTGTGTGTTCCTGGAAAGACTGGGGAGGGTCTGGGGACCTGCCCCAATTCTGGTCCTTGCGTTTGAGGTCAACACTGGGCTAAAGTCTCTGAGGTCAATGGGACTGTGGGTGTGCCAGAGTTGAAGGGCTAAAGCACTTTACTGGGTCAAGGTCCAACAGCTGGAACAAAAACCATGGAGAGAGGTAAGGATCACACCCAGTCCTTTCCCCTCCTTGGGCATCTATGCTCTAGAAATGGTCCTGTTCATCTGGGCTCTCCTTTTCCCAGGGGAGTGCATCAGCTCGAGGGAGCGCTTCCTTGCTCTTCAAACCTGTCATCCACCCTGTCCTCAGCAAAGACCATTTATAGTCAAGAGAAAGAGGAGCCGTGTTCGATTGCAGTGACGACTTGCAGAGATGGGTTGCTGATGTATTTAGACACTGAACAATTTGCAAGCACGCTGCGTCGCCAAGTATTCCCTAGGACAAATGTTTTTATAAGACCTTTTTTATGATTATGGTGAGAAGCAACCATAAAAGAAGGGAAAATTTTGTAGATCATGCCTTCCCCCCCCTCCCCTCCCCACCCTAAAGGCAGGTTGCCAGAGCTCTTTTGATGGTTTTCTCTCTCGTGATTTACTAGTGGCTTGTCTCAGGTCACAGGAGGGATGCACAGAGCAGGTGCTCGTGGATGACCCTCTGCCCGGCTTCCAAGTGTGAGAGTTAAGTTCCTTCTGTCCCTGGGCAGGAGCGGAGCTGGAGGGCAGCGTGGGGTCCGTGGTGGAGCTGGGCAGGGAGGTCCTGCCTGTCGCTGCTGAGCCACGTGTTGTCCAGGCAGCCCTGGGAGGTCAGGTACCCCCATCCTTCCCTTGTGATTTCACTGTGGACTGCAGAATTGGCCAGAGGGATGCCCGGGTGCCAGGATAAATACAACCTCGGGGGCTTCCTCCCAGGCACTTGCGCTCTGGCCCCAAAGCTTCTTTCCCTGGTTGTCTTGTATTGTTTGAGAGAAGATTAAGCCGATGCTTCCTTGCAGTCCCTCAGGAGCTTCAACATGGGGGTTGCACCAGGCAGCCTTTGCTGCTCTGTGGTGGCTGTTTGTGCATCTTACCTCTCGTTTAAGATGAGGCAGCCTCTTTGTCTTACTGATGTGTAAACTACCACAATGCAAGGGCAGTGCAAATGCACGCCCTCCTTTATCCCACAGTCTTTATGTTTTGTTTAACTGCATGGGTATAATTATGCCATTATCATTGGTCAGACTTTCTGGTGTAAACGTGCTCCAAGAATCCGAGAGCGAGGGGGATGGAGAGGAAGAGAGAAGCCAGAGTTGGGGAGAGGGAAGGAGACTGCTGCTAAATTTAAGACTGTTCCTATGACACCTGGAGGCTGCTGTGCTGGTGTCAGTCCTGTTGGAACTGAGCAGGTAAACACTGAGCCATGTAATGCTTTATCTTCCCGTTCAGTTTGTGGGACCTTCTGTAGTGTTTCGTGCAGATGCGGACCTGGGTGAGAGGCTGAGATTTTTCCTAGCTGGAGGCAGGATGCACCGGAAAACTTTCTGGAGGGCTGAGTCTAACAGGTATCAGGAGACTTCTGCAGGGATTTGGGCTTCTGGGAGAAGCAGCCAGTGATCTGGTTGCCTCCCCGGCACCATCTTAAGCTGTCTGACCTTTCTTTCCATATGCCCATATGAATCTTTTTGTTAAGTTCTAGGGCCCTTCTTTTCTTTAGCTCCTCTTCTCTGACTCAGGTGGGCTGATTGCACAGATGCTGCATGAGCCAAGAGAGGTTTAAAAAAACCCACTCTCCCAAATCCAGAGGTGCAGCAGAGCCAGAGCCAGGACTCCCGTGAGTTTTGCAATGCAGCGCCCTGGCACATGCTGTTCCTCGCTGGGACTTTTGTGCTAGCATGGGAGGCAGGGAAATAAATGGGTAGATAGAAAATCTCTGCAAAGTAACTGCACAGAGATGATGGGGGGTGACAACAGCATTTTCTGGCTTGCACTGCCTCTGCTGCATTCATTGCCTCAGAGGTAAATTATCAGTTTCTTCCTTAAATATTAACAGCTGCCAGGTAATGAATTCCCCCTCTCTGTTTTATAATAGCACTAAAATTGGGATTTGCCTTGGTTTTCTCTGTAATTATCCAATGAGAGCGTGTGAGTGAGAGGGAGGCACGGCAGGCTCTGCTGCAGGCAAGTGTCGTGCCTGGGGGACTGAAGCGGTGTGTGGGGCTGGGGCTGCGCAAGCAGCTACATAGGGCTTATGGGTTTATGATCCTTCATTAAGTTAGTTTTTCTCATGCAGAGGGGCGGGTTTGGGAGGTAGGCTAGCATCTGCAGTTGGACTAAAAGCCGGAATTACCTGCCAGGCTCCTTGGCATCCCAGGGAGGAGAAGCTGGTCCTGGCAAGGTGTGCTTGGGAGAGAGCAGGGTCCCCGGCAGGGAGGGGTGCTGTCCTGGTCCTCCAGAGCGCTGGGGCTGAATGCTGCACTTGCCTGTCTCGGGGCAACCCCCTCCTCACTGGCGATGGCACCTGTATTTCAGACAACTCTGTGACTTGAGGTTTGGTTTTGTGAGAGACTGGCTGCCTTCAAGGAGCTGTGCATGGTTCCCTGCGCTCTGCACAACAGTCCATGCTGTGCCAGTCCAAGGCTTTTCCTTTGCATCCTCTGCCTTGCCTGGCTGGCTGGCCAGAAGACGCTTCTGCCCTGCAGAGTCCAAAAATGGTAGTCCAGAGACTCTGCCTTGGGCTCAGTGCAGATGGCTGCCTGGCTTGATTTGAGAAGCAGCGATCATCTCTCCTACCCACAGTGTTTGCTTATGAGAAGGGTACGAGCACTTATGAGAAGGACACTTTAACCACCCTTTGCAGGCAGGTCCCAGGGGTGTCTCTGCTCAGAGCAGTGGGCTTTCCAGCACTGAGGAGACTGTTGATGACTGATGCTGTTTTCATTTTGGAAAAATGACTGCTCTGCTATGGAGCCACTAAAGGTGCCATGAATGGTTTTGCCAGTTCTTAATTTAAGCCAGAAAAAGGCCAGACTGTGATCTCTGGGTCACCTGTGAATATTTGACCCTTTTGAGTGCTGAAGCAGGAGAAAGGACCCCTACAAGGTGTGCTGCGCAGCACAGGACAAGTGTTAACTATTCTCTCCCCGTTGTCCTGCAGATGATACGGAGGACAAAAGCTAAGTAGAAAAGAGAACCCGTCACCACTTAAGAGGCAAATGACACCCATGCTCTGTAGGACGGGACTGATGTTGGCAGGGCAGATGGTATCTGTATGGGCCACAGCTTGATCAGCATCCTTTATCTGGGGCGGCAGTGGGTTGAGGTCTGCTTGCTCAGGGCTGGTCCTTGCCATGTCCTGCCCACATTTTGCTCTGAACAGAAGCAAGGCAGAGGTATCGCTGCCTCCGTGCCTTGATGTCAGCCCCTAGGCCTTGTCCTTGGTGAGACACTTCGGCACTTAAGGTCCCAGAGGTAAAGCTGAATTCCTTATCTTCTTGTCTTTGGGATATTCTTGTTACTGGTACACCCCCTTTCTGCTTCTTCCCACTATGCCTGTCCTTTGTTTCTCCTCCTCCCAGACTGAGGTCAGGTTGTGAATCAAAGCTGTGCTGTTGGAAGGGAGATAGGAGGCAGGATTTAACACAAGCCTGGGCTTGTGCATCAACCGCATGCAGAAAAAAGGGACGTAATGGCTGCCCCATGTGCAGGATGGCTGTCCAAGGCCTCAGCTGAGCAGAAGTTACACCGAGGAACCCCAGGGTCTGGGTGCTTCTCGGATCCCTTGGGCTGAGGATCAGGGGAACGTATGAAAGCACATCTGAGAACCCCATATTCCATCCATAACTGGCGAAGTGTGGAGGCCAGTCTTGGAGCTAGAAAACTGTAAGAAAGAGCCTCTTGCCAGAGGAACCTTCTCTAGGAAGGAGGTAAAAACTGAACAGGTTGTCCAGGGTGCCCTAGCAGGCCTGTGTTGGAGGTTTCAATAGAAGGTCTGCAGACCGGCCAGTCCAGTGATCCAGGCTGGAGCTGACTAACCAAGCTACCGAAATACATTCTTCTTCCCCTGACTCATTGTAACTGAGTTTTCAGTTATTGGCACTTTGAAGCCATAATTGAGGTCTGCTTTCCTCCTTGCACAGCCTTTCTCCCGGCAAATTGTCAGCCATCAAGTGGTATGAGACAGTAAAAGGGATGTTACACTCACCATTTCCTAGAAGCTGTCACTTTAAAGAGAACAATACTAAAAAGAGGGACAAATTGAAGCCAGACCCAGAGCAATAAAACTCAAAATGTTTGACTTCTCTCAAAATCTGGAACTCTTCATTCATTTCTAGGGTCTCTGCTGTGCCTGGGGCACTTTGTACGTTCACAGTTCCGGCCTCTTGCATTTAATAAACTGCACATGCCAGAACAGCTTAAAAAAAAAAAAATCATAGTCCAGGTTCTCTTTGGATGTAAATCAGCATGACTCTGCTTAAATCACTGGAGCTATGATGACACCAGATGACACAGGGGTCTCCAGTGACTGGGGATTTTGTTTGGTTTTCTCGTGTGAGTATTTCTTGCTTGGGCAAATGCGAGTGCAGGGGGTAGCGTGGCTGTGCCGGTGTCCCACTGGGGTGCAAGCAGTGCCCTGTATCTGTGCCAGTACCAGTGGCTGAGCAGCCAGCTCTGTCTGGTGGGATCTGGCATGTAAGGGAGCACCCGATGGACCCAGCCAGGCTCTGCGCATGGACCGAGGCTGGGGAAGGAGCGTGGTCTGGCTGTGCTTGCTGGAGCCGTGCTGTCCGCTTTTCTGTTGCTTCGTGGGTCTGTGTAGATCATCTTTTCTGTACCAGTAACTTGTGTTTCTCTTTATATGAACTATACTTAAAAGCAGCGAAATGCACCCTGATAGTATGGGGTTTGGGTTTCATTTAAGGACAGACAAAGCAGTGCAGGAGCCTGTATAATCAGACCAGTTTTGTCTGTATTTTACCGTTGATAACGGCTGTTACCAGCTGCTGGACAGGGCTCTCCCAGAAAACACAAACACAGCACAGCCTTGGGGCAAGGTTGGCTTCTGTCTGTTATCGCCCAGCTTTGGGGAGGCCAGATCACAGCCTGTGGGCGGCTTGTCCCGTGTGGTCGCTTGGGCATCCTGCCCAGAGACCACCCTGCTGCCATTGTTCATCACCAGCACAGCTCCGTCCCCAGCGTTTGTTTGCCATCAGGCAGGAGAGTTCAGCCACCCAGTGACAGGCAGTAACCTCCTCTGGTAGAAGTTTGTTCTTTAACCCACTGCTTCTGGATAGACATGGTCCCATCCAGTGCCAAACCTCTCTTCTGGATTTAGGATAGCCTTGGGGTGAGTGGAGGTTTTGGGTCTCTCTGGGCTGTCCTTGTGTCTGTGCTTGGACAAGGTGCAGGAAACTGAGGCTCCCTGGGAGCTGGCTGAGGGTCCTCCACGGTTGTGGGGATAAGGAGAATCCATAAATCAAAGGAACTGGAAATGAGGAAGGTTCAAGTGCTGTTTCTTGGAGCTGTTGTGATAAAGGACTGTTGTGGCAGCAGGAGGGCTCCCTCTGCCCCCCTATGAGTGTGACTGTGGCTGTCGGGGGACTGTCAGGGTTCGAGGTGCAGGCAGGCAAGTCCCAGCTGGACAGGAGACGGTCTCCTTGCTTTCGGCAGGCGCTGCCCACTGGGCAGGGCACAACCTGCGTCCGGGGTTAATGTGGCAATCACGAGCCTCTGCTCACACCTCACCTTCAGCCTGCGTCCACGTTTCCCATTAGCAGTGCTATTTTCGAGCCTCCCAAAGCAATTAACACCAATTAATCTAAAAAAGCCTAAATAATGTTTTTTCAGAGCCCCCGGCTCCTTCTTGTTCCCTGTGCGGCCCCAGAAGACTGCAGCCCAAACCTGGCGGAGACCTGAGCCCGGTTAAGTGCTTCGTGTGCAGGGACTGCCGGGGAACTTCTGGGGGAGATGTGCAATTAGGGAAGGGCTCCTAACGGTGCCATGGATCCAACTTTCCCATCCTGGATCGCGGTGTCTGTGCCACGGAGAGAACTTCAGTTCCCTGCAGTGCTCATTATGCTGAAGTTGAGGGGGAACCGGCTTCTGCAGGTTGGTGCAGCCCCTCTCTTGAGAGCTCGCAAAGAGTGACACCACTGAATAGGCTTGGGTGCAAGAGATGCAAGTCCCCTAGATGTTCAGAAAAGTCCCTGGAGGATTTTTTGCCTGTATTTAAAGCCATTTGCATTCTCATATTCTCTGGGAGCAAATCAGCTTCCCCGTTCGTGCCTTCCCCAAATGGGGCGTAGTTTCATCTTGCCCTTTTGAACAGCACGTACCAGAGCAAGAGCTGCTTTGTGCGCTGATAGGAGAAGCTGTTCCTGTGTTTGCATGCGATTTTTGTCTTACCTGTTTAAGCTCTTCTGAGGAGGGCTGTGTCTGACCATCGCTGAAATGGTAAACCCACAGGTACCGGCCCCAGGACCCTCCCTGCCCCAGCAGGGCCAGGATTTCATGTTTTGTGGGGTGTCTTGCATAACGAGACCTTGATCTTGAGCACGGCCTTTAGGCGTTACTGGCATATGAGTAAATAATAATTAAGATTTGGGCGTTTGCTGCAGTGAAGGGTGTTTATGTGAAGGTTAGATGGGCGTTATGGGTGCTAATGCAGATGGGTGTGTGCGGATCCACCGACTAACTTCACCCCATCGTCACCACCCCTGGTAAAGGTGCTGCCTCTGTTCAACTGCTTTTTAAAACAGCGCTGTGCTAAGAGCAAGTAGGTGTCTAAATAAAAGTACGTTTCAAGAAAGCAGCACAATTTTGGCAATCCAGAGACAAGTAGGCTTTTTTTGCAAAGCGTTTTCAAAGCAAATTGTCAGTACGTTCCCGTTTCAGATGCACTGAGTGCAGTATATGGTGGGGAGGAGGGCATATCTGCTGCTGGGGGAGCGTTGGATCATTTCCATCGCTGGAGAGGAGCGTGTCCTTCACCGGCAGCGGGCTTATAGGCACCTGTCTCCTCCATCACCACCTACTCCTCGGGAGGGCTGAAAGTGGGGAGGTGGTGCGGTCTGGTGGGTAGAGTAGGTGACTGGGAGTTGAGCACTATAGATTAACCTTGGCTTCTGTGCTAATTAATCAAGAATATGGGTTATCGTTTAAAGCAATGGAGTTATTTCGGTTTAGCAAATTACTGCTGCTCAGCTGAGACTCAACAGCTGAGCGTGGTCCTAGTTCCACCCCCCTCCAACTGCAAAGTAAATCACTGCAACCAGCTTCAGCTAAAACCCTGTGCTTTACTGCTGGGGTGTGCTACAGTGTGCAGGGCCCAGTCCCGCAGTGCTGGGTGAGGGTGAGCATCGGTTACGCTCCAGGTCCTTCCAGCTTGCTGGCGGCTGCCTGTAACCTGGATTGTTTTGAGCAAGTAGTTCAGGTTCGCTCCCACTTTTGGCATTTTAAGGGACCCTCAAGGTTTTTGATGGGCCAAATTGGCCTCTGGAGTCTTCCCATCTTGTCCCATAGACTGGAGAGACTGACCTGAAGCGAGAGTGCTTGAACTTGTCTCCTCGGTTAGTAATTTAAGCTTTAGGTGCTAAATCTAGGCTGGTGTGTTTCTATTAAATGGTGACGGGGAACCCAGCCTGGCATGGTAAATGCTGTCAAAACCTATGTGGAAAAGTTGCTGCATTAACTACAGAGTATTGCTGCAGCTCTTTGAGGACTGTTTGAATGCGCTCGCTAATATATTCCCTCCCAAAGAGAAACCAAAAGCAATTTCCACACTATGAATGCACTGGTCTCAGCAGCGAGGGCTGGTGACCTGACCTGTGATTTCAGGGTAGACGGCAGCCTAGCCGGGGAAAAAGTGTAAATCCAGAATTAATAAGGTTGTTGCACCAAGTGGCCAAATGTGAGCGTGTTTGCACGAGCTTTCAGGCAGTCGAATCGGCACCGCCGGTAGCAGAGGTGTCAGTAACACTTCAGCCAGACACCCACGCAGGCACGCCGCGCTCCATCTCAAAATAAAAGTAAAAACGGTATTGTCACCTGCTATTGATCCAAAGGTGTGGATTTAAGCCACGTGTGGCAGTAGGGTGTGCTCCTGACAGGTCAGCAGTTAATGTATTAGGGAAGGAGGGAGCGTGGGTGAGTTATTTTGATTTTGTTTGAAACAATAAAACCCAAGTTATTTGAAATCTTAACAACAGAACCAGCTTTTAGCACTGGCGTTTATAGGGATGAGTGGGCGAGTTGTTTAAAGGGAAAAAAAATATCTTTGAAAGCAGTCCAAGTAAGGGTGATAATTTCATCCTACAAGGGAAGCGCGGTGCGCGCGTCCTGTGTCTGAGCGGGGTGTGTATGGTCTGCACCAGGCTGCGCAGTTTGCCAAACACGCTGAAGGGCACACGTGTGCCACGGGCACACTCAGGAGCACACTCGCAGCTCCCTGGCGTCAGAGCTGGAGTCTGAAGTTGCAGATTACGGACGTCTCACTCGTTCTCCTTTGCTGCATCGTAAACCCAGATGCAAAAAGTCCTTTCCTCTTGCTGTTCCAAGCACCCACCTCCTGTGTGGGGGTTCCGTTCCTGTATTATACCTGTCTTCTGCATTTCACCCTCAATACCAGGTTCAGATGCCCCCTTTCATAGCTGTCCCAAGTCGACTCATCTCTTCAGACGAGGGGCAGAGTCTCAGTTTCTGGTCTGTTCCCCTCTCACCCCTCTCCACTGGAGTATGCCCTTAGCTCACGCAGGGAAGCAGCGGCTGCAGCAGGGACGTTCAGCTAACACAAGCTGCGGTGGCATTGGTGCCCCCGCACCCAGCGTGACAGCAGGCAGGTCAGCTCTGCCCTGCCTCTTGCCCTTCCTCGCCCCTTCTTTCCCTCCTCCATTGCTGTAGCATTATTAAAAATTAAATCACAAACTAAATTGCAGTTTAGTGTGTGAGCTCCCCAGGCAGCAGCTTAGTTTGAGGCCGGATCCCAATGGTCTCTTGCCTTCCATAGCCCGTGGCACCAGCACAAAATAGATGCAGAGTAATTGCCTTTTGCCCGCTCTGTCCTGATAGTAGGATTTTGCAAGGTCCTGGTGATGGAGGGTTGGCTTCTCCTGGCACAGGACAGATGGGGCAGCCCCACAGGACAGATCCTGGCCAGCATCACTGGTGCTCCAGGGGAGGGTCCATCTTGCACGTCTGCAGCATCCCCACCGCGGCAGTTCTGCCCGTGGCTCATCAGCACGTGCCGTTATATCACTTGTTGCTTCAGAGCTTGCGTTTGCCTCTGAGCACAGCTTGATGCCGTCCCTGTCAGCCTCATGGGCACCTATGGGTTCACGCTCCCCCAGCCCTGCTGCTCTCCTTCTGGAGATGCTTTATGCAGCCGTGATGCCTTGCCTTTGGGTCTGGGAGCGTTACGAAGCCCAGTGAGGCTTCACAGCTCCCCCAGGGGATAGGAGGGGTCTGGGGACTGAGTCCTGCTGTGCCCTGTGCACAGCCTGGCCTTGGCCAGGGCCAGGTACCGAGCCAGGAGCCCTCATCTCAGGCCCCACACAGTGTCCATGTTTCTAATTACTGTGTGACTCCTGGAAAGGCATGGACAGTCCCCAAAAGCTGCCTTTGTTCAGGATAAAGAAATTTCCAACTTTTGCAGTGAAAAATGTGAACAAAGTGTAAGACACTGTGGACAGAGAGCTCAGAGTGCCGATGGGGCTCTGTCCCCATTTTGCCACTGTTCTGCCAGGTGGTCTTTGGCAAGCTGCTTCTCTTTCCAGTGATCCATTTCACTGTCAGGATTTCCCATTTCCCATTCACATTTCACCAATGGGAGGTAAGAACAGCTCTTTGGCTGTTGTGTAGCATTTCCATCTTTCCATGTTTAAAACCTTGTTGCAATTAGACATTTCCACTCTGTTAAACAGTGGTACATTTAAATTAAGAGATGCTTATGGCTGATCATCTTTGGATCTTGCAATAGGGCGAAAAAAAAAATTACATATCTAATAATACGAGGAGCAGGAGGACTATCAGGAGCTAAAAATGGTCCTTCAATATTTTGGTGCTTTAAATCTGAGCGATCATATTGTGTCTGTATGTGCACAGTGCATTTACTGTCGTGGTGTGTGTGCCTGTAGAGCTGAGCGTGTTTGCAGATGTAGTTTAGGAAAATTGATCCCAATCTATTTTTAAGGTGAAGTGTGTGTGGTGGGTAGGAGGTGAGGAGGTGGAAGGAAAGCTAAATATTCACATAGCTCTGCTGTGTGTTTAAGAGCATCATCTAATAACGCTGGGATCGTGGCAGCGAGGTGAGGGAGAGACGAGCGTTTCGCTGGAGTCCACCCCCGGTGCAAGGGCACAGGAGCGGCCCCGGGAGGAGCGTGGCGAGCAGGGCTGTCGCTTTAAGCTGCATCTCGCACCCAGCGGGTCATCGGTGCTGGCAACGTTCTTCACATGGCTGCGCGCTCCGCATAAATCTCTGCTCCGGCAGCCGGAGCGGAGCTGGGGAGAGCTCGCTCTGTCTGGCTGTTAGCGGTAGCTAAAGAGCATCGAAGCGGCAGCCCCGCATCACCGGGCTCTGCCCTGCGACATGAGGTCCTTCTCGCCCGTGGACATGTAAAAGCTGGAGCCTGTGGAAGAGCTGGCTGCTGAGGTCAGTAAATAAAACTCTGGTTTTGTTTGTGTTTCCCTTCTATCCTCTGAAATGAGAGGCTAGATCGGCAGCAAGAAAAGGAGGTAGATACAGAGAAGCAGAAGAGAGATTTACTCGAGCCAGGGTTTGGATATTGCCTGTGTATGCTTGTTTTTTTTAAAGTTTTCAAATAGCTTCAGTTTGAACTTTTTGTTCTTAATGTTTTTGCAACTTTATGGAAAATAGATGCAAGCAATGCACAGGCTGCTCGGGTGTCTGCTGATGTCTCATAGCGGAGTGTGGCGAGTGCAGTTGGTGGTTCTCTGTGCCTGACTGTGCTCACCGGGGGAGGACGGGGTGTCTGCCGGCTGGGAGGGAGTGTGGCAGCAACGCTTGAGGATTGGCGTTGAAAGGAAAGTGCTGTCCTCAGCAAAGACTGGACAAGTTCAACAGCTTTTCTGACTCTGAAGATGACGGTCTCGTCAAGGAGTGGAGAATCCAGCCAGCACCAGACATTGGTGGCTGGGGACTTGGAAGAGCCCCACTCCCGAGCCCAGGGATGATGCTCCAGACATTTCACCTCTTGGTAAAAGAGGCTAAGGCTTTTGGCCAGGGATTTCCTTCCACTCCTCTCCTCCAGCCTCCCCCTCACCTTCTGGGAGGCTCTTTCCAAACCTGCCCTCTGGTGCCTTTCAGCAGGTGAAGCGATGAGGTGGGGAAATTAGTTCAGTGCCTGATGCACCTGCAGGGTGAGGGGGTTTGGGGTTGTGGCCGTGCCTGCGGTGCTGGCCTCTGCCGCGGTTTCCTCCGGGGCGAGGTGTTGGGGTGATGCAGGGATAAAGCAAAGCCACATGCAGGGGACTGGCAGGCAGCAGGGCAGCCCAGAATAAAGGGCTCCCAGCATTGGCAGTCAGCACCCCACTCCTGCTTGCTGATTTTGGGGCCTTGAAAAGAGAGTAGGTAAGCAGTTGTGATGTATCTGGTTTATAGAGGGAGAGAAAGATAAGGCATGGCACGTGGGCATAGATGTGTTGGGATGAATATCTGCCAGGTCCTGGGCAGATAACTGCCTGCTAGAACAAGGGGCACAATTTTTCCAAGAACTGTCCGGTTGAGAGCTTGGCCCTGGGGACAGATCACTGGGTCCTGTCCCAGCTCTGCTACTGCATCACTGTGGGACGTGGTCAAGTCACTTCACCTCCAGGTTGTCTCCTCACTGAAATGAGGTGAGGAGGAGGAATTGTTGGTGGGCATGTTTAAATGCCAAGGCAGTGCTCTCTGAGGGGCTGCTGTGGGAGGAGCGGTGAAACTGCTGCATTATCCCTGAACCTGCTGCTGTCCTCACCTTGTCCGTGACCTGGCCCACACACCAGAGCCAGACCGCCTTCGAGCAGCACCTCCTGAGCTGGATCCCTCTGCCAAACCCGCCGGGGTCCATCGGCCACTGGGCAGTGGGTTCTGCCTGCAGGTAAGGGAGCACCAGCCCCCTCAGAGGACTGGGTAAAGCTGGAGCGAGCAGTTCTTGAGCGTGACGGGTCCTTGCTGCATTGAGACAGGTCTGCAAGAAGTTGAGTCTGGAGGAGAGGAGGGGGACCAAAAGCAGGTCAGCACCCCGTTGGGGACACTGGGTGCAAAAAGAGAAGCTGATCCAATGGAGGAATAAGGATTTGGCCCTTTGGGTAGCTCATGAGAGTGTTTGCAGTTTGGTCTGCTGGGCAGCGCTGCCTGTGAAGGGGACATTTCACCCATGCATGGTACAGCGGGTGCTTTTGGCATGTGGCAGTGGCAGGAGTTGCTGGGGGACGTGCTGTGGCTCTGCCAGCGCAGAGATCATCTGCTGGGGTCCTTGGGGTCCTCAGAAGCCCTGTCCCAGAGCAACCCGGGAGCGTGTTGTCATACAGCTGTGATCGGACAGGCTTTTGATGGGTCTCAGCAGCAAATGCAGGGGGAGAGCTGCATCCCGCCCTGGCTGCCGCTGCTGCCCGGGAAACCCTCTGGCTCTGCCTGAGCTCACTTTAAACCCTGTGGGGGCATCAGGAAGCTGTGGAAGAAGCTGCCACCACCAAAGCCGTTGGGTTCAGGGTATTTCTAACAGCAGGTTTGCGGTGGGGGAGTGTAGCTGGAGCCAGCGGTGGGTATGGACTGTTCGGGTGCCGGAACGGGACTGGGGACAGGGTGGTGTCTGGGGGCTGGAGCAGCGTCATGAAGCAGAAAGCCTGAGCCACAGTGCTGGTGTCATTGCCCTGCTCTGACCAAAGACTTATTGCTTGTGGCCTGGGATGTGTGTGTGTGGGGGGCCGGGTACGAGGACCCCGTCATCTGCCTGCCAGGGAGCACCGTGTCCTGCTCCACAGGGACCTCAGGCATGGGAACACCATGTGAAACTAGCACAGAAATAATTAAAATGTCCTCTGCCGATCCTGGGAATGGGGCTCAGGAACGTGTCAGAGAAAGACTCTTCTCTGCAGACACCCGGTGGGCAGTGGCATCCAAGGGTGGAAACCCTGCGGGGCATTTGTGGGCTGTGGCTTCGGATGTTGGGAGCTGGAAAATGGTTTAGTTCTTGCAATTAGGCCTTCTATGTTTAATGACTTTCCTGAATCCAAGTGGAAATGGCCAAGGGGGTTTAGGCACAGGAGTCTGTTCTGACTTTGTTTTGCTTTGCCTGGGATCGCTTTAGCCTTGGCCTCACCTGTGCCTGCGGAGCGGGCAGTCCGAGGGATTTCCCCATGAGATGCTGGTCTGGTCCCCACACTCCTGTGCCCGCGGTGCAGAGCTGGGCACCCCAGGACCTTCTTGGCCAGAGACTGTGAAGGGTTTTATTTAGCATGAGTGAAGAGTTTATCAGAGAGGAAGAAAGGGCACATTTGTGCTCCGCAGGGCAGCGACCTGCATCCTGGGAGAGGCAGGGGCTTGGGGCAGTGCCAGCACTGGGCTCCCCGCGTCCCGGCCGAGCAGAGGGGCTCCCTGTCGCTGCAGGGTGAGGGGAGCGCGGCAGCAGGCACCCCATCACTCCCCGCAGCTGCTCTTCACTGTCTTTCCAACACCTCAGCTATGTTTTACACATCTTGGATCCAACCTGGCAGGTTAAGCTGCCTGCTCATCCCCCAGCAAATAAATGTATGCAAAAGCCTGGATGCCTTCCAGTGAGGGAGACCTGTTTCAGGTGAGCGAGTTCTTCTCCTGGGCTATTGTTAGCCAGGTTGCTCAGCTCTCCGATGAGCCGGCAGTGTCCAGGTGGAAATACCACTCACAGAAAATGGGAACAAAGCTCTGACCCCTCCCCGTGCAGGACCTCCGCCTGCCTGAGGTGGTGGCTGTCCCTGCCCTGCCCGCGGTCAGGGAGCAGGAGCAGAGGCTCCATGCTTGTCCTTGTCCCTGTGTGGGTGGAGGCGTGTGTGTGTCTGTGCCGGTGCTGAGGACAAGTGTGTTTGCAGCCAAAGCTGCCCAGGGGTGATCTCAGCAGTGCCGGCAGCCCCCAGGCTGCGGGTGGCCAGCAAAAGCCCCAGGTCCTTCTGCCCAGTGCAAATGGGGTTGGTTTGCCTCTGCCCGTGGCTGACCAGGGAAAAGTAACAGTTGGCAGAATTTGGGCAGTTATGGTGCTAGAGGCAGAGGATGGGAAGACGAGGCCAGGCAGGGACACCAACCGTGGGGTGAGAAGTGGTCTTGGGGCTGGAAACCAAAGCTGCTGCCCAGGAACCATTTAGGGCTCTGGGACTTGGGCTCGTGGTGACCGGTTGTTGTGTCTGTGCTATCGCAGGACTGTTGCTGAGCCCCGTTAGGGGATGCCCTGGCTCTCAGGAAACATCCTGACTGTCCCGGATGTGCCAAGCCCTGGGCAAGCAGAGCTCAGTAGCAGATGGAGGGCCCCAGGGCGTGATTGCACATCCATCTGCCCTCGTAGCTCCTTCCTTGGGGCCAGGAGCAGACTGTGAGTGGAGTGAGCCAAGCACTCCGCGCCTTGTCATATTTGGGCATTTTAATTAGAGAGGTGCAGGCCTGGGGTGCGGTGTGGCTGGGGCAGCGCTGGAGGTAGCCTGGTGTCAGCGGGTGCTGCCGCGGGCCCTGCGGCACCCCACNGCGCAGCACGTGCAAGCCCGAAGGCAGGCACCGGCCTCCTGCCCCTCCGGGTGCCACCGCACCAGGAGGTACCCGGGCGTGCAGCCAGCCCTGTCCCACACTTCGCATCCTCTGGCTGCTCTTCCTACTGATTCGGAGCATCCTTTCATCTCCCGGGCATGTTTTGAGCAGAGATCCTGATACAGGAAAGCGGAGGGTCCATGGCAGGACATGCCCCAGGGGGAATCTGGTCTCTGCTGGGGAGAAGCGCCGAGCTGGGGGCTCTGACCAACACGTTGCCTGGCTGCTCCGCAAGGCAAAACTTCTCCTGTGGACCTGCGACTGCTCTGATTTACTCCATGTGGTTGCGGGGAAGCTAGAGGGAGGTTTGGTGTGAATGAGCCGGCTTCCTCCTCTAGCCTGAAATTTGGGTCACACAAGCCAACATAGCAGAGCTGTGAGAGATGTCGTTCATCCTCAGTTCAAGCCCAAGCAAGCTTTCATTTCCAAGGTGCGACTGTTGATGGTTCAGAGGGACAGTCTGAGCCACTGTTTCATTAGTGGATCGGCATGTGGAAAGAGGTGAGAGGGGTTTTTCCCCTCCCCGATCAGCTCCCACATTGCTAATGTTCCTCTCTGGCCCGCTGCTAATTTTGACGCTGCCCTAAATAGAAGCTGAGTGTATCTCATCTGCTTCACTTAGCATACAGGAAAATTGTTTCCCTTCATTTACTGAATCCAACTTGCGGCTTTAACCCTGTCAGCACAAGGCTCTCCCCAGCCCAGACCTCCCTTGGAGGACTTCGGGTGCCTCTGTCCCGGTGAAGAGCTCTCTGCTGGGAACGGCACTGCACGTGGCAGGAGAGGGAGGGCTCCCGGGATGGCCACCGGCAGAGCTGGGAGAGGGACTTTGCTTCATGAACAGCTGAGGAGAGATCCCTTTCTCCGCTGAAAAGCCTGGCGCTGCGGGCAGGCTCTCCTGTGCTCTCTGCCGCAGGATGTGCTGCTTCCCAGGAGGGACCCAGTGCCCCTTCCCAGACTGGCCTTCCCCAACCCTGTGCTGGGAAATAGCTCAGCGCAGGCAGACCCACCCAGTTGTAGGAGTTTTGGGTTGGTTTCTGTTGTGGTATTTTTTCCAGCATCTGGCAGGACCAGCTCAGCGCGCAGGCTTCCTGAGCCTGGCAGATGCCCCTCTTATCGCTGTTTAATTTTACATCCCATTCCAAGTGGCTCCTCGGAAAGATCTGCTGATCCTATGGCGCCGGGCGCTGCAGAGCAGGGCTGTGGGTTTGCTGTCCCAGCACGGGGCACACAGCCCTTCTCTGCTGGAACTGGACATAGCACAGCGCTTTCGAAAGGCTGCCTCGAACGTGAACCCTTCTGCAGCGCAACTTAAATATATCACTGTCTAGTGCAAGGTGCTTATTTGGGGCTCTCGTGCAAGAATGGCTTTCCTGAAAAACTGTAATTTTGTGGCATTTGCAGCTCAGTGACTGTTAGAACAAGCGGTGTGCTGAGGACACAGGAGCACCAAAAGGAGGAAGCGTTGGGAGTGCGGGGGGCAGTGGCCTGTAAAGGTTAAATTTAGCTGGTTAGGAAGGACGGCTGAGCGCTGACATGCCTCAGCTCGAGCTGAGCCTCAGCTGGGCACAAGACAACACTTCAGCCAGCGCGTCCGTACCGTTCCCACTCATCCCTCACACTCCTGACCGCAGTGCCTCTCTGAACTCAGCTCTTTGCCAGCCCAGAAGGTCCTTTTCCCTGCGGAGCTGTGCCAGGATGAACGCTGTCCTCCTTCCTCCCCTCTGTCCCTTCCAGACTCCAGTTTGTTCGAAGTGCTCAAGACACTCTGCAGCAGCAGAGGCTGCTCTGCGTGAGGCTCGTCTGCTCACTGGTAGGAGCCTGGCTCTGGTTTGGGCTGCAGAAGTGCCCAGAGCCTCTGGGGTCAGCCACAGCACAAGTCACCTGTCGGAGGGGCAGCAGCTCTCCACAGATGCCCCATTTCACAGAGCGGCTCTTCACCCTGCTCCCATGCAGGGGTCCCAGCGGGAGAAGGGCCCTTAAGGAGGCCTGTGGCCTCCTTTAGGAGGATGGCATTAGATTGTCCACACCAAAGGGTGGCAAGAGAAAAAGGGAGAGGTTATTTCAGAGCCAGGAGGACAGAAGGGCCAAGTAGCAGTGACCTCCGGCAGGCGCCAGGCTGTGGGACTTGGCACGCCGTGGGCACAGCCGGGAGCCGGCCTCTGAACAGACCGGGAGAGGGCACGACGCGTTGCCGAGGCCGTGCCAGACGGAGCGATTGGACAGGGGGAGTTGTTTGGGGTGTTCTGACTCTCTTCTATATTTTACTGTCTTTCCAGAAAATCAACCGGACCCCTTCGGATGAGGAATGCTTCTTTGACCTGCTGAGCAAGTTCCAGAGCAACCGGATGGATGATCAGCGCTGCCCGTTGGAAGAATGCCCGTCGGAGGCTGCAGAGGCAGCAGCCACACCGGTCCCTGCCCTGGAAGAACGGATATGTAAGCACTGAGGCGTTTATAAGTCACTATTACTACGGCAGTGATGCTGCGCCCGTGGTGTGGCCAGCTGTTGTGGTTTTACTGTGAATCTTGTGATGTTTTCCCCAAGCCTTAGTTCTCTGAACTTAGCAGTTCTTTGGCAATCTCTGTCATTATTTAAGGAAGGAAGAAACATTCTTATGTTAATGGTTGCTGAGGCAAAGGCTGGAGAATGTGAACTAAGGCTTAGAGAGTAAATTAGCCAGAGAAATGCAAAATATACTTGGATTTTTTCAGTATTGAAAGTCCTGCTCTCTGAACAGTGAGGTTGGCACGAGGGCTTCTGCCTCTGACAGCATCTCCAGGAGGAAGATGCTGATGGTCATTACTGAGGGAGCCCTGTAAGTGCCTGGAGAGCTGGGGCGTGCAGAGGGCTGGGGCGGGCTGTCACAGGCAAGTTCGAGTATTGCCAGTTTCTCTCATAGCGTTGCCATGGAGGAAAAACTTCTGGGTTTTGTACAGTTCTTGGATGCTGCGGTGATAGGTGCTGTGTAAGAGCAGAGAAGCCAGAAGGATGGATAAACAGTAGGGAGCTCCGGCAAGCAGACAGCTAGCTCACCCATAGGAAGAACAGGGATAAACTGAGGAAGCTGTCTGACAAATAGACGGGACAGGAAAGGCAGGGCAGGTCTGTGTTTGCACTTCGGTTTCGTGGCTTTTTTTATGATACGGTGTTGAGGTCCTTTGTTTAAACCAAGCTGGAGAGAAGCACTGAAATGTGCAGGTCACACTTCCACGCTTAAGCACCATCACAAAGGGCTCCAAACACTTTGTTTGAACTGATGGGTTTGTTTATTGGTTTATCCAAATGAACATGAAGTACAAGGAGGAGAGGAGGAGACCCCTGACACCCCTCCCAGTGTGGCAAGAGCTACAGCACAAGACTGCTCGGAGAAGCAGGTGCCAGGAGCAGGGGCTGAAGCGGCAGCGAGAGCGGAGCAGTGCAGGGGTCAGGCTGCAGCAGGAAGGCAGGTTGGCAGGTTGGCTGTGAGCTGAACAGGTTTTTAAGCTTCTAAAAATAGGGTAGAAATGTGCATCATTTTTTCAAAATACACATTTCTGATACAGAAGTGTGTTTGGCTGTAACAGCTGTGTAATTTAGGAGACTGGGTTTAAAATACGAAGCTTTATAAAGAATGTACAAGTAGGCACACGTTCTGTTCAGCTCTCATTTGGGCTCTGAGCCTTTTGGACGTGTTATTTTCCAGGTTTCATTGTGAGCTGAAGGGGAAGAAACTCGTCTTTGTGTCAGTGCTGAGATTTTTATGCGTTTCTGCGACTCCACGAGCTGGGGCTCTAAAAAGAGCGTGTCATGTCGGAAGGCTCAGGGCACCCTCTTCTCAAGTGCTTTTTGCTCAATGGGACAGTAACACCAATCAGGCCGGTTTATTACAGTTTTCTTTTGCTCGTCCCTGTCCCAAACACCGTGCCTGTTGTTTGGGAGCATTTCACTGCCCAGCAGGTGCCAGGAGCCAACAGGCTCTTTCCATTGAGCACTGCCCGAGACTGGGGACTGACTCGCTCGCTTTGCCGAGGTCCCGACATTGCTTGTGTGCTGTGTTTGAAAATCCTCCCTCTGTCCCGTAGTTGCTCTGCCCCGTGTGAGCCCGGGTGGTGCCAACGTGGTGCCGCCTGGAGGCATGCCAAGGCTGGGGGCCGCTGCACTCTGGCTGCGCAGTACCAACGACTCCTCCAGTGCTGCCCTCCCACAGCTAGAAAGCAGCAGGGATGTCGGGTGCCTGGGTCGGATGCTCCCCCCAAGGGTTTATACGTATAGATGATATGTATGGGTTCTGGACTGGGACCCCACATCACCAGCTCATGTCAGCCCCCTCCCGGCAGGCTGAGCCCAGGCTGGCTCCGCTCCGCGCAATGAGAAGAACCAGACCCCATGAGTATTTTCCTCACGCGTGCTGTGACGCAGGTCCTGCAGCTTGTCACAGCCCGAGCGTCTGCAGGGCTCACCCCGGCAGCGCCTGTACTTGAGCTGGCCCAAAGAGGCCGGGCTGCTGCAGGGCCTGGGAGGGACGTGCCACCAGGTGAGCGGCTTAGCCAGGCCTGGGCTCTGCCCGTTACCTGCCTGTAATCGTATCCGGCCCTCCGGACTGCACGGTGCCCATCACTGAGCCACACGAGCGCTGAGGAACTCTGTGCTCACCTGCAGTGGCCGGTGTCTGCCTAGCCCTGTGCCCTGAGCGAGGTGCACGTTGGCCCTTGTGCCGCAGTGCCTCTTGGCTCGAGGTGGAAACCAGAGCAGAAGCAGCAGCGGAAGCTGCCCATCGTGGTGCTGGAAACAATGGTGATCGCTCACAGGTGACAGTTAATGTCGGGGCACTGGACCTTCTGGGCTGAGGTGGCATCTCTGGTGTCCTCCAGGAGCTGGCCAAAGTGCTATAAATCGTAGGGACCCCTCATGGGAGGCCCAGCAGTGGGAGATGTGTACGTGAGGTTCTGCTCTTTACCTCCCAAGGCACCTACTTTCCCCCTTTGCTGCCTGATGGGTTTGTGCAGGCTTGTTGTGGGAGGAGTGCTCTGCTCTGGTGTGTACCGTGCTGTCTTCATAGCCTGGCCCCGAAAATTGCATGTGTTCATTTCAGAAGTTTGTTGGCCAGGGAGTGTGCTGGAGGCGGTGTGCGCAGCCCTTGGGGGAGCTGCGCTCCAGCTGGACGTGAGAACTGCAGCTCTGCTGAACTGGAGCTTTTCTGCTTCTCCTGGGGAAGGCAGCGCAGAGGGTCCTGCTGAAGGCTGCTGCGCCGGGAGCCATGTGCAGGCAGAGTCCTCGCAGCTGGTCCTGCTCACCCTTCGTGCAGGGCAGCTCCAGGGATGCAGCCCAAGGCCTTTTTGGGAGGCGGGTACCAAGGGCCGTGCTACAGCACCCACCTTCAGAAAAGGGAGTAAGTGGTTGCAAAATGGTTCGCTCCCCATAACACTTGTTGGTTTGATGGTGGGGTTTTGCTGGCTTGTGTTGCCAGCACTGCCACTGTTCCTGCTCCCCCACGCAGGGTGGCAGGAGATGCCGATGGTCACACAAGAAGCCAGCGTCCTACCTGGCTCAGCCCCAGCGGCCCAGCTGTACAGCCAGCCCCTGTCCCCTGGGGGCACTGCGTAAGGCTCAGCTGCAGCCCGCCTGGTTCAACAGCGGTTTGGTGATGAGGGATTTGGGCTTTCTGCAGACAGAGGAGCTGCAGCTCAGGCAGGAGCAGACAGAGCTGTGACCCCGGCGTGTGTTCCTCTCCCCACTCACAGCACAGTCCTCCCTAATGGCGTCTCCGCAGACAGAGGAGTTCTTTGACCTCATCGCCAGCTCCCAGAGCAGACGGCTGGATGACCAGCGGGCCAACGTGGGCAACCTGCCAGGCCTCCGGATAACACACAACAACCTGGGGCACCTGCGGGTGGAGGGGGACGCCCAGGAGCCCGGGGACGAGTTTTTCAACATGCTCATGAAGTGTCAGGTACTGCAGTGGGGTTGAGTGGGCTGCCAAGCACGGG
>VZSZ01004006.1:190847-223011 GCA_013398815.1 Ibidorhyncha struthersii
CCGGCCCGCGGGTCGGTGGGAGCGGTGGCGTCCGCCCTGCACAGGCCCAGGGTTCTCCCCCAGGGACGGGGCCTGCCCCTCCGCAGGGGCGGCGCAACGGGGGACCGGCCGTGACTTCCAGAACAGCTCAGCTCGGGCCTGGTCAGGCACAGAGCGAGTGCCACACACGGAGCCTCGGGGCTTCGGGCCCTTAAATCCTGTTTATTTTATGTTTTGTCTGTGCACCGCACGCCTCTGGCATCACTACATTTCTAACGGACAGATGGACAAGGGGAGAGCAGGGGAGAGAGATGGACATTGAAGGTGGACATGGGGACAACAGTACTGTTACAAACACTTAACTTTTGATAAAAGATTTTAAAACCTGAAACAAAGAAAGTAGTCCACTGAGAGAGAGAGAGAGAGATGCATGGCAGCCCCCAGACCAGGCTGGTGTTCCCCTGGCAGGGCGGCTGCTGCTCTCAGGAGCCTTCGGTGTCGGTGTTGTCGCTGCCGGTGGTGTTCTCCCAGTCGGCCTCGTGGTGTCGGTCCTTCGGTACCCTTCGCATGGCTCTTTTTCTGAAAACAAGACCAGACATTTCATTTTTAGAAGGTGTTTGCTGCGAACAAGTCGCATTTGAATGCTTTGGGGAGTTCAGGGAGGAGGTTCAGTGTGTATCAATTCACTTAGTGTTTAATTGAACACAGCGGTTTGCTCACACACACGCAGCATAAAGCTGTGACTGATACCAAACATAGGGTAGAGAGAATTCATCTAAATTAATGAAGACATTCTTAATTTCTTGAAGTGTGGTGTATTGCTGATGCTCAGTTGAAGAAGCCAAGAAATCCTACCCAAAGTCCTTTCTTCAATAAAAATAGTATTGTCAACAGTCAGAAGAGTAGTTTACAATGCCAGCAGGAGCACTTCTATCTAATGCTAGAACTAAGGTCCCTGTTTTACAAGGTTTTCATCGGTCTCATGCCCCATAAAGGTGGTGATCAGGGAAGATAGCAGGCATTTGGAGAACAAGCCTTCAAACGAGCATTTGAAGAGGACAGAGGGTGGAAATCTGCTCCCATTCAGAGTCGTGGGAGCTTGGTCTTGAATGTCAGCAGTATGTCAGTCAGACAGACAGTGAAGGTCAGCCAGATTTCACTTGCATGGGAGAAATCTATCAGACTTATTAAGCAAGCAGTTCTTTGGAGCACCCTCCCCTCCCTGCTGTGGAACCATCTGCATGGTCCAGAGCAAATGCGATCATTGCTATCTTGGCTACCTCCGGTACTAAAGCAGGAGTCTCAACCAGTTCAACTAGAAGCATGAGCCTCTGGAGATAAGATCAGTAATGAATTTATGGCTTCCATGAATCAAGCTTGGGGACGGGATGGACAGAAAATAGGAAATACATACAACAAGCTAATCAGTTAAGTCACACAGGTATGTCTAAATTAGTCCTGCTTACTAAACTCCAGACCTTCGGTAACGTTCAAAGCAGTCCTTCATCCTCCTCCGCTCTTTTTCTGCCAGTTCCTCGTTGGCTAAGCCACACTCCTTGAACTGGGGGGGGGGAGGAAAAAAACAAACTAAAAACCAAATATGAACTGGATTCCTCCAAAGATCAGATCAATGTTAGCACCAGGTAGTGCAAACCTGCTCTGCAAAGGTGGCCGGTTTTGAGGCTGATGTACTGCATGTGACCTCTGCAGGGTAAAAGGCGGCAGACCACCCAAATAAGCTTGGTCATTTCTCCTCTCAGACTTGTTTGTGCAATGAATCAGTTTACATTTAAATGAAGGAGAAAAAATATGGGAACCTATGCCTTCAGATGACCAAGAACAGCTGTTCACTACCAAACCCCTCTCCAGGAAAGCAGTCCACTGCGTACAGCCAGCTTCCTGCATCTGCTTGGGCCTGCGGAATGAAGTACAGCATGTTCATTTCTGGCCTGTCCACTCTTGTGTGTGCAGGATGGTAACACATCCGTTTCACATAGTTTTACCATCTTTATTCTCTCCCATTTGTAAATTTGGGATTCTGCTTCCTGTACCAACAATAACAACTGCAGACAATTAAACTGGAAAACATCCACACCCAGAGATGAAGGCCAGAAAGTAATTAGAAGTTTCTTAGCACAGATGGAGAAATAATCACTAAGTGTTCTGCTGTTCAGAGCTCACCCTTTTTGGAGGGTAAATTTTGCACAAAAAGTGCTCATATTTTGGAAAAGCAGTGGCTACTTACATGCTTCTCAAACCTGGTAAATCCATCATTAACATCATTAACAAGAACATTAAAGATCACAAACCCCAGTTACAGTAAAAAAGAGCCCACAAAGATTCTCTTACACTGGGTGACTTTGGAGGCAGACTGCTCTCTAGAGTGCTAAATTGCTTGTTTTGTCCTTCAGGGCAATCTTCTAGGAGAAGGAGAAATCACAGCTTTAGTCATAGTTGCGATTGCAAAGTTAACATCTCCTTCCACCAGTTCATCAAACAGCAATAGCTGTAATGTAACAGCCGCCCAGCACTACACGGAGTCAACAGCAGAACTGAAACCAAGCCTCAAAACGTTCAGGATTCAGTCCTGTGATCAATGCACACATCGCTTCTCATTTTACTGGAACCTTCCATCATCCTAAGCAAGACTGAGTTCCCCATCAGGCTCAGAAAGAGACAGCAGCTTTCTAGTTTCTGCTTATGCAGGAGCAAAATGAGTATTTGCAAAGCAGCACCTCTGCTTAGCATCATTAAAAAAAAATAATAATGTTAGAGGTCACCATGAGAAATCATATTGATCATTATCTTAACCATAGTTGTTGGGGAACAGGAACAAATTAAGTTGTGCATATCAAGGCACTTCACATCAGACCATATTTTAGTGAAACTCCTTATGTGGTGATCAGGTATTGTGATAGACATTTTTCAACTGAGCACGGTAGAATAATAAAAGGCTTTTTGGATCAGCGTTGTTTAGCTTTTGTGAAAAATCTCCCATCTCAATGAATGACAAGGTCATTTAGATCTTCCAGGAGATCAAAACAGAAAATTGCTTCTACTGTGCTAGTTTCCTTCCTTTCTCAGCAGGTTTTGAAAGAGAATTTTGAGTTCTTAGAGGAGCCTATTAATTTCTTTCCACACTGCTGAATCATTTCCACTGGGGATGCCACAGAAACAGAACCAGTGACAGCGTTAACTACATGGTTCTGCTTTTGTGAAAATAGCCTGCAACACAAAAGGGAAGAGGGGAGGGAAAAATCCCTGGAGAAAGCCACATGGTCCAACTGAAGTGGAAGGATGTTTGTTCTATTCTCAGCTCTGCCACAAATGCAAGAGGAGTGGGGGGAAAAAAGGCACCCAGGAGCTATTTCTCAAAGGCACCAGGTGATTTTTCCTGGACAAATTCAGTAGACAGACTACCTAAAAAAAAAAAAAAAAAANGTCTAATGATAACACTTTTCCCAGGTCTTTCAGCTACATGAAAGACCCTTTCACAGACTATGTAGTAAAGAGAACCTGTGGAGCTTTTTCTCTGAAAAGAGCTTTACAAGCATTCACTGTTCCCAGCATCTGGGGACACGTTCTCCTCTTTCTCATCTGAGAAAGATGGTGGTATAGCAGAATGCCTTGATTTATGGGTACCTATTCTGAGTCATCTCAAGAAGGTCTTACTCAGAGTGCCAAGCACACCCCCCTGAGGAGCATCTCTCACAAACTGAGTCCCCAGTCAGACTACCTGTTCTTCACTAAAAATAAAACCCAGCAATGTCTTTTCATGTCCCTTTGAAACACTCAAGAATTCTACTCTACATTTTCCCAAGAAAAGCCTTACTTTTAGTCGGCTGTGTATCTTCATCTAGATGACCATGAAGAGTAAGCTGTGGGACAAAAACAAAGCAAGAACATGAGAATTGCCCCTTATTGTCTCACGCAGTAGCTAGGAACAGATGGAGGAATATAAGAAACAGGACACACATAGAACTGACCTTTCTCTAGTGCATCTTGCTGTCAGCAAAACAGGAGACTGAGCCAGAAGTTACAGATCTACTCATGGATTTATCCTCCATGAATAGATCCAGTTCCTTCGGCCTTATATACTTTTAGCCTCCAGACAATGTGACAATCACTTCCACACTGAAGTTATAAACTAAGTGAAAACCCTTTACTACAGATGCCCCGGGGGTAAGACTTATTTTTGCCTGTTCTCCCACAAGAGAGCCAAGTAGAAGCAACTCAAAATAAGTCAATTCCCATTATTTGCTTAGACTCAATAAATGTTGCTGGCTAATGCTGTAACTGTGTCCTACGCTTCAAAATCTCAGGACACCGGGAGATTCTGTCACTGGTCTGTTTTGCTGCCTCTGTACTTTTTGATATCACTGAAATGAGCCTGAGCCGTGGACTGAAAACTGCTATTACTCGGGGAACTGAGCACAAGTGAGGAATTTGAAACCATCCCAGAAGAAATTGAAAGGTAAACGAGGCACCCTACTCACTTCCTGAGAATCTCTGGAGGAGGTATCGTCCAGGTCAGAGGTCTGAAATAAAACCAGTATAAATTAATCATTCCTCATAAGCAAGGAAGTGGTAGTAAGGGAACATACAGGAGACTGAAAGCGCCAGAAAACAGAGAAGTGTGGACTTCCTCCCTCCTACACTTCTGTCTGACGACCTGGAGAAAGTACACAAGATGTCACATGAATTAAAAGCCCTCGTATATCTAATTTCATTCCAGAAAGTTTAGCACCCTTACACCCTGCTCTCATTTCATCCAAATAACTCATACATGGTCTCTATTTAGAGTTCACTCTGGTGGTTGAGGATGCCCTCATCGTTTTCGGACATCGTTTCCAAACACAAACACAGAAGCCCTCAGCATGCATCAGTCCAGCTTATCCATGCCTGGAACCAGGATGAGGTAATAGGAACCAACACGTCTATCATTTTTATAAATGAATGGAAATGGTTACCCATGCAGCTGGCCACTGCCTGCCGAATTCCAACTGGTTAGGTGTAACGGCTTCAGAACAGCCACACTCTGGCCCTATACTCAGTTTCCCAACCCATCACACGGATGACAACCCTGCAGACATACCGGTGTGGGTAGCTCCAGTTGCAACCTTTTCAGCTTGGCTTCAGTAGCCAGTAACTGACTCTCCTTTTGGAAGAGCTGCAGTTGCATTTCATCACATCGCTCTCCCAGTTCCCGAATCTGCTTGCGATAAGTGTCCCTCTCAACCAGGTTCTTGGAGTACTGCGTATAGAACTGTTCTCTGGTCAGGAGTGCCTGGTGTAAGGGACAACATGCCGTGGGCACGTCACACAACAGTACATTCAGAGTTACCGTATCTGCCTACTTCAAGTAGCGAAGCAGGGATTAACAGCAGCTCCAAGAGAAATGTTTCATCACCTGGTCTCTTTCTGAAGCCACTTCCTCCATCTGCTGCAAGACAGCTTCGATCCTTTTTTTATACATCTGGGAGTCCTTCCTCAGAGACGTGCACTGTAGTTCAAGCATCTCTTTTTCCTCTGCATACTGTTGAGACAAGGTCAAAAGCACTGTGCCTGTGGGCAGAGCCTGAGCTAGACTCACCACTTGTGCTCTGTGCCACAGATTGCTATGGCCAGACCTCCATTCAATGTCCAAGTTCAGCCAGACTGTCGAGTTGGAGCAAGGCCAACCGGAAGGTTGGTCAACATGACTAGGAGGACTGCTAACATGATGGATTTACATGTTCTTGAGCTGCCAAGCATGATAAAAGCTCCCATTAGCCTCCAGGCTGAGGCAGGCACTGTTACTTAACACAGGCATTAACATGTAACAGTTAATGCCACAAGCACAGAATCCTAAAATAGTAGCGTGCCTTGTTTTCAACAAACTATAACACAGACACTAGAGTAGGAACAGCAAGGATTGCTGCCAAGCAGCTCCTCTGCTCCATAGGCAGGACGTTGCAGGTGCTTCATCTACCTATCTTACCCACAGACCCTCAGCAGGAATTTGCAATGCATCACGTACTTTGTCTTGGAGCACCTCGGCTCTCCGCAGTTCCTTGCGAAGGCTGTAAATGGTGTTCATCAGCTCCCGGCGTTCTTCTAGTATCTGGCTACAGTCATTCTCCAGAGTCTCACTGGAGAGGCACTTCTCCAAATTCTGTTCCCTGGCAACCTGCTGGACAAAAAAAAAGTGAGATACAGCAACCATCTAACTCCATATTAACTCTCTTCCCACAGTCCTATGTGCTCGATTTGACTTGGGAGAACAAGGCCACGGCTGACCCACACAATCTTCAGTGCAGCCCCATCACTGCCCTGACTGCTACAAGTAATCGCTTCTCAGGAGTCCATATTCAACCACCCCCACCAACCTGGAGAGTGTTCTCCAGCTCCTGATTCTTGGCCAAGAGCAACTCCTTCTCTTGCTGGATCTCCCACATCACCTCATGGCTTGGACGCTGCTCTATGGCGTGCTTCAGTTTCATTGTATGCTTACGCTCCAGTTTGCAGTCATCCTCAGCCTTCATGAGGCTGTGCTTCAAGTGATCGATCTACAAGAAGGTTCAGAGCTCATCAGTAACAAAGAGAAAACTGGCCTGCAAAAGTAGTTCTCACTCCATTCCCCAGACAAACACGGGGCAAACTTCTCCCGAGCTCTGTTTTCCTCAGGATGCTCAGTGCTCTGGGGACCAGAGTCCTGCCTGTGTGCTAAACGGATACAACGTGTTGCTCTTGTAAGAGGGCCCAGTCTTGAATGAGGGAGAAGACAGTTAATTCTATACAGCATAACTTGTAATACTGCTGGGCTGAGGTAGGGACTACCAAGACATGCCACCTGCTAGAGAAGATGCACAGAACCTCATGCTGGACTGGTCCAGACCATCCTGGGCAAAGACAAGTCTGGTGTACAGCACAGCCTTCCAGGGATCAGGTAAGAAGGGAGAAGCTTTAGAAAAGGGTGACTGACCTCTAGGATCAGGTCCCGGTTCTTCATGAGGGCAGCACTCTTCTCCTCACTCTGTTTGGCATAGCTCATGGCCAGGTTGTAGTTCTCATCCTTGCACTTCCGCAGCTCCTTGCTCAGGCTGTCCCTCTCCTCCTTCATCTTCTGTGCCCGCTCTTGGTGCTTGCGGAGCAGGCTGTCCCTCACCCACATCTCTTTGATTGTGTCCTCTTTGGTGTGCAGCCACATGGTGAGCTCCTGGGCCTTCCGCCTCTCCTCCTGCACAGTGCTCTGCAGCTTCATGATCTCATTCATCAGGAGCTGGCTCAGGCCAGATTCCCCAGCAGTGTCTGTTTGGTGGGCAGGCGTCAGCCACCACTGTCCTGTCTGCTCCCCAAACACACATACAGCACAGGTTCCCACCCACTTATCACTGCAGCTTGAGATCATCACATGCCACACACAAGCATGCAAACCCTGAAGACACGTGTGATCAAATTATCCCCACTGTTTATCCCCTGTTCTGTGCCTTTCTACATCACAGTGTCACTGACAGAACAGGCAGAAGGAAGAACTGACCCTTCTACTTCCTCCTCCACCCTTCCCAGGTCCAGCCTGGGACACCAGACAGCAGGGCCGTTTTTGCTAGAACCCTTCCGAAGCACACAGGGAGCAAGCCAGGGAATGCTTCCGACTCTGCTCACCAAAGCTGGGGACAGGTAAAAGCGAAGGTGAATCCCCCCTTAATTTGCACAGCAACACCAAACGAAGAGCTGCTTTTTCAGAACACAAACTTTACCTATGATCATAGAGAAAACCCTGCTGGGCTCCTTGCCAGTTATTTTCTTATACAGTTGTGGATAATAAAGCTCAAGACTTTCCAGAAATGCCTCAAAGCCCTTGTGTCCTGTCCTCTGAAGAATGTCCAGAAGAACACCTGAAATAATAGCAACAGGATATTCTATTCATTTATTTATCTCTTTACCTGTTTCTAACATAAAAAATTGCTCCACTTTCTCCACAAGTGGGTTAAAGTCCCTGAGATCAAATCCCCCAGCCAATCAGCCAGTAACTATACAAAATTGTTTTAACTGTGAAGGAACAGTTAAAACTTAACCGTTGTACCTAGCTCCTACTACAGTGGGTGCAAAAAATCAGATCTCAGAAGAGCACTTTATGTTATCTTGCTGATAATTACAGAAATGGCAAGTTAAAACAAAGCACCGTGACAGTTTCTGCAGCTTGAGGCTCCACTTCCAAATACCAGAAGCAAATATGGGAAAAAAGGGCCACTAGTGTAAGAATACTGCGCTAACTAGAGAGGTAGCAGGGACACGCCTGAGGGAGCCTGGACTAAAAAGACTTTGAGCTCAGTTCTTTACTTTGCCTAGAAATACTCTGTACCAAATCAATCCCAGGGAGCTTCTCTTCTGTGTTGTGCAGTTTCCCAATCTGGAAAACAGGGAAAGTTTTGGTTTTTTTTTTTTCAATGACCCTCAGTAATTTATCAATGAGTTAATCCAATCCAAAAGATGCACTAATAGAACAATGATTTCTGTCATTCTCTCTGGTTGGAACAAGACTAGGAATGTATGGAACAGTCACGAAGACTTCACTGAATGTGCTGCTAGCATTCCCTCAAACACCAGAAGATAGGAATGAGGGACAATACATGCCAAATTAATCTTGGAAATCTCCTTCTGCAACACTATTACACAAGAATAGCCTTGTGGGTCAAAGCCAAGAAACTCCCTCCCTTATGCTAATCTAGAGATCCAGAACACCAAAAGGCCGCACACCCTCTCTTCTCCCTTTACACAGCTCAGGAGTGCATCGATAGAGCCATCTCCATTCCTCCTCTCCCCACAATGACATGCTGGGGAAAGGGGCTGCACAGCAGTGTCTACAACATTTGTGTCTAAACACAGGCAGATGGTATCATAGAAGCGATGCGTTCCTTCGGGCCCAGTCCATTAGCACTCTGTTCCAATCTGCTCCTAAGAGCAGACGGCTGCACTTCACCCACCTGCCTTCCGTTTGCGCATAACCAGGCTGGGGTCATTAAGAACTTGTTCCTCATCATCATGGCTGATCACTTTGCACTGGCGAAGATAGGGTGTTATACGGGAAGGATCTATCACAGAGATCAGCTTCACCCGGAAGTTCTCCAGGTTATTCCAACATGTCTCATCATTATCTTCTTCCAACATGTTGGTGAGTAAGGAGTATTAGTGAGCAGTCTTGTCCTGTCTTGAAAAAACAAAACCAGAAAACAAACAAGTGGACTGTAAGCCTCCTAGAGTAGAGGGGTGGGGTGGTGAAACCAAGTATGTTAACCAACTGAGAATGGAAAAGTGTCTTTTAGATACAGCAACACATCTCCAATGTGGTCTTTAACTCAGCACTTGCAAATCACCTGCAGAACACGGTGATACACTACCGTCATACCTGAAACAACAGTGCGGTACCAGACTGGAGAAATCAGCTGCTGCGAGGCTAGCGCCAATGCTGCTGACACATACGTGAAGGAGAGCTAGCGTGAAATTCTGAGAAAACAGAAGTCACCAAAGCTTGATGATCTGATCTCCCTCCAACCAGCTGAACATCTCCCAGATCTCATTGCAAGAGGAAAGTGAAACTATTTAGCAACAGGTCCACTGGCAATATGCAAGTCATTGAGAGCCCCATGAATAGAGGAAAATCCAACTAACTCTAGATTGCCAACAGCGTACCCCAGGAAAGTGCTGTCAAATTTCACTGACTTCACCACGGGTTCTTCAGATGCTCAGCCATGCTTAGAATAAAATCTTTAATCCCCATAAGCAATACAAAAAGGGTAGAACACAACAGAGGATAAACTGAGGGCAAACCACAACTTTCCCACTTGAAATGAAGCAGCCTCTGAAGAAATGAAAACATCTTTAAAACTCTCCTAATTAGCTCTTGCCTCTGCTTTACCAACAGTTCACACTCTTCCTCCTCCAGCTCCCAGCATTCAAGAGATCCCTGTATTCTGTCTGACCACACAGTCACTAAATCTAACACCCACAAAGAGCTCTATGAAAACCCCCAATGGCGATAGCCTTAACTGCATTCAGCTGTAATCATACAAAAGCTGTTCTTCTGCATGCTGTACTTTATCCATGTGCAAGGAAGAGGAACATACAGCTGTATACAATTTCCACTGTAAACACAGAGGTGCAAATCATGCACCAGGAAACCATGAAGTCAGCTGCCTCTCACAGCCACCTCACAGATTCAACTGGGCAGCTTCAGCAATTTAAGCTCACAAACACCAACTGTGTAACTAACACAGACAGACTGAGAGGCCAGGGAAGCATTCCCGTTAATGAAAATGCTTCTGTATCTGTTTGGTGGGAGCTTGCTGCGGTGCTCCCCTGCAGCAGCTGTACTCCCAAGTTACCAGTTACCCATTTCCTGACAAGAACCTGCTATTAACCACAGGGTCAGGAAAACCCCTTCTCAGCCTGGAAGTGTGCAGGTAAACAGATGCGGAAAACCCAACACTTACATACCTAGGCTTCTTTGCCTTTCAAATAAGAAACTGGCATTATTTTTCTTTGCCCCTTTGTGGTCAGACTGTTCCATAATGAGTACCTTCTGAAAACCCAGTCATTAATTACTATGCTTATATCACACATATGAGTTGACTGCAGTAGCCATTGCCATTTCCAGTGGCTCAGCTGCCAGAAACCTTAACATTCACATTTCTAGTCATCTTGTTTGGGGGCAGGGAGGGTGGGAACACAGTTCTGACCGTCAGCAGCTATATAGGGGCTGAGATTTCATACACATCTTACTGCATCTCTCTCCAAGGTCAAACCTTCATCGTTTTTGTGCTCCAGCACAGAAAAAGACTCCAAACATCTTCAGCACATACTTGTTACACATTACATTGTCAGTTAACTTTAATGAGCTGGACTGACATAGAACTAGTCATTACTTATCATGGAGAAAATACTCTGCTACATCAAACCAGCCCCAGCAGGTTACAAGAAATGTATTTCCGTTAATAAACACCTTACCTCAGAGCTGTAAACTAAAATTTAAAAATTCCCTGTTAACATAAACCATTCTGCATTACATGGACCAACCTGAGCCTCTGCAGTCAAAAGCCTCCTTGTGTCCTCTCCTGGTCTAGCAACACTCGTCTGTGTCCTGCCTCTGAAAAAACTTGTCTTGGATGCAGCTTCCCTTTATATTTTGGCTAGAGCAAAGATCATTCCAGGAGCAAAACTGGTTTAAGAGAAGAAAAAAGGGGAAACTACTCAGCTACACTCTGAGACGGGAAAGGGAAAAGGGGGGGGAGATTGAAAAAAAAAGGGGAAGCCAGAACGGATGATGGGGGAGGAGAAAAACATTAGTCACATAGCAAGTCAGCAGCATTACATATGCAGTGATTTTAGACTCATTCTGGCTTTCTTTTACAATCTGTACCACTGAAGTACCAGCTAGGGTCCAGAAAGTTTCTTTGTGTAGTTGTCAGGAAGACTAAAAAGAGTGAAGGTCACAGGCATAGGTCTGTCCAGCTGATTTCAGGGGACAAAACAAGCTAGAGTTAGAAGAAAATAGTCTTCAAATAGTCTTTCAGCTGTTAACATAACATCTTTATACAAGAAAGCATGTGGCAGCAAGAACTCTCTCTTGGTTTACAGTTCAGCTGAAAAGATGATTTCTATAATGGTGCCTCTAATTCTCGATGTCCTTAAGCTTCAAGCATAATTATGACAACTCAGTATTTTGAGGGAAAGGGAGTCAAGTCTTGGCAAAGCAAGGAACATAACCCACAATTCCCAAATTACAGGCTGTGGCTCTAACCATAATTAAAGGAGCAGCACAGCAAGCAGCATTGTAATGATGTGAAGCACCAACATCATACCTTTGACTGCCTCCCCGCCTTCCCACAGTCCTTGAACTGTAGCTGCAACAAGACCTCACTAACAGTCTGTTTTAAAAAAGTCTCGAGAACATACACGCTCTGATACCATGGCAGCATGACACATTTTCTCATTAGCTTCCCACTCTACTCTTTGTTCTGCTTTCTAAGTTTCTGGAGAGTTTCTCCATATTATCATTAAGAGTGGGGCAGAGATGCTCAGAGATTCTTTCTGTGCCTCTTGTTAGGCATTAAATTAGCTTTGCACTAAAAAAAGATACAGCACGTCTATTAGCTATGCCCTTGCTGAAGGTAATCAGAATGTCTGCTAATTGACCAATCTAGCCTTCAGAGTTTTTGTTCTATAGTAACAGGCCAATTTAATCCTGAAAAAGAACAAAGACAACTTCTTCTTATAATTATACAAAGTTTTTCCACAAGCAGTAAGATTAAAAGGGGATCTCTTTGAGCAGCATTTGCAAAGGACAAGAATCAAACGTGAGCTCTAGCACAGATCACATTTACTACCAGTTCCTCACAGTAACAGCCCTGTGGTGAACAGCACGCAGAACTGTATGGCAGAGCTTCTGCCACATCTGAATTTCTTGGAAAAATGTTATCTATACTGGCTTATGGAAGACAGAGTAAACTGCAAGAGGAAAGGCATTTAAAAATCATTGCTTTTGCTCAATAATGTCTTGACACAATTACAATTACAGCAACATTGGTACCCACTGCCCCCTGCCCCCAGCTCTGCCTAAAGGGCCCTTGTAGAAGAGTTGCAACTCACAATGCGCTAAACTCACCACTACACTCTTGGAAGGCTTAGCCAGTGCAAGGGAATGAAGCTTTCTGCAGCACTTTCCCACTAGATTTTATCAGCTTTGACTCAGCTAGCTTTGTACCTCTCTGTAAGGCAGAAATTGCTGGTTTATGAATGAAGAAACAAGCATTTGTTAAGTGATTTGCTAATGTCTGTATGGGGCAGGCTGTGGAAGAATAAAGAAAGAATCCAAGCCCAATTCAGTCCTGCAGTTTTAGTCACATGCATATTCATTTTCCACATTCTCCCTGGTTTGCATGCAGCTTGCAAGCTTCATTTTTCTCATTAGCAATCACACTCATACACACATTATTAAAAGCACTATTTACCAGAAAAAAACCCACACAGAATACATCAGTAATTTTTAAGTGAGAAAAATAAAACATCTGTATTTCAACAAATACTCAAGATTCATTTTGATACAAAATTAATTTGCTGCTTATTCAGCAGTACTCAGTCAGTTAGCTATCAAGCAAAACCAGTCACAGCACTAAAAAAAAAAAAAACACCCAGTGAACAACATATTCTGAACGTGGATAAACATTCACATAAATAGGGGCTATCACAAAAAGGAAATAAATAACCATCATTGCCGGTTTCCCCAGATCTCCAGCAATCTTCTCCCCCAGCCTCTATTGCAGGTGATAGTTTGAAAGGGAACAGAATTGGCCTGAGAGACTTCCCTCCAGCCATTGTTTCATTTTTTGCAATTTGTCTAAAGATGTATACTTTGTTAGGCAATGGGAAAACCAGTCCAGCCATTTTCCTCTCTTCCCCAGGTCCGTCTGGTCAGTTTGTTGGAAGTGTTAAAAGTGAATAGTGCAAAGAGTATCTCCTACTGCTGTGTAGGAAGGCAGACCTCATTCAAGTGACTCCTGTAACAAAGCACAAACAACTCCTATCAGTCACAGCATTTTTATAGGGAAGCTGCCATTTTGGAGTTTCTAAAACCAATTTTAAAGAAAGAAAAAAAAAAAAAAATCTGACAACTACATGAATCAAACACTTTATATAAAGACATCACACAACTGTACCCTAAAGAAGCTGTCCTATTATACATGTCTAGAAATTAAGCCATACGGGGGAAAACACACCACCACAAAGTTGTTCAAAGATGAAGCGTTAAAGATGAACTCTAATGAAGCACTCATTGGTCTTAAGCCCCAGCTTCCCACCAGCTTTTAATATCATTCTTCATTTGAAGACTCACAAGCCAGGCTACAGAGGGCAAACTACACAAAGAGCTGCCACTACTTGCGCAGGATCTGGAGGATTGCCTGATAACCCAGAGCAAGGACATCTTCCCACCAGCTTGCTGGAACCTGCAGCAAGGATTTACTTCAGCTTCTGCTCCAAGTGTTTAGCACTCACACACACAAACCCCCTCTCTTCAGCAGTAGCTGCCCAGGCTTTGCTGTCCCACAAATTATGACCCTCTCTTATTAAACTAGTCTCATTTTAGCAGCCAAGCCTGTAGAGTGCTACCAACTAGGTATAATACCAGTAGGCTGCCAGATGTTTGAACTTCATGACTTTTGTATATAATTTTATCATGCAGACATCAACTTTCCCTCCCCCGAAAGTCAAAGTATTAGCCTTAGTCTATGATTAATGGGTGATTGTAGAACTCTGTGGCCTAAGAGAACAAAAGTCAAGACAACTTCAGTACTCTCTTAGGGTCATGATTCATTGTCTAAGCTGCACCACAGAAAAATGCATTTCAGGTTCTCTTCTCAGGCAAGAAATACAAGATTCACTGAGTAGCTACTAACACATTTCCTTCTCACATCCTCCTCCTTTTCCTGAAGCGGGCACTTCTCCTGATTTGAGGAGCACTGGCATCAGCCACATCGGTGCAGGAGTCCAAGACAGATTGTGCAGCAATCTCTTCAGCTCCTGTGGCCTGCAACATCAGCAGAAGAGGCTATCAACACCATGAGAGCTGACATAATTGCAAAAGAACCCCTTCAGCCATCTTTTTATTTTAGGGAGCTTAGCAAAATTTCCATTTACCTTCAAAATTAAGCATGGTAAAACAACATTCTATTACCAATGTCACAGCAAGCACAAAACATCCCAAACACCAACTTTTCAGAGTGAAACCTTCAGCCAATACTGGCATTTCTTCCTGCAACATACGCTTCTACTACTGCTACCAAACTAGATCAATTCCTGCTGTAGCTTCTGTCTGGGCTCAACCGTTCATTACAGATGTTGTAGGCACAACCATTTGTTAGAGAGGTAGCGTGCCTGCCTCAGTTGATGCTTTAGCTTTCACTGCTGGACCCAGACAATGCCCCAGACAACACAGGTCACCACAAACTTTTGATTTCTCATGAAACATACCCCTACCACAAACTTTTCACTGAAAAGCACCAGGAAAATACAATCTGGCTACAGCGTTAATAAAAGGAATTGGAGGGAGCCTGGTGGAAGATGACACAGGACAGAAGTTGGCAGTAAGGCTATCAGGCAGTGAAGAATTGCTGTCAACTTTTGGACCAACCGCTCACAGTTCAAAGTACACTGAACTTGGCCCAGACCCAAATGTCAGAGCCAGAATAGAAAGACAACTGCTGGCTTTTACTACTGGAAAGCTCTGATTTTTAGGCAGCTTTACCCTCTTTCTGTAGACACAGCCGGTTACCTTGTTTATTCATCTTCATTAGTGGTTTGTTTGCTTATTTTGGAGCCACAATGAATTGAAAGGCACATTTGAGCTACACAACTTCCTGGCATATTCTGTAAGAAACAGTGCTGGACAGTAATGGATTTAGCTTAAAAATCAGAGACCAATTTTAGGTTAACGTTATGGCTTACATCAATGCAATATACTCTAATAATCTCTAGTAGTCTAAAACAATTTGGGATGGAGACCTTAAATGGAAGTAGGAGCAAACATACACAATTCCTCTGGTATTAATGGGGTTTAAAGACAACATACAACGAAAAACAAGGACCTGATTTCAAAAATACAGGAGTCAGTGCAGCAGATTATAAACTGTAAGAGGAAGGGAGCTTTGATAGCCACTTCTGGAAACTATCATGTCACGTTTAACGTGCTATGTAAACCACAGGCTTTTACCATTGTGAGGACTAAGGGCTCCCAGCTGAGCTAGAGAGCTTTTTATCAGCTGCAAAACTATGCTTATTCAAAAGGACCAAATTTCTGCTACACCTAAGAACAGTGGCAGTTTCACCCTGGACTCCAGTGGGAGCAATATTTAGCTGGCAGTAACTGTCTGCTTTCTGTCCCTGGCACCTCTGTTTTACCTGATTTAGTATATCAGCATCTTTGTCTTCAGGCTCATCATCAACCATCCCATCCAACCGTACACCTGTTAATTCATTCCCACAACTCTCTTCTTCAGACACTTCCTTCTCACTCTGCCACTCCTCTTCATCACTCTCTTCATATTGCTTCCTGCTGGCTGACAGAGTTGTTGTCACTTTTGGAGGAGGCAGAGTTGCTAGTACAGCTGGAAGCGTAAAGGCTGCTAGGAATCTGGCTTTCAGTAGGAGGTAAGCAGGGTTATCGCCGAGTTTCTGCTGCACCAGTTCTGTGATAGCATGCAAATCAACCCCAGTGCCCTCATCCTGACTGGCATCACAAGGCAGAAGACATGCTGCTTGCTCTTCTAGAGCTGCTTTCTGCAGAAGTAGCTTCGAAAGGGTTTTTAAGTTGCACAGAAAAGGTGGCAAATAAGGCAACCTAGTTTGCAGTGATGGTACCTGGACACCTCGCTTCCCATTCAGCCACTCCTTCACTAGCCCCTCATCTTCAAGGGAAATCAGGCTAAAGTCAAGTAGATTCTTTTCTGCACTGGAAGTGGTGGGCTGGGGTGGACTGTCAGCAGGCTGCATAGTTGGAGGTTTGGAAGCAATAGGTCTGTTTTTCAATGCTTGTGCAGCAAAGCAATCAGAGTTCCTTGACACACTGTTGTGGGGAACTGGATCTCCTGGCTGGAGCACAAGCCCTTTCGTGGTGATGCTTGGATTGGCAGATGATCCCTTTGTTGCAAGGGAGTCATGGCTCTTTCCCAAGCTACTGAGACTTGACATACATCGGGAATCAGACCCTTGAGCGCTTGCAGGTAGCCGTGTTTGGGGCAGCAGCACAGCATGCACAGTTGGTCCATCAGCTAGAGGAGTCTGACCTGCAGAGGAGTCAGAAGCCTTGGAGAAGCCGTCTGAATGTGCAGGTGTTGCAGAAGAAACGCTGGATGCGATGCACCCAGGACTCGCTGAGGTCACAGGTAAGAGAATTGTGGAGTGGTTAGCTGCCTTTCCCAGAGGTACTCCTTCTGCTAACTGGGCACTTGGTGCTTTTGTCTCTGCACTGCTCGGCTGAGGCGTATTTGCTACAGCTGGTACAGGAGGCGCTCCTAAGCTAGAAACATTGCCATTGGAAGTCACAGTTGTCTGACATTGACTTCTCACAGCAGAAGCTGGCAGTCCTCGGGGAGCACCCACCACAGTCTGTACAGTGGTGGGGAGCAAAGCCTGTGGTGTTACAACCCACGTGAAAGGCAATATGCTGTTAGGAATCAAATGCGAACCAGCTTGTGGAGTTACAAGAGCAGGCAACAGATTGACTGGCCCCTGTTGTGGCCCATTATTATTCAGCTCACAGGTAACTGGTGTGGGAAGAGACAAGCTATTGGTTCCCGACTCAACACCAACAGGCACCACTGTAATCTGATGTGGCACAAAAGCTTGGTTTTGCAACACTACTGAAGCTGAGCTACCAGCTAGGACCTGACCATTGCACCCTCCCTGATTTGGGGCCTTCTCTGCTGCAGCTGGATTCAAGCCTGGAAAATCTCCTCCTTCAGGGCTACTTTCCAAAGCTTGCTCTCTTATTTCCTTACTGGATTGTAGTTCTGTCCCTTGTGAGGAACCAGGGCTTTCTGCAGTTTCTGGCGCTGATGAGGAATGGTTTTCAAGCACAATAGTGGTAGAAGTTGAACCTGCACCAGAAGTAAATGCTGGCAACAGAGCTGGTGCACACTGTACTTGACTATTTGTACAACCAACTGCTGCAGGTTTGTTCCCTGCTTGTGCAGAAGGAATGATTTGCTGTGGTGGATGCTGGATTATCAGAGGCCCTGAAACCAGCATCTGTGGGGCAACAAATACTGTCCTCTGCATAGCTTTCTTAGCCTGCGATTCTCTTAGCCGCTTCTCTCTCAGTAATTCTGAGACAGTTTTCGGCTTCTGCCTTTGCCCTTGGGCTGGAAGAGCTGCCTGTATGGCAGAAGCGCTGCTCTCAAAGACAGCGGCAGAAGTCTCCTTTGCTTTTAAGGCAACAGGTCTCCTGACAGCATTCCTCGGTACACCCCTTCGAGAGTTCCTCTGAGTACAAGGTTGTGATGAATTGCCTATAGAGGAGGGGTAATAAAAAAAATAAAATTAAAAGATTGAACAGTCTTTTCAAAAGCCATTCCTTAGCTATTAAGCATCAAGTACCCTGCACAAGAAGTAGCAAAATTCCTGTTTGTGAGAGTTCCTACGACATTATGGTCTTGATTTATTCAAGGCCCATCCTGATATCCTTCAGATAACTCTGATGCAGTAGGTTACCACTTGTTCAGCAATGATGTAATTTTCCCCAGAAATCACAGACAGGCTAGGAACAGACCTTAACACTGCACACAAGGAATTGTACTGGTCAGTACCGCACAGGCACTTCACACCAGTAAGGATGACAACAACAAACAGGTTTTTGTGAGCGCCAGCATGTTCACTACAGCCAGCACCTTGCTGGAGAAAAGCATAACAGCAACAGAACAGGTGGCCCAGTGCTACTGGTTCCCCAGCCCTTCAGTATTTTTTTCAGTCCTTACCAAAGGGTAACACATTTAGCCAATAACTGAAAGATCCAAGAGCTAGCAAAAATGAGCATGACAATGTAGTTTTGTTCCAAAAGTTCTCCTTCAGTTAAATTGGTGATTAATGTAACGGTGATGAATTAAGTGAAAGTTCTTGCACATCATAAAAATAAATATTCTGGTAGGTACCTGAAGAAGTCTCCATATTTTGGGAAGCCTGCCAAGAAAATTATATTAAATTATACTTCTGAGATATCTAAAGATCATTAAAACAGCACAGATGTGAATCAAACCCACATCTGCCAAGCTCTGATACAAGTGGTCACACAGCCAGCATTTGATTATGCTTCTGAACTAAAAGAAACTGGTAACACGCACACAAACAGCACCACTGGCCACACACAATGAAAAACCTCTACTTTAGTCAAGACTTCAGCGGGAAAAGCTTAGAAAGAGACCATGAGCAATACCTGCTGAGGCCTTCTTGCATTCACCCTAAGAAGCTCTGACTGCCTTAGCCTTCTCTCACGAATAATCTTCATGCAGCCATGGGTATCAATCTGAAAGAGCTGCGAAATGAGAATTTCATTAAAATTTGATTGAGAACAAAAACATTCTGGTATTGTCACTGGCTCTACAAGATGGATGGGAGAGGTGTCACATGCAAGATTCTGGGGACATTTTTACACTTACAGAAAAAATCCTGACAATATTAGATTTTGGATGCAGGATTTATTTAAGAAACATCACATGCAAGCCATGAGGTCAGACTAATCCAGTAATTAGATGATTAGTTTAAGGAACAAAGATAAACCATTTATTTAAGCAATAAATACAGAAATAAAGATTACCACTCTTTGAAAGCAGATAATGCTACGAAGACAGTACAACCTACCTGAATGAAAAGTGTGAACAGTGGAGTGCTCGTGAGACTGACTGACTTAATCTTCTCTTGAATAGAATCAGCTAGAAAATAGTCCAACATCAAAATCAGCTGGGCATTCACTTACAAGATATCAGAAAGTAGGGACAAAAAGTAAGAGAGTACTACCCGTGATGGGTCACGACTACCTTTTGTCTGATGAAAAGCCATCTTCCCAGTTTGCAAGGTGCATGGCAGTAACACGTTGCCCACCCAAGGTGTCACTGCCATTAGAAGCTTTCTATCAAGGTTCAGTCTTCTCAAACGCTCCCTCTCTTGACGGTAAGTTTTCTCTGTGATGTTCTGCAGCTCCTGAATCTTCTGTCCAGACGTACTAACTCCAGATATTTTTGTTAAAATGGTGGCAGGTTTTAGTATCTTTGATTGCTGTGCATAAACAAATACTTGATTAGAGTTCCAATTAGGAAGGTTCTACTGTAATCAGTCCCAGCACAAACTATTCACGGGGCAGTTATGAAAAAAAATCATGAGCTTTTCCTCTTGGGAACACAGTGCAAGAAGGAAGGTAATTCTATCAAAAAACATTTCCCGCTAAATACAGCCTGGCAGTGCTCACATCACAAAAGCAAACAAGACAGAAGAGGCACTTACAAGTTTCCTCTGAAAGCATGTGTTGTATCTTAATGCTCTTCTCACATTCTCCAGGCTAACCCGTAGCACTTGCTTTCCACACCTGGAAGCCTTAAAATGAAAGCATACAAAAAGAGATAAAAGGGAAAGTATCTCACAGAAAATTACTTGCACTGACTATACACAGAAAGTACAAAAAAGTCTTCAACGTTCCTGCTGTTGAACATATCTTATTAAATGAAATCAGCCCTGATGTGCAGTCATTTACCTTATCTTTTAGTCCTTGTGCATTATTACAACACCAAATGTCTATTTCATAAAAGCCTTTGTGTGTAGTATCTACACAAACCCACACTGAGGGTCAGAATTTATTGGATGATTCTCTTTGCATTTTTTGACTTAACAGTACAAGGGAAGAAACAGGAAGAGGTTTGAAAAAGCCACTTACTCTTCCCTAAACTTCTACTAGTAAAATAATACTGTATCTGTAATCAAAATTAAAGACCCATTAGACCAGATAAGCACTTACAATCCTTGCATATCATAACCCCGGGACCACACCACTTCTGTAACCAACAAACTTGTAATCGGTGCTATTGGCCCCGCAGTCTACAGCACATGTGCATTTCTTTGCCCAAAATTCAGAAAAATTTTGCTTACATGAACTTAAATAGTAATTTAGATATTTAGGATTTTGCTAAGGAGTATCTTTCTGCACAAACGTGCTAGGAGGGTTTGTACTGTTTCAGTACCTGACCTGGGGTGAAAATCCAGCTCAGAATCAGATACAGATGTATAAGTAACTTGATTCTTCCAAACTCTAAGCCAGTATGCCCTAGTCACCAGGGTACACAGACACCACAATTCACTGGACAATTCTGTTTCATGAAGATCTAAACAAAGTCTGGTTCTGTGACACTACGTATAGGAAAGAACACAGATATTTTGCAGGAAATACACAGGGAGGCAGTGCTAGAAATGTCTGTTTAATCCCACAGCTCAGTTTTCAACAGCACCCTCCAATGGCATAGTGAGAAAGCAGCCAACAGAGGCGCGAAAAAGATTTTGCTGTGTAACTCATCACATAGCCTCTTTACTGCAGCAACTGCACTTCCCGGTCATTTCTTATCTAAGCTCCAACCCCACCAAGAACATACTGAGAATCCCAGGATTCACCTTGTCCATTACTTCTACTGGATTCTTCACAATAATGTCTGTTGAATGTGGACGTGCAATGCCTCTCAGGAGAGTGTTCAACTCTGATGATTTATTGGCAACTCTGTCCTCGTCTCCATCACACGTTGCACTTGGAATTTCACTGCTACTGGTCTCTGTATCAGCACTCGCAGGTGAGAAAAGGGATGGAGTTTGGTATCTTCCTTGGTTTGACTCCTCTGTATATGTCCGTGTTGGTATCCACAAATCAATGCTGGGAAATCCACGCTCCTCCTTGCTTGTCATCTCCTCCTCTGAACTGTCTGCCAAGTCCATTTCTATGTCTTCACTGCTACTCTCTGATGAGCTGGAACTCTCTTGCACACGTCGGCGTTTTGCTGGCCTAGATCTTTTCTTCTCAGTCAGAAGAAGCATAGACAAGTTTTAGCCAGCATTCACCCTTGACTTGCAAATCCCTCAAATCAGTAAGTTAAAAAGTTTTGAGGCAGTATCCTATCAGTAAGGTGTGACTTCCAAATGGATAGTTCTGCTTTACTTCTGCTAAGATTAACTAAAACCAGTACAACTGACAATTACCTTTGGACACAGATTTTTTTTTATTGGTTTAGATTCTTGTACGCGAAGAAAAAGCTACAGATAGAGACAAGTTTGTGTTAAGAACTGGTACACGTGGAAGTACAAACTAAGTACAGTGCCCCATCTCGACACATTCGGGTTTCCATGAACCCTTCCCTAGGGCAGGTTGTTTGCCAATGGAAACAAGACTATCTTTAACATGGTCTGAAGTAGCCAGAATTTCTGGGGTGCCTGGTACCAAAACTGGTAACTCATGAAGTACACACATGAATACCTAGGTACATCCCATCCTTACAGACACTTCAAGGCAATAAAGAAATTCCGGATATTTTACAAATATATAGCAAATTAACTTCAGACCTTCAGAACAAAGGCTGCTGTAAGACATAAAAAAATTAGACCATGAACATTCATGACAAAGTCTTGACTATGTGAAATATTAATATTGTAATAATTTCATAGAATGTTGCTTTAAGTTTAGACAATCTTAATTAAAGAGATGAGACTGTGACAGAGCAGGATTTTATACAATACCTTAGACCCAATCATGAGTTTCCACTTGCTGAGACACTGGGAGCCAGTCCGATGTGGCAATTCAGAAGCTATTTTACTCCAGTGACCTAAAAAGGATGCAGAGTAGAGCATACCTATTAATGCAACAAACTGAGTAACAGGCCTTTTCGGTGCAGAACTTTATACACGTATTATACATTTCCTCATATGAGAGAGTTACTATGTGAATGGATCTCAAAACCTTAATACTCATTTGCTTTCTTTGATCACACTTTGTGCTATTATACACTCAGCTAAAGTTAGAAACTACAACAAATGAACCAGTGATGAAAACCTTAGCAGAACTACACACTCCCTTGCAGCAGTAATAAGAGCACTTAGAAGAAATCTTAAATAGAATGCTGAAAAGCTTCTATTTGTCAAGGAAAGTTATTTTAGAGAAAATAAGAGAACTCTTTCACAGGCTGTTTAGAGGGAAACTCAGTCCTCTAAACTGTTATAGCTCTGACACCTTCCTAACACAGCTACAGAACTCTTCACTACGCAATCCCACAATAACTGAATCTCCAGGAACAGACTACACAATATAAGGAAGGTTGCAGTCATCAGTACGAAGCAAAGCCTTCTAGTATCAGCTGCAGGGCTTAAAAGGGGAGAGAACTTAAGTGATAAATTCCTTAATAATACTTACTTCTCTAAACTTCTAAAGATTAAGCCACAGAAATGCTTACCCAAGCCATGCTTTTGAACCAGTTCAATTAGCTGCTCCTCTTCCTCTAAACTCCATTTGCCTTTCTTTACATCACAGTGCAATGCTTTTAAGTACCTTCAAAACGAAAACATTAAAGTAAGGAACACTCAATCCTGCTTTGTACTGTTCCAATCATCACAGCATACTCTGAGGCTGAACAAAACCAGCACTCCTTATCAGATCTTTTGTTTTTCTAAGGGGTCCCATCCCTACTCCCTTAATACAGCACAGCTATAACCTCTGTGTTCTCAAAAGTATCAGGCCACACGATTAAGAATTACAACAAGCAGCTGTAAAACAGGTCACTGAAATTAGGACATAATGTACTCAGTCTCCTGAAGCTGGGTCCCAAGGCTGATACATAGACAGTATGTGGATGACAACCTTCCCTCCCTATATTCACTCATTCAAGTTTAATGACCCCTTTTGCTTTATTTTGAACAACATCCTTCCCAACTTCTGCTAACCCACAGACAACTATACTGAGGGAGCAGCAGGCCACAGGCAACAATGCACTGTTGTCTGTTAAACTCAATTACAACTTTTTGCCTTCTGTAACTGCAGATGCAGGGTTATATGGAGACAATTATAGCAACTATATTTAGACCATAACCACTCTTTACAAAACAGCCCTTAAGGTGACACTGGCATAAGTAAATCAAATGTATTTGTAAAGTAAGTTGCATCTTGGCTCTATGTAATAAACTTGAAAGCACAGCTGCTACCTTTAGCATACTTACCGATCTCTGCATTGAGCATCACTCCTCCCTGGCACTTCTGTCCGAATTTTATACCAGTCACGCTCTCCGTACTTCTTAACTGCGGCCAACAGCATCTATGTTAATCAGACAAAGCAAGAGTTGAAATTCTCATCGGTAATAATCCCAATAGGCCTGAGACAGAAGCAGTTGTATTTGTTTCCACTGCATTGTAAATCTCTGAACAGAAGTGTCTAAGACCTCTTGACTCGCAAACTGCCCATCTTGATCCATTTTACATTCCTTTGGGCCACTGTTAAAACTCAGATGTATATAGCCATGCAACACCTCACAGTCTAACCTTCCCACTTCCTGCACCCTGCAATTCTAGGCATCAGAGAATGGAGCTTACAGCATCTTCCTCTGGTGTCCAGGGTCCTTTCTTCAAACTGGGATCCACGCTCTTTGTCCACCGGTAAATCAGCTGAGCAGAATCTCTTCCTTCCATGTAATAAGCAACTAGAAATGCAAAGGTGTATTTTGAAGTCTGTTGCAAACAGTGTTTCTTCCTTTACTTACATTGTACCTGGAATATTTTTAAACAGTGGATCCCCATAGAAGCATTTAAATCTCAGTGTAAATACTTAAACAAAGGTACCCAACAAGAATTGAAAGACCGTGGCATACACAAAATGTTACTGTTTATAATGGCATTATCCATATTAGACACATGATAGCCCAACAATCCATCTTGCTACAACAGAGAACTACCAGGAAAGATTCCAGCTCCATTATACATCTGACAGGTTCATGACACCATGTGTTATACTCACAGGCTTGGATTTAGAACCCCAGATACTTGGTCACTATTCTCAACTCTACTTCTCACTAGTCATACTGCCTCCCACACTCCTGAGGAACAGAAGCAGTAGTACTGTCCCCCTAGAAAAGGCTTCTGGGCACAGCACCAAAAACTGCCAAAACAGCTGGCCATGAATGAATACTGGCTTTCTAGGGAAAAACTGTGATGATTTTGCTACAAAAAAGAAAGCTCACGCAATCATCAGTACTTGTTAATAACTGTCATTTTCAACCAAATTTCAAAGATGGATAAAGGTTCCAATAGATACTAAATTCTTGCTGATATAATGGAACTTCTAGGTAGGTACAGGAAAGGCATTTATCACTGCTCCCACCAAGGAAAGAGAGGGAAAACTCAACCCTTCTCTTTCATTCATCTCCCCAACAAGGGGTTTTTAGGAATCAGTACATCTGCAGATTCAGATGAGCCACAGCACTATTGTGCCCTGTCTAGATCACAGGCTAGAATGGTTAAGGTGAAAACACAGAACTGTGACTACCCTGGAAATGGAAACATTCATAGGAAATAAAACTTCATTAATTCCTTAAATCAGAGCAGGCTGGGTGCTCTTGTATGCAGAAACATTAACAGACATAAGCCTGGAAGAATAAAAAAAAGTTACAGGTGGATCGAAAGCATTTTCACTTGTAGGTCACTTACTTTTCTTGTATGGGATATGACTTCCTACTCTCATCTCCTGAACAAGCTCTAAAAGCATTTGGTCTTCACCTTTGGTCCATTCTTTCCTTTTCAAATCTTTGTTATAGACTTGATACTTCTGCAAGCACTGGAAAGGTGTCCTGTTGGTCTTAATACAATGAAAACAGAGATACACACATACCTGGTTATTCATGAGGACAAAGAGCAACAGGAAAAGGCTAAAGTACCAAACTTTGTTGATACTGTTCTTGAACACTTCTCAGAAAAGCATTACATAAACAGCAAAGCATATGTAAACAATGAATTAACACTAATGTCATTTTCTGAAAATTGACATGAGACACAGTTAAGTCAGAATTAACTGACTTGCCACCTGCTGTTTCTGAGCTCAGAAGACCTTACCCCCAACTCCTGGGCTATAGTCTGCCAGTCCAGATAACCATGTTTAGCAGCTATCTTCTTTAGCCTCTCTATTTCCTCCTCAGTCCATTCCTTTTTGTTGATGCTTGGATGCTCCCAATTTTGCCAAAACTTCCTCAGTTCTTCTGAACTACGTTGTCCATCAAACTGAAAGAAAGAGCAAAAATTTTTGTGTTGTAGCTGGGACTGAAACATCTGCGCAGACAGGAACACTGATACAAGGAAGATATTTTGCATTCCAGATATGTCTTATTGCTAAGTTTTCCATAATTAAATCATCAAATTAAACCAATAACATCAAGTTTTCAGTGCTTCTGTGCCTGCCAAGTTGAGATTACAGAACAGTCAACTTTGAGAACTGCACGATAGGAATAGTGGATGCAAACTAGTCCAGGTCAGTTAATTCTCAAGAGAAGGCACACAGATATCAGAAGTAATAAAACAGCTGATCTCCCAACTTACATGGATGTTTGAAATTTTCTCCCAGTCATGCTCATCAAATCTGTTTCCTAACAAGTCATTTTCTGGGAGTTGACTAAAGCAGAAGGTAAAAAGAGAAAGAACAACATTAAATGGTTAATTCAACAGCCACTTTGTCTTCCTGATCTTGCTTCATCTTACTGCTCCCCACCTGTTACTGACTTCCAGGAGAACTGAACACTTACTATCTCAAAGCATCAGGCTCTTTAACATAGTAACTTTGTTTTTCAAGAAGAAACATAGTTTTGGGCAGTCTCCTACAAGATGATGTTGGTTTAGCAGGGGAAGCGATAAATGCAACATCAAAATACATTGCTCCAGACGTGTTAACGAGCAAAAGTTTCCTTACTGCTAAATCAAGAACTATTTAAAACAGCACCTCTAAACCCAATATAGGCACTACATTTGTATATCAGGACCCCAAACACAATTTTTAGTAAACAACTGTGGAGGTGAGCGCTCTACAAAGTTTGAACAGCGCTTCAATTTTTTGCAAGCAAACACAAATAAAGCTTTCTCCAAACGTCATATCTAGAAGTACTCGAGAAAGGAGGGAATTTTAAGAGGTAAACTCTGAGAACAGACTGTAATTTTCACCAAGAACAGAAAAAGAAGACTTACTTAATTGCCTCTATTTCTTGCTCCAATTCTTTGATTTGTTTTTCCAAGATCTGTTTCTCCATTTCAGACTTGACTTTTTCCAATTTCTGATTCCAATAATTCATCCTGTTCAATGACATTTTTAACATTACTTAATATGATTAGATGGGAATGAGGTCAATGGCATCAGAAGATGTATGGCAAAGATGGTTTCCCCAGCAGGCTTGCATTCAAGTCTCTCATTCTTTCCTTCACGTTTACGTCCACGCTACACAAAGCTGCTCTTCTAGGTTTTCCCCACACAGCACACCATTGTCATATTTTTGCCCCTTCAGTGCAAATCATTGACCCAGAATAGGTCTCAGATTAATCATTTTGGTATCTACAGAGAGAACCAACGGTTGCTTCAACAGCAACAAAGACAGACTGTACCAGCTCCAGGCACAGAAATCTCTCGCTGGACACACCATTATGACTCACTGCCCATCACACTTTCAGTTCCAAGCCCTGTAGACTATTTTAAGTTATACCACTGTGTCAATGCAAAGAAATAAACGGCCATAAAATGCCACAATACCTCCAAAACAAAACCACTCCACCTGCCAGACATCCACAAAACAATTATCAAGCATTTACAACCCAATCCAAATGTTGTAACCTCTTGCTTATGATCGGAACATTGCAGTCCAAGACCCTTTGGTACCATGTGCACACCCAGATAATATAGATGTCAACAAAGAATGAAAGATGCTGCTACCTACAACAGTGTCATTTTCTACACTGGTGCCCACAGGACAGGGGAGTTTGAGGACCACTGCTGTAATTCACAGAGTGGCTCTCCCATGCCCAACGGTGACAGTCTAAGTATCTCGGCCACTTTTTGTATCCTTACCAAATCGCAAACAGTTGATGCAAGAACTTGCTGAAGGAAAGTGGAATCTCCACAGATATTCTCTCCTTCCTCCATATATAATGTTCTCATCAGGATAAAGAAGATTTTTGCACAGTACTTACTTCAGTAACTTTGGCTGAAGCAGGCGCTGCAAGCGGTCACTTACTACCGATTTCTGCAATAGCGTCTTCTCTCTGCTTTTCCCTAGACAAAATAAAGTAATCAAGCATTCAGACATCGGTGCAAAACCACTGCCAAGAAAAAAAAAAGACATCCACTGCTCTCAATACCACTGTTAAAGTATCCCCCAGGTCTTCAATAGCTACACAATTTTGTTGGGTGAAGCAGCTATCAGAGGCTAGGTAAATTGATTCTGTTCTCCACCAAAATGACTAATGTCACATCTGACTCGGGCAACTTGCAGCCTCTTTCTCCGTTTTAGTTCCAAAGAGACCTCAATACAGATCACCCAGGTGTCTGTATCTATCTAGAGCTGCAAGTGTCCCTTGAACTTCTCTTATCTGAGCACTACCCTTGCACAATCTCATTTGGTTTCGGAGTGCTCACAGGAGTTATATGACGCATCAGAACAAATTAAAATGAAAGAAACAAGTCATTGATCACTCAGTGAAACAATTTACAGAGCATCCCATTTACTTTTAACTACTTCTTTTTGTGGAGTCAGTTATTAAATATCAGAAGTGTTGATGTTTAACTGCAAATGGTGGGGGGAACTAGCAATATGAATATACATATTTGTTATAGCTCTTATCACTGAACGGCAAACACAGTTTCTTACATTTTGCTGAAATCAGTTGTTCAAAGGATTTTATGCCCTGAGCTGCCTTTTCCTTGGCATCTTCATTGGAAGGAGGGCCCTAATGAAGATTAGATACATTGGAGAAGTCAAATACACAGAAAAATTGTCCTTTCTTCTTTGAACTCTAGCATGAGCTGCTAAAAAGACTGGTAACTCAAACTTGTACAAACTGTCACATGCAAACTTCTAAGTCACCTTTATTAGCACTAGCTCACAGATACATCAGAAGACATAAGAAAGCAAATACAAATAGAAACTTCAAGCAAGTAAGTTCGTCCATGGTTACACAGCACATCCTTAGCTCAGAGACAGGCCTGCTTGCAATTAGCTGACAGTTGGTTGAAGAAGCATTTTGAACGTGGGAACACATATTACATGTGTTTGTACCTACTTAAGATGCACTACCGATGTGGGTAGGATTTAATAGAAAAGTTACCAGTCATTGCTTGAATATTATATTAAATACATATGGTGACAGTTGACATCTTAGCTACAACAAAACGTCAAGATCTCCTTTTGCTAGCAACCCTTTAAAAACACATGAAAAGAAGTAGTGACATTTGCCTCAGAAAACCCAGTTTCAAAGACAATCAGATTTCAACAAGTACTTTAAACAACAGGATAGAATTGGATTGTGGACATGAAGACAAACAAAGTTAAGTTGAAAACAAGAATGTTCAAGTGCCCATGGCTGGAATGCCAGTCCTCAGAACTCTCTCTCAGACATCACAGCCAGACACGGGTTGAACAAACATTTCCAAAACAGGGTAAGTAAGCAACAAGTGAGACAAACAAGCAAACAAACAAACAAAAACAACAAAAAAAAGAGGTTTCAAACTGAGGAGTAACATTTGCAGTTACACAGTTAAAACATAACACAGTTACAATTTAAATCTATCATTGCAAGACAAATCAGTATGTAACCTAGTTATGTTTACTTACAATTCCTGTTGTTTTATCCTTAAAGTATGGCTTCATAAAATGACCCAAAAATATATTTGCTGGTAGATTTCTACCATCTCCTGCCTTCGCTATTTTTGGACCACCAAGCTCACACATGATTTCCTTCTGCAATACAAGAATTAATTAAACAGTGTCAGCGTCTCCTTCAAATTCCTCATTTCAGAAAGCAGTAACTGAGCCATCACGAACACTCCAGGCAGGGTTCAAATTTTCAGCACCAGACTGTAAATCAGCATACGTGTTAAAGACGGGATTAAGAAGTTCGTAAGTTTGTATAGTACACTGTAGATGACAAAATAAATAATAAAATACTAACTTGCTGCAACAAGCTAAAATAAAAGATACAAAATACCCTAGTGGTAGTGTTTTTGTTGATAAGAAAGCACGGGAACATCAGTCAAATAAACCCATTCAAAAGGCCAGTCAAGTGGCATTGGTTTGAACCGCCATGAAGAAAATTAACCTGATTCCTGGCCAAGCAAGCTGAGCACCACACCAGCATATGAATAGGGGACTATGACTGCTGCAGCTGTCTCCACCAGTACCTGTGACGTCTCAGAAAGTTTTGCTGGGCTTGATGGGCAGGGGAAGATGGCAAATGGCAACCCAGAAAAGCAGAGGAATGAACATTTTACTCCTGTTTCCCCTCACCTGCTGTTCTTTGTTTTGTGCAATGAGAAGCTCGACTTCCTCAATCTTTTCCTGGATAACTTCCTGGTACACATGGTTCATCTGCAGGCATGTTTCTGGATCCTGTGGCAGGCTACTTTCAATATCATCATCACTACTGCCATCGTCTCTTTCCATCTCCTTGAAGCAAATAAGGCATTTTAGAGGGAGGACGGAAAAAGAGAGAAAAACGTTTGCTTTAAAAGCAGGTATGTAACATAATTATTTTTGTAAGTTAATACTTCTATCATCTTATAAAACTGATTTTCAAAAGAATTGGAGGCACATAACTGTTTGTCTCTCCCTGGCAGTTGTTTTGAATACTCCCAGAGGCAGTTACCAGCCTCGTCTAGCTCCCCTTTGCCCTGCTGCTATTTGAACCAAACCAGACTGCAAGTCTGACTCTAAACCTTCCCAGCGCCTGGTCTTGTGCCATCAACTGAAAAACTGTAAGTAAACTGCAAAACAGAAGTACTTTACACTGGAGCTCTCTGAGCTGCTAAATCTGTACTTCAGAATAACCCCTTCAAATTTCCACCTCATTTGTGCTTCTACTGAAGCAATTCTTCCCTTACATGATTTATTACCACATGCTTTGGACACAAAGCAGGGCTCTGACCATTTCATGAAAGTGCTCTGCACCTGTGTCCAGTCTGCATCAGATTTGTCTTCACAAACTAGCTCTCCTTTCCTGTGCTGTACAGCTGTTAAAATATTTCTCTGCTGAATATTTTTGTACAAAGTCTGAGAAAATATTATGTTTAAAACAACACCAAAAGTAAACAGATTTGAAAAAGTCTTAGAAGTAATTTTCCTCTCACATACAAACCCAGTATTCTTCAGGTACAAAGCAGTAAAAGATTTCTTGATCAAAAGCTGATGATTTATTTCTCATGCACAATTGCTCTGCGACCTCACCTGAAACTGGTGTGTTTCCAATGACAGAGACCAGCAAGCACTAGAGTAGTGAGGCCTCTGATCCCTGTCACTTGTTTTCACCCAAAGAAGTCTCTCTATTACATGTGAATAGCAAAGTCCTGGGCAGGAATAACTAAACCTCCAAGTCTATAATTAATCTTTCCCAAGCTACAGAGTCAAGCCAGCTGCCTAGATTTCCCCGGAACAGAGTGAAATCCCCCTTCCTCCTGCTCCCTTCAATAGACAGATGGAAAGATATGCTTAAAGAGAAAACGGTTACCATTTCAGCATGAGAATCTGAGTCATCTTCACCACCATCTGTTAGAAAAAAAAAAAAAAAANAAAAAAAAAAAAAAAAAAACAAACAATGATGCTGATGGCAGCGGGATTAAAAAAAAAAGAAAGCTTCAAAAACAAAGTCTTTTCAATTGAAGCATACAGAATAAAGCACCACATATTATCTCAGACGTGACCATAAGAGGTTTCACATACTGCCAATACTGTCTTGTGAAAATTATGTTCAGTTATACTCCATATATGCACATTTTTGTTCTAGAGTAGGAAAAAAGAGCAGCTTCTGATAACTACAGGAATAATCAAGCTGCATCTTGGTCCTACACATCTTGGTAAAATAAAGGCTCCAGCATCAGCAGCCCAGTGAACATTCCAACCCAGTAAGACCCATAAACTTTGTAAGCACCTAACAGGCCTTCCAAGCTCTTCAGCAATATTTTTTTTTTTTTTTTACATTCAGTGTGGCTGCACAGTTCTGACATACATTATTTGGCCTTGCGTGATCAAAACACAGGTGAATGAAGGGATTGTGAAAGCCATCATAGATATAAACACTCAAACTATTACAACCCCCTTCTTTGCTTTGAAAAATTAATTTTCGGAAGCACAGGCAGGCTGCAAAGTGGAGTGGCTCACACAGCAGAGTCTGTGTTGTCCATTCAAACAGCATGGAAACCGCTGCAATTTAACTATTGACAGTATTTGGTGGACTGCTGCGTTTCATGAGTCAGCTCATCGCCACTTGCTCTGACTAGAGACCTCCATCAGGAGGCGTGATGGCTCTCTCACCCTCCTCCACTAGCTTGCTGTGCGTTTCATTATGAAAATATACATAACACTGGTGCAAGAGGCTTCTCCTGCAAGGATGCTTGCTAAGGAAAGACTCGAG